>JAZGLO010004765.1:0-407500 GCA_036873155.1 Biomphalaria sudanica
AATTCCACAAAACAGATTGATCCAAAGGTAAAAATAATAATGGCCAAGTTGAGTGTTCGAAAGAGATCTAGATGTAAATAGTGAGATACAGATGTAGATAACAGACATTTAGATGTTAAAGCAGATATCAATAGCTAGAGCATAGTCCATCTGTTTCAGTTGAAAATGTGCATTCAAACAATCCGAATAAAAGTGACAAACTGGCAAGTCTCTCCAAAACCTTGTGTTCAATTAAACCGCGCTAAAAATAATTTGAACAATTACAAACTGGCAAGTCTTTCAAAACCTTGTATTGAAATGTATTCAATTAAACCGCGCTAAAAAATAATTTAAACAATTATAAACTGGCAAGTCTTTTCAAATTCTTGTATTCAACCGTCCTGAGCAAAAGATTGTATCCTCAGATATGTATTTGGAAGTATAAATCCAATATTTCAAGAACAGTATTATTAGGACTAAACTGTAAAGAATCTAAAACAACATTGGTTTAATCAAATTAATGTTACCAAAAATACTTCCGTGATTTTGTTATCAACTGTGTTTCCTCTACTCCAAGTATAGCACATTTATTGATTGTACATTTTGAAGTTACCTTCTAAACACCCACAACACGACTCTCTCTTTCTCTCTCTCGCTCTCTCTCACTCTCAAACCCTCTTTTTTTTCAGAACCATTTTCGGAAAGACAACGAGTCATCCTCTAACTCCCTGTTATCGCCCTCTTTTGCGAATTCCCCACGCTACGCCCTTTTGATCATCCCCTGATAAGTAAATCAATGGAACTTCACTGGGTGCAAACGTTCTCCAAACAAGATTGTGTTTGTCTTTGATCAGTTTCTGTGAGATTCTCTTGACGCTGAAGTCCCTTCCCATCAAACGCTTGGAAGACCTAATGACTAGGTCATCCTGTTCTTCTAATGCCTAATTTATTATTTCATCTGCGCTCAGGAATTAAAGAATTACTAGATCATCCTGTTATCCTAGTGCCTTATATTTCACCTGTGCTAATGATGAAACATACTTTATGGCCAATGTAAGTATAAATTAGACTTTAACATTTTGGGCCAATTTTAGTCTTAATTTGCCCTAATCATCTCTGTACTGCTTGAAAATATTTTTTGGTATTTACCACAGAACAAATATCGGGTACAAATATCGTAAAATGTGAAGTTTCACTTGTTTACTGAAACGCACAAACGAGGTATCACGTTATTTAGTTTGACATTATGTTGTGCTGTGGACCATTTCTAAGATTGAATTTAATCTTTATTGGTTCTAAATAATTTTTTTTTGGTCAGAGGTCAATGCATATAAATAATTAAAATATATTTTAAAACTATTTTTTCAAAGGCAAAGCTTATGTAAGGAAAACCCATTTACACACACACACCCACACACCAACACACACCCCACCTCACACACATACATATATATTTATATATATATATATATATATATATATATATATATATATATATATATATATATATATATATATACATATACAAAAAAAAGGCAATATCCTAACAATTTCTTAACAGAACAGAATTGATTCTGACAAATATGCAAACAACCATCCATAATTATCATCACTTTTTATCATGTGCCTGGCATCGAATAAATTGTCGACTATCTAACTTCATAGGCTGTCAATTATCAAATCACTTCAGCGAGGTAATACGCGTCCCTGGATCACAGTGTCAGCTTATCTGGAATGGTCTACATATCTTTATTAGGTCAACATAAGTATTGGGAGGGGGGGTGACCAGGGGGAGAAGTCAATGAGTGCTTCAAGTTGTCTACCTTTCTCCATGTATTTTAAAACACATACACACACACACACACACACAAAAAAAAGCTTCCATTCTTAAAGTTTTAGCAATACATTTTTTTTTCTTTTTTTAAGTTTGTTTTACACATCTTGAGTGCCTGGTCATTGCTCTATGGTCCAATCTCTTTTCTGGACTTATGGGGATATCTGGGAAAAGGTTTCTGTCTTGCCTTTAAGCCCTTAACAAACAATTTAACTTGGTTCCAGTCAGGATTCAAACATGAGCCCTCCTAGTTTAATTCCACTTGGCCTCATATTCCATATAAACATGTAGATTTGAACACAAAATAAATTGACAGAATAAAACTAGTGCTAGTCAACTATCAATTTAAACTTCTGATAAGCTCTGACATTCTTTGTCATTATAAGCTTGAACTCATTGTCATTCTCTGGCACTGCCAGGATCGAAACTCTTATGTGGAAACAGAGTTTACAGAGCAATGTTTTGATATTTAATAAAATACTCTGAAAGACACAAAAAATAAAGGCACATTCCTCGTCCCATATGCTAGGACAAATCTGTACAAATACTCCTTCTTCCCTAGTGCTATTAGAGCATGGAATGGGTTGCCTGAGCTAGCCAGGAAAACCAGTGACTTGGCAGAATTTAAGTCATTGGTTAATATGCATGACTAAATGCATGGCGCGTAGGACGTAATCATCTTCTTTTTTGAAGTAACGTCTGTATTATATAAGATAAGATAAGAAGATAATAGGGCCGTAGTCCAGTCAACAAACAAGTAACGAGAATTTTCTTCCTTGGTTCGTCCATAGCCTTGAAAAAGTCCGCAGTCAGGTGTTACCACTCTTTCGTCTAATATCACATTCTTTTTTTATTGTAAAATAATTTAATTTTCATTTTTTTTTGGCTCTGCTAGGGTCAAGCTTCGATAAAGGGAAACACAATTTATTGTAGTCCCTTCAACAGTGTCCACTGAGAAATTTTCTGATGATGTGGCAGGTCTGCAGCAGTACTGTCCTCTGACAGGTAACGACGATCTTCTTAGTAATGCTTCGGGCGTCGAATGTGTCTTCTAGGTTAGTTGTCACTATCCCCTCGATTCATACAGCAGCGGGTATATTATCACTCTTTACATTTCTAACACCTCTAGAATGCAGCTCCTTTTTTTGTTTTTTGATGTCTATGGGTCTCTGATTGGTTCTCTCTTACAAGACTTGGAACTAGATAGGACACACCCTGCTAAAACCAGTTACCAACGTTGCGAGGAAGGAACTTGATTGGTATACCGCAGGAATAGAAAGCGGGGCAGGCCTAAACAAACCTGGAAGAGGTCAGTCCCCAGCGAAGCTGAAAGACATGGAAGCAGATGAAGAAAGCTGCTCGGAGTTAGCCGAAGAGATTTGGTCACGGCCCTGGGATACAAGGAAGTAGGCAAGTAAGAAAGTAAGTCTAGCACACAACACCTCCAAGACGAACAAGAGCGTAGTACTCAATATAGGTCAGAACATTGGGTTGCGTGTGACCGAGAGTCTGCGCATGTTTCTTCACGTCTACGTTCAGTGTGCAACTGCAGAAATGAGTTTTTATTTTAAACACGTACAAATTAACCTAAAACTATATCGTCTCAGAAAGTGACCGAATCAGAAGCCCCCACTGGTACCGAACCATGCTGAGAATTACTCCCTTAGAAAACGTGAAAGGAATCGAGCAGTGAGTTTTAAGTCACCTGACAAAGCCTCTGCCTCAGTATATTCAGGTGAGACTGTTCCAGCTTAGCGCCACCGCGCCCACCTCTAAATACTGAACTCTACATTTCTATTTAAAAACAACTTCCCCCATCATTTCTTCTTGCTCTACTGCACTTGGATTAAGTCAATTAATCTATAAATAGATTTTTTCCGGTGATCGGGAAACCCCGAGAAAGGAAACTTGCACCAATCACGAAGTACAAAAAAAAAACGTAAGCTTATTATATGTTACCAATGACAACAAATGACGCCATCAAGATCAAAACAGCACCCCGTTCTTACTTTTCTTTCTCTCCCTCTTTCTCTCCCTCTCTCTTTCTCAAATCCTCCCTCTAACCTCAAAGCGTGTACCTGATATTCAGCGCAAACTGATCCGGATAACGTACAGAGGGCAATTAAGATATTGTTCCTGTACTAATTAGCCGATGCCTACACCAGGCGTCTCCCAGGACACAACGCAGGTGTCACACCAGAGCTCGTGGCCCCCCTGTACAAACAAAGGCGGTTCTCGGGTTCCTCTTCTCGACCCAGGCACACTTGCACGACATTCAGATGTTATGTAGTTTTTGCGTGAGGGCCCAACGTAAACATCGGGACCCCCGTCCTCCCACCAGCCCTCCCGACACTCTTATTAAAACAGCAGTTTGTGTTTTTCCCTAACCACTTAAAAAAAAAAAAGTTTCTAGCTTTAAGTCTGAATTTAAGACCTGGAACTTCATGTAGAAGGCATTTGGTGTGTGTGTGGGGGGGGGGGGGGACATAGATCTCACTAAAAAAAAACACATTCTTCTTTTACCTGTTTGTCTATGAAATCTACTAACTGTGATACCAGGATAAGGGAAATACTTAATGAGGCATATGTTCCAGGTTTCTTGGCAAACACCACACACACACACACAAAAGATCTCTAAATATATCTGCATGGATTGGACCACTTAAAAAATCAGAAACTCATTAGAACAGGTGAAGTAGACCTCATGCGTTGCTTTGGCCAACAGTTTTTTACAATAATATCCTGTTGTCAGCACAATGACCAAGCCTTAAGTCACATGATGCAACACTTATGCTGTACTTCTAATACACTAACCTCAAACTTAAAAAAAAAAAAAATTGAAACTAAAGAGTAATAGTCATGTCGCTGTTAGAGTATGTTAATGTCACAATGGAATGAGCTGGTCAATATGTCCTGTTATAGCCAGAAGTGAATCTGATGATCCAATATCCAACTGTATGCCGACACCCTGGTTGAAGTGGAAGAGCTCCAATGTAAGAAATAAAATAATTTAATCCTTCGAATAAAAATTAAAATATTTACTTGTCTGGGTAGAAATTCGAAGTTACTAGAAGGCCAATTAAAAAAAAAAAAGATTAGGCATAGTTGTATCAATTTAGTTTGGATCAGTCATACCGTTAAATTGATAAAAGATGTAGACTAATGAAAAAAGCAGATGTGAAAATTAGAAAGAAAAAAAGGTTGGGAACGACATGACTCATGGCTCAAGCCTTCTCAAGCCTCTAGGAACATGGAACATTGTAGAGTTCTCTTTTTTGTTTTCTATAGTCTCGTCCTATTTCACGTTAATATTCACTAAGACTCAGACGAAGACCAATAAAGGGGACTAATTCAGCTTATACCGCCACTTCAGCCAAGTAGGAGGGAGTTTTTTCCCTTGTTTGACATATCAAATAAAATCCCGAGTGTAAAAACCCAGACTGGTCAGATCAGGAACACCGTGCATCAGCTGACTACAAAAATGAGCTAACTAAAGGCTAACTAAACACAGGCCAATAGAATACATCGTCTGCAGAAAGTGAGCACTCAAAGACTGAGGCTTAGTGTTTTCAGGTGAGACTTTTTTTTTTTTTTTGTCATTGCCATCTTGGCATGTTCCTGCCCTCCCCCCACCCTCAGAAGTTAAAGTAAATTTTGATAACTGACTCGCAACGCAGAGAAAGTGTCACGGAGACCTAGATCTATCTATCTATCAGGGGCGTAACAACAATGGCGCAAAAGGGCTCACTACTCCCGGGCCCACGAACAATACAGGCCCAAATGTGCTTTTGTACAAGAATTATTTTTTGTTGTTGACTGTAAGAATTTTAATGTTTCAAATTATATTTGCATAATTTTACATAAAACCATTTGATATGTATCGTTTTTAAAACACATTTCTGGATATTTATCAAAAGAGTAAAATAAGAAATCGATGTAAGCCACAGTAGCACAACGGCTTTGTTTGCACAAGATGCAGAAAAATATCCAGGTCACAACTGGTTTGGAGTAGTCATGTGAAATATAGTACTCAACCTTAATCTTCGGAATCGAAAACGTTGTCAGTATTGGTATAAAATGGAATTGTTATCAGTGACAGAAGAAGGGGTAAAGGCGAGTAACAGGCGCCTAAACCAAAAAGCTTCGGACAGGAGGGGGCTCGTTAGCCTCGGCTGGCTATCCACTTAGGAGAGGGAAAAGTCTGAATTCAAACCTATGCTGCTTGCACAAATAGTGATATACCCTAGTAGAATCTGCCACAAATAGTACTACACCATGGTAGAGTCTGCTACAAATACTGCTACACCCTGTTAAAAATGGCGCTACACCCGGGTAGAGCCTGCCACGAATGGCGCTACACCCGGGTAGAGCCTGCCACGAATAGTGCTACACAAGGGTAGAGCCTGCCACGAATAGTGATACACCCGGGTAGAGCCTGTTGTGCCGCTGTTCCCAAACGGTATTGTCACTTTCTGTTCCTTTGAATGCACCTGCAGCGTGGAAATGGGGAATCTGCTCTGTTTCGACTGATGGAGGCCATGTTTCATTATAGTATGAAATCTTTGAAAAGAATGTAACTCTTCAATTGTGAGTGTATCGCTTTATTAAATTCCTAAGTATTAGTCCCAGTAATAATAATAACATTAATAAAACTATAACATTTATAAGCAGTGTAAAAATACTTTACTATATAAAATTAAGTTTTTATGTAATTCTTCAGTCTTTAATATAACGGAATAATTTTACTAGTTAAGATGTATGAATTAATAGTATAAGTCAACAGCAAAGCCCAATGATGTTTCGTGTGGTATGTTCCAAAATTGATAAGTATTCGTGGCAATGGTGCATCATAGCGTCTATCATACCGTCTAACATACCAGTCCTAATCATGACTATGCGCCTTAAATAATTCATAGCAGTTTCCAAATCGTCCTAGTAACCTGAGCTCACAATGGACAATGGATCACAATGGACTTTCTATTGATTAGGATGAACAACGATCTTAACAAAGGCGCTTCAAAAAATTTGTTCTGCTATGAAATTGTAAAAACATTCAGTCGACACAATTGCGCTTTAGGGAGTCTTCAGGACCTTGCATTTGTTATCCGAAGCACCTTAGGACGATTTCTACAAGTTGTGACGAACTATTCACATTCAGAATGTCGGAAAAACTCAGCTTAAGTGATATGGTTGACCAATGACATTGACCCTTCAAATCACCCGAAATTTGATAACCCTCGTTCTCTTGTACCCTATAAGAAACTTGTGCACTTTTTAAAAAAATCTTTACATTTCTGTTTACTCTGCTAAGTTCAAAGTGTACACACAAAAACAAAATCAACTCTTTGCTCTTCTGTAGACTTTCTCTTCCGGTCATTTCTTTCCCTTCTTTGTGAGCGACACCCCCCCCTCGCACACACGCACACACACACACACACACACATACACACACACTTCCTATATAACACTCAAAACATTGTGCATTCAACGACCAAATCTGCACAGAGTGTCAGTCAAATGTCACATGTCAGTCATGTCATTCATACGTTCTGTTTATAAATGACATGAATACCTCTAAGACCTACACCTGACCACAATACAACAAAACAATCATCTTCCCGACTGCACAAGATCTAATAATGATTTCTAAAGAAGTTGAACTCTTACCAGTTTACTAATTAAAATGCATCGCTCTTCACCAGGCGAGACTGTCAATCACATCCATGGCCAAGCTTTTTTCGTTTTTCGCTTTAAGCCCCTACACTAGTCGTTTAGTTCCCCATTCAAAGTAACGGGCGTCAACGCGAAATATCTAACCCCCTACCATCCCATTCCATAGCTCCTATACATTTTTCAATACATTAATATCCCCATTCACGGTAGCTTTGAGCAAGAAATGAGATATAAAATGAAGGGGCTTTGCGTTATTTACAGTCTGCCACAGACCTTCTACATGCGACATATTTGACATATATTCAGACCTTATAATACTTATTTCGATTTTTTTAAAAGTGTCCGAGCGAAGCCCTATTCGACTAAAATGAAAGTAAACATAGACCTTGGATTAGAAACATTCTTCTGGGAGTTTCAAATAAAGAAACATTACCGGAGAAAACGTGAACTCTACGGTCCAGTGTTAAACTTTTGTTTTGCATTCTATGGTGGGATATAGGGGGGGAACATCTCGTGTATTTTAAATCTGGAAGACCTCGGCGCCCAGTCACTGGGTGCTTGTCAATAAGTACGCAACAAAGCGTGAATGGTGCATGGGTGAGGTGGGGGCGCAGGTCACGTACCTGTTTACCTTCAATTAACCAGTTCGCGAAACGAGCGCCCCATCTCTATAGCCGTTCGATACGGTGAATAGATTTGGGGGGGGGGGGGAATATACTAATCTTTAAGAAACAAGAAGGCAACACATTCAACACATGTGAGTAGAAAAAAGGAATATGTTCTTCAAAATTGAACGCTATAAGAACTTTTAATTTTTACGTATGCAATTCTAAAGAAACTAATTTTAGGTTAGATTTAATGCTAATAAAAAAAAAGGCGCAAATTACAGAAAAAAACAGGAAACGTACATTAGAGGATTTTCAGCTTTGGGCGTACATGTTCAGAAGAATGAACCGTACTTTTGACCTTTAATCATTTGAAGGTCAACCCTTTTTTTTCCGGGGGAAGAAAGTATGTCCATTTCAATTTGATGGGGTGAAAGCCTGGGCTTTGGTCTGAAAGTTACTGTCCTCACAGCACCTCTCTCTCCCCCTCCCTTTCCATGTTGCTGTTGGGTCCAAAGTTGGCCAATAGCCCATACTTTTGGAAATGGAAGAACGTGGCACTGTGTGCTGTAGATTGATGAAAGATCACCGGCTCCTGATATGTAATCAGAGTTGACTCACTTTGGACTCCTCTGGACATCATATAAGACTAACTATTCATTCAACAATGCACGAGGCTAGACCATCATTCTCCGAATTAGGATTTTTACTTTTAATAGCATTGGGGGTTTCTCCGGAGAAATTTTTAAAATACAGTAGTCTCCTCTTTGTTTAGATTTCAAATTTTAGAATCCAGTTTACAATCATGAAGTTTGAAGCAATAAAATAAAGTAGCATTGAAAGTAAAGAAACAACAAGACAAGCGATATAAAGAAATGCGGGGCGATATGAACCTTAATAAGGTCGTGGAAAAATTAAAAGCGTAAGCTTTTGAAATAAATAAACAAAACAATGTCAAGGACGCCCAATGCAACGATCATTGTTACTAGCGAAATAATTATTTATTTTTCATTGCAATATAAAAAAAATGAAAGAGCTTGAAAATTAGATTTTACAGTGATAAAAAGTACACAAACATTATCGTATGCTATTTAATATACATAGCTTATCAACACCTAAAATTACGAGCTATTTATAGATATCTCCAATGCGAGATGATAAATAAAGTGTTCTATTACTTCCAGGTCAGCATCTATTTAATGATGCAGAACTGAAAAAAAGTGACTCTCGAGCTTTTGATTTACTGCTGAGGTTCTTTTCGGTGCCTTAATATAACCTCACGGGGCAGACTCTTAATGTCCCCAAGCGCGTAGAATTTGAGTTCCAGCGCCATGAGCGTCACTAAGAGTATAGGTTCAAAATGTGTTTAGGTTCAGGTTAGGATGAGATTGAAGAGAAGGGTTAAATGTACATCCTGTACAGAGAAGGGGGAGGGATGACAAGGCTCAGAGGGTGGGAGAGAAAAAAAAACTTTGAGATGAAATATGTGTATTAAATGTGACGGTTAATGTCGCTTGTGAAATCAGATCTCGTGTAACCATAAACGAGACGAGACGAGATCGAGAGAAATCTGATGAGGTGCTGGCGTTTGAAAAAAAAAGGGGGGGGGAGAGGGGAGAGGACAAATAATACTAAAAACTAGGGAGAGAGGGGGAGACAGAGCTCAGACAAGCGCCCCGCGAGAAGTCACTCGTTTTATACGAGTTTTATGTGTAAGAAATTATAGACATTACCGTTTATAGGCACTTTTTATTCTATGACCATGTGTGCGCGTGATTGTGTGTGATTGCTGTATACCGTGAAGGAAATGTAGAGTATATAGTGTCTTAGTGTCGTTTAAGTTTAAGTTAAGCGTTAGTAAAATACTACAAGATGTTAAGAGTTCTTAGAGCTTCACTTTTTGGCGCGCTCTGCTCTAGCTTGGGATCATCTGCCAAATTGAAGCATCGCATCAGAAACAGTTGAAGTCTAGCTGCAGCATATGTTCGGCTTGCACCACGAAGCGAAACCAAACACGAATTACTCACGCACGCACGCACGCACACACACACACACACACACACACTCACACACACACACTCGCTCACACACACACACACACACACTCACACACACACACTCACACAACAGTACGCTTTAAAACCTCTCTCTTACACTTTTCAAACTTATCGGTTGAATGTTAATAACTTTAAAAAAAAAAAAAAAGAGGTACCAGGATCTCCGTCATTTTGTTTCCCTTACAGACAGAGCGAGGGTCAGTTTGTGTTTGGCAGTAGGGCCAACGAATTCCTTAAGTCATTCTACGGCCAACTTGCACAAGAAAAAGCTGGGCCACCTCACCTCTATTTAGATGTAATCAAATGTACCTCAGAACAGTAGACATGGATGTTGACTTCTGGGAAGACATAGCCCTTGAGGCTAGACCTCGGAAAGTAACAGACTTTGTGAACAGCGAAAGAGCAATGGCATCAGCTCTGGAGAAAAAGCGAGCCAAACTTTAAAAAAATGGATGTGTCTTCTATCACCAAAGCAAACCTTGATCTGAGTTGCAGGTGGGCCCGGGATGTCTCTCGACTATATAGGGCTCTACACAGTTGACATGTAAAAAAGTGCCCTATGAGGTGAAATAGAGTCATTCTACGTCTGAAGGGAGCGAACACAAACCATAGACGAGTTCAGGCACGTCATACGACTAACTATTCAGGATATCTTCTACATGACAGAATTAGGGATTCTAAGGTTAAGATCATTTATTTCATTTGGGTAAAACTATGAATTGCCTAGGAATAAGCGTTCACGACTTGCAGATGTAGCTCGACCACTGTAAGTGTTCAGAAGACGAGACTACGTTTGTTTTTTTTTTGAAAATATTTAAATGTATGACAAAATTAGACATTCTAGTAGATCTAGTCCATATTTCCCAAACGAAAAAAGTGTGTATAGTGTCCATTGGGAGTAACAGAGACTGACTTGAATTCATAGCACAACGGGGTTTTTTTTGGCGTAATATTTTCTCTGACGAGTATTGGTGTGCATTCTGTGTGTGGGGTTTAGTTTTCTAGGAAATATTTTGTGTTCATTGGCTTGCTACCTAAATATGTCTTCGCTGGCTCTTCCCTCGTTGTGGGATTTGTCTTCGCACTTCAAGTGCTAACGTATAGGTCTTTACAGAGTCTGTTTGGCAACAAGTTATCTTTCTCTCATACTCTCTCTCTCTCTCTCCCGCTCTCTCTTTTTCTCTCTCCACTAAACCAGATTTAAACTCCAAGTGTGTCGCCAAAAAATTTTAATTTCATCGTTTCTTAATCAATTTTTCGTTTATTTTATTTTTTTGGAAATGGGGAGGGGGGGGGGAGTTAACTTATTTTCTCTCCTCCTTTCCTCTATTGCTGTTTTCAACTCGGTCATTTTGATTGTAGTCACTGTAATTCTCAAATCTCTCTCTCTATCTCTCTCTCTCTCTCTTTCAGTACTCTCTTCAGTAGATAAACCAAACACTGAGAAAATCAAATGGCATTCATACATTTGACGCTTTGAGCTAATTATAAATTCCCGAGTCAAAGGTTAGCATTGTTTACATGATTATAGATCCAGAGCATAGGCCCTCAACCAAACATCTCCAATGCTTTCAGCTTTAAAATTGGCTATTTTTTACATGATTATTTGAATTGGATTTATATAGCGCATATTTCATCTTACAGAATGTTCAGTGCGCTATGGTCTAATCAGTTTCGTGGATCATTTTGGGATGGGGGGGGGGATTTCTGATAAAGTTTTTTGCGCTGCCTTTATGCGCTCAGCAAACACAGCGCTGGTCGAGTCGGGATTCGAACTTGAGCCTCCTTGTTATCCAGACGGTTTGGGTCTCTCAGCCACATATCTCACCATTAACCATTGTAAATATCAAAATCTCTCACAGAGGAGGTAGAAAAATTGGCTCAGTACACTTCCGTTTGGTCAACGCATGGACCAAGCGACGCCCACACCCCCTCCTCAAATGGATGCGAGACATAACTTCAGCTCTGGTGTCTTTGTAATAATCACAAGTTTAAAACAAAAAATCCAGAATCAAGCAAGAAATTAAAAAAAATAATCCCCAGAATTCAAACAGACTCTCAGTTTGAAGATCCTTGTTTAAAAAGAATACTCTCTGTTGAAAAGTAGTTTACGATGTTTGAATCTTAGTTTGACTTTTTAAAAAAATGATTCTTCAAGACAGAGCGTATCGTCTTAATAATCTCTTAAATGGTTTTATGTTACTGATATAGGCCAGTGTTTCTCTTTACCTAGAGCCTTGAACCAAGTAACATGTCGCGCCCCATGCGGTGAAATCATTGTTGCTGAAGCTTCGCGGCGCGAATTTTACGCGATAATTTTTGCCACCTGAACGCGTGGCGTAAAAGGAACTGGATACCTAAGAAATATTTTGTTTACGCCACAATCATCTAGTGATTCAAATGAAATAGACAGAGAAAAGGGGAAGGCATGGGGGGAATAAAATGTCTGCGGTGAATAGAGACCTGCTGGGTCGTTCTAAGTATACGAAGAGACTTGAATATTTCTGGTGTAGATTTTGTGTTGTTCTTAGCGAATGTAGAAAGAAATGCTTAAAGCTAGGGTCGTTTGTAAGGATTGCAGCTGTGTTCTGGTGTGCTCGGCAGCCATGTTCTCCCGTGGTCGGATTTTGGCTTGATTTATGGCTTCGGCGATCTTTATCTAAGCAGAGTCAATCATGGCTGCTAGCACTGACCTACGTGTTGGTTAGAATGTTGCGACAGGTCCATGTTGTCACAAGTCTTACTATCTTTTCACTGACATGTGTGTTGGTTAGAATGTTGCGACAGGTCCATGTTGTCACAAGTCTTACTATCTCTTCACTGACATGTGTGTTGGTTAGAATGTTGCGACAGGTCCATGTTGTCACAAGTCTTACTATCTCTTCACTGACATGTGTGTTGGTTAGAATGTTGCGACAGGTCCATGTTGTCACAAGTCTTACTATCTCTTCACTGACATGTGTGTGTGTGTGTGTGTTGAGTGGGATGTTTTGAGGGATGTTTTTGACTCATCATCACTCGTCACGGTCTGTTGCACTCTCATTTTTTTTCAACCGCTTTATTAAAAACAGTCCACGTACAGTATACACAAGACAGCATGCACTAGACAGCATACAATATAAGTAATACAATATACAACATACCATGAATACTTGTTGTTTAATTTTCAATTATCCTTACATTGTTGTGTTTTAAATTTTATTGTCAAGGTATCCAGGTTCCATATTTGTTTGCGAAAACTTAAGATTGAGAGAGAGAGAGAGAGAGAGAGAGAGAGAGAGATAGGGGAGAAAAAAGAGAGAGAGGGGTGAGAGAGAGAGATCTTAAACCGATTGCAAGAGGCTGTGATATGTCGACAATAATTTATAGTATAAATATATAAAAAAAAACCACCGTTGTCTTATCTGGCTAAATTAACATTTGGCAACAAATGTATCCTAATTGTCAATCTGGCTCCAGTCCTTGGCGCTCTATAAAAACACACTTTGGTGGCGGTCAACAACTTCTAGGATCTCCTGTTCGCCCATTTCTTAGCATAGGTAGTGGAAGTCACAGTTCTATCTGCTGCTGCTTCAATTACACTAGCGGATACCTCCACGCCCCCCTTCTCCATAACCTCCCCCCCCCCCCTTTCCATTCTAGCCTTTTTCTTGTCGTCAATGACGCATAGTTAATCAGTTGTGTGTTTACGTCTGACGTCACACTCCAAGAAACTTATTTTCAGCAGACGATCCATCAGTAGACGACAGACAAATTACCAAAAGTATCGCGTTACACCTCGTCTGCCAAATGGAAGAATACAAGTTTTGTGTCCCGCTCGGGACGTCCCGTTACCCGGGGAAGACTTTGGGAAGAAAGCGCGGCGGGAAAGAAATGGGGGGGGGGGCAGGGTGGAGAGGAATCAATAATTTATCTAATAAGTCAATGATATCTTGAAATGAATCTTTCATTCTCGCGTCGTTGATGTTGTCTACATCAATAAATGATTCTACCCAGTGGATGATTTATTTAGACCAAAGAACGTCGAGTCCTAACATACGCTTGTTGGTGAACAAGTGTATTCAACAGGAAATGATAGCGCTGCCTTTTTTTTTATCACATGCTAAAACCGGCATTGAAAAAATAAAAGGAAGATTTTTGCGATAAACTTAACAATGTCAAGGACGCTAAAATTAAGCTTTACACGTGTAAAAAAAAAAGAATTAAGCAATTTAACAGTATTTCAAAGTATGTCACTTGATGTTTGTATCAAATCTCCTTTATTAGTTGCCCATCTGTTACCTAGACAACAATAGACTGAAGTAAAATGATTGGTTCTCAAATTGTATAAAGAGGGTCTGGAAGAAACAAAAATGCAATGTCTTAATTTCGTTCTGACCATTTTCGTCTTACCAGTGAAGTATCGTCTGGCCACATCTGGCCATTTCCGAACGCTTCTGTTTTATTTCGTACAAAGCTTATATCAACTCACTCTGTCTGTTCGGTACTAAACTTATAGCAAATCACTCTGTCTGTTCGGTACTAAACTTATAGCAACTCAATCTGTCTGTTCGGTACTAAACTTATAGTAAATCACTCTGTCTGTTCGGTACTAAACTTATATCAACTCACTCTGTCTGTTCGGTACTAAACTTATATCAACTCACTCTGTCTGTTCGGTACTAAACTTATATCAACTCACTCTGTCTGTTCGGTACTAAACTTATATCAAATCAACTCACTTTGTCTGTTCGTACTAAACTTATAGCAACTAACTCTGTCTGTTCGATACTAAACTTATAGCAACTCACTTTGTCTGTTCGGTTCTAAACTTATAGCAAATCACTCTGTCTGTTTGATACTAAACTTATAGCAAATCACTCTGTCTGTTCGATACTAAACTTATAGCAACTCACTTTGTCTGTTCGGTACTAAACTTATAGCAAATCACTCTGTCTGTTCGATACTAAACTTATAGCAACTAACTCTGTCTGTTCGGTACTAAACTTATATCAACTCACTCTGTCTGTTCGGTACTAAACTTATATCAACTCACTCTGTCTGTTCGGTACTAAACTTATAGCAACTCACTCTGTATGTTCAATACTAAACTTATATCAACTCACTCTGTCTGTTCGGTACTTAACTTATATCAACTCACTCTGTCTGTTCGGTACTAAACTTATATCAAATCAACTCACTTTGTCTGTTCGTACTAAACTTATAGCAACTAACTCTGTCTGTTCGATACTAAACTTATAGCAACTCACTTTGTCTGTTCGGTTCTAAACTTATAGCAAATCACTCTGTCTGTTCGATACTAAACTTATAGCAACTCACTCTGTCTGTTCGGTACTAAACTTATATCAACTAACTCTGTCTGTTCGGTACTAAACTTATATCAACTCACTCTGTCTGTTCGGTACTAAACTTATATCAACTCACTCTGTCTGTTCGGTACTAAACTTATATCAAATCAACTCACTTTGTCTGTTCGTACTAAACTTATAGCAACTAACTCTGTCTGTTCGGTACTAAACTTATATCAACTCACTCTGTCTGTTCGGTACTAAACTTATAGCAACTCACTCTGTCTGTTTGGTACTAAACTTATATCAACTCACTCTGTCTGTTCGGTACTAAACTTATAGCAACTCACTCTGTCTGTTCGGTACTAAACTTATATCAACACAATTCATACATTATCTTTGATATAAAGAGGTAAATACATCTTACAGAACTGAGGGTATGGCTGTAAATGTGTAATTCTTTCGTTTATATATATGTTTTTTTAATTTCAAAATTTATTTATTTCCCCCGTCACGTATCACTGGTCAGAGCATCATTCGTATGCTTTTGACCTTGACACATTGATTTTCTCGCTTTAACGAGAAATCTTGACTGGCACTTAGGATAGAAAGAAACAGAAAAGAAAGCAAAATAGATCTTTTTGACAGATGTTTTATATATGTGTGTAGTTGTGTGTCAATTAGTTGTGTGTCAATTAGTTGTGTGTATGTTTGTATGAGTGTGCGGTAGTGAGTGTGTGTGTCTGTGTAATTGTGTGATTCCAGCAAGATAACAAGTAGTGTTTGCTCACCAAATATACACACTAGAAAAAACAAAAGGGGGGGGGGGGAGATCGCATATGTGACTGGCATAGGCAGAGCACTTGACCGAACCCTTTCGACTGATTTATTTATCTGGTGTTGACCCCCGGGGCAATACGAGCTAGTGGTTGTCCAGATCAAGACAGTTGCGTCCAACATGAAGAGTCTCAGTTTCAGTATAAGTCATTCGACTTCTGGCTTTATTTATTTATGCTTTTGTTTTCAAGATCGATTATCTACACCATACTAGGGACACGTTTGGATGGTAGGACACTTTGAAGAAGCTGAAACCAAAGAATCATGAGATGCAAGTACAACATGGCCGATGACAAACACAACTTATTGTGCCAAATTTAATACATTGCCTTTTTTTAATTCTTATTTTATTTATTAAATTAGTTTTTTTTTTAAATATAGTTAGAAAAGCGCTACCTTTATGGTTATAGCAAGTTCAGTGCGCTGTGTTCCGGTAAAATCGGAGTAATTCGTCTTTTTAATCATTAATAAAGACTTGGAAATATATATTTATTATCTATCCAATGGCACACATCCCAATTAGTTTCCTGAAAACAGTGGCTGAATCCATTTAGGGCAAGTATCTCGTAGTTGTCTCAGTTTTGTTGGTAGAGTCAACTTAGTGCTTGTATGCATTTGTCCTAGCAA
This sequence comes from Biomphalaria sudanica, assembly GCA_036873155.1. Lineage (NCBI taxonomy): Eukaryota > Metazoa > Mollusca > Gastropoda > Planorbidae > Biomphalaria > Biomphalaria sudanica. The sequence continues at coordinate 16,901 of JAZGLO010004765.1, forward strand.
AAAGACAAGATTAATGTTTTTTGAATCACGTATTGAAGATGTGAGTGTCTGTATGTGTGGGGGTGAGTGTTCAGTGTGTGTGGATATGTGAGTGTGTGTGTGGCAATGTTGGTGTGTGTGTGTGCCTTTATGTGGGTGCTAGTGTTGTTTCTTAGTGTGAAAGGATTCCCTGTCAACAATAATTGCTCATGTAGCGGCCATTAACCTGGAACATGTACACCAGTCTGGACACTCGCTGTTCCGGCTAGAGAAGGGGGAAGGTAAGTGCTTAGGACAACAGTTTCAAATCCGGTTGCCATAACTGTTTCAGATCAACGGTTCAATGATCGAGTCCACACATACACCTTTCTCTTTGATCTTTCGCCTTGAGAAATGAAAATATTGACGCACTATTTGTTCTTGGATGAAATCACTCCGCTAAAAGTAAATGGTATTGTGCCGAGTTCGGACATGTTTTGGAGGGCTTCTGTTACTCTGACCACCCCGCAGTTTACTTTGCATTAAGCATTTTACGCATGGCGGCCACCTAGACCAATAGGACCAGAAGAAGGCTACAACAAAAAAAAAAAGGACAATGGTCCCAGCAAGAACAGAGGTAGCCCTACAACACAATGGGTTAAAGCTACCGTGACTTTAAGAGCCAAGGCCTGAAGTGCTTAAGAGCCCATAGAGAGGGGCGATTCATAAAAAGAATGCGAAATGTCAAAGGTCAGATGAATATGTCATGTCAAAGTGTTGGAATTAATTTGAAATTAATCTCGGCCATGTTAAATAAAACCATTCCCTGGGCGTCTCGAATATTGAATTCCATACATATTTACTTTTGATGAATGTTATTGTAGTTTGATATGGTCGGACATGAGTCCTATACATGAAGAGTAATGTAGACTGCTTACAAATGAATACTAGTTTAGTGCGTGAACTGAAAACTAACACAAACAATAAAAGGTACAGAGTACAAAGCGTTAATTCCCTCTGTGACAATCTTTACATACTTCTGTCACTCTTTCTTTTCCAGCGCAAGCTTTCTTACTTGTCGAGTTCTGTTTCTCTCTGTATATATATATCTCCAGGGCCGGCCTTAGACATAGGCAAACTAGGCAGCCGCCTAAGGCCTCCGATTGGTTGGGGCCTCGCAAAGGTCTAAGAACATTGCGAAACTTGTATCAAATCTCAAATATAGCAGAGCACCAGGGCTCTACGTCAACTAGTCTAGTCCTAAGTCTCGACTTTCTCTCAAGGTTTAAGGACAAATGTTCAAATCTATTTGTTACACTACTTGTAGTTTTTTATGAATTTTTATGAATTGAGTAATTTTATTTTTTCGATGTTTATTTTCATCTGGCTGTTTCAATTGGGTACCACCAAATTCACTTTGCCTAAGACTTACAATTACCTAAGCCCGGTCCTGCACTCCCTCTCTCTCTCTCTCTCTCTCTGTATGTCTACCTTACACCAGGGTCCAATACAATTGAACAAACCAAGATGACGCCGTTATCGCTAATTAAAAAGTCATTAAAGACACGTAAGTCTCCACAGCGGAGATGACCAATCGATAATATCCCTTGCCCCATGCTCTAGAAAGGTTCATGAACTCTGCTTCTCAAGACACTCATCAGAAGTAAAGCAAAGACAGTGAACACTAGGTACTGGGCATCGTCAAGCAATCAAAGAATCTACCATGAATTGACTGTAAATCCAACAGCATGTAAAGCAAGAAACTAGAAAATCTTTCCGTACGAACAAAGATTTCTATTTATTAATTTCGACGACCTAACAAAGGAAAACATTCAGGACAAACATGTTCGATCACCAAGGGAAATAACCCCTATATCTAAATATACACATCCGTTTTCGTGATTTTGGGGCAGACAGCTCAAGGTTTTGATTTCATTACTTGTGAAACCCGAGGTGGTCAGTGAAGTGATTGCTGTGTCCGTTTTAACATTAGTCCACTGTTTACACTGGTCAGTACCCATAAAAGTGTTCATTTGTTGCCAGGGTCAGCTGTCGGTTCGGCACTCAGGTAAGTGTTTTCTATGGGAAGGCTCCGGGCGTAACTTCTGCTAATTGGATTTTTGCGTGTTAACGTGGCCCTATGAAAGCACCTCACCAGGAAGTCCAACGGTCAGCTTTCCCCCTAATCGTTGGACAGATCAAGAGTGACCAGTTGCTCCACAGAGATTACTTCCCTCTGGAAACTCAATTTCACTTTGGCGAACATTCCCCAGTCCCTCCCCCCTCTATTCTGTCTATCCCTCGGAGGTCCAGTTTGCCACGCGGGTGAGTTACGTCATTCGGACCAGAGTGTTTACTGTGGCGTACTTTCCCGTAACAGCACCCCCCCCCCCCCAACATCCCTCTCAACCATGTAGGCGTTAATTGAAAAGTGGCGAAACAATTACGGGCGTTAAAAACAACAGGGGTGGCTCTTTGTTATCGGGCGCCAGGGTTTTGTCTGTCTGTGTGTGTGTATTAAGGAAGGGGGTGGTGTTAAAGTGTGGCACGCCACGCTGAGGTGAACGCGCGGCATGGCATTCACTCGGGGCGCCTTGCCACGAATGAACACGCCCTAACAGAACCAATGACAACCCTCCATGTTCTGACTGTAGGAGGCCGTGAACAAGCTCGAGGGTACTAGTTGAGACCAGAGACGCCACTTCTAGTGTTCTGCAATAGCAAATGACCGAAAATAAATTTAAAAGTGAAATACTGATTCCCATAAAGTTACGCTCAAGCAATCCAACCGCCTCCATTGCCTAGTCAGAGGGCTCTAGTTTGGGTCCGACGTAGATATCTTAATTGTTGATGTAACTCCAGCTGAATTCTGTTAGCTGGGCGTCTTATGGCAGCTGGGCAACAGCAATAATAAAAGTAGTAATAAAGTTTTTTTTAAAAATAATTAAATAATTGTATATCAAGTGTAAATGTTTAATTAGCTTGGGTCGTTCATGTTATTCAATGTGTAATTGATCTAGAATCTAGACTATTCTAGACTAACAGTAATACATTGTGCCATTTCTATTTTGTTAGTCACTGTTTCAGTTTAGAGCTATTTCATGCTTTTAGATTTCTCAATGCACTTTGACCCTATCATTTGTCTGGACCAGAAGGGAAAGTTGGGGGGGGGGGGGGGGGGAGAAAGAAGAGGTATCTAGGTGAATGTTACCGTGATCGCTTTTTAATTGCATTTTATTTTTTTACAAAAGTTGGACTTGAATTACCAGACAGACAGACAGAGTGAATTGATATAAGCTTTGTTATACGTAAGTTCGTTTTCCTTCCTTTCTCTCTTTGGGGCAGATGTTGTAAAGCTTCTCTGTTTCTTTGACACACGGTTAACGAGAATGTCATGTGGCAAGCACAACGCCTTTTAAGCTGAGAGGACGCAGGGGCGTCCTATAAATCGAGACGTTGGAAATGTCAGGACATTTTGAAATTTAAACTCGGCACCTCGGCGCGGAGGGAAAGATAATATAAATCAATATTACCTAGGTCAATAGGTACACGTCAAAGAATTAAACCCAATGTGCCACAATGACAGCTGGCGTGTTAATCCCTGAACCTTTGCAAACGTGATAGTACAGAAATATGAAATGAGGATTAAAAAACCAACAACATGGTTGATGACTTAATGGTGCACTTTTTATCTTCTGTTAGATATTACGAACCGAGTGGTTACAAACATGTCAAGGTCGTTAAGTACAACAAGTTATAGGCGGAAGTATTAGCAGTCCCAAGAGGGGTATATCTAACATGACATCTTTGTAACAATGCCATGGCGACACCTTTAAGCAAGTAAAACTGTAAAAAATACTGTTTTAAAAAGTTATATTAGGGGAGAAGAACCGCAAAATTACTTCAAATTATCTCTCAACACTGTAAGATGTATTTCCCTTTTCCCATACAAAACGCAGTTAATTAATGACCATTTATTAACTAACTGGTTAATGTTTAAATGTGTTGTCCTCGTCAATAAATAATTGTGCAAAGTTTCAACTTGATCCGAGACTGAGAAGAGGGAGCAAAAACGTGTACAAGATTTGTAATAGACAGACAGACAGACAGACAGACTGAGTGAATTATTACAATCTTTATAAAAAACCGACAAAACATGTACACCAGTAAAAAGAAATCGGGACGAATTTTCGAATTTCCACAAATATAATAAATCTAATAATTATTTAAAGAAATATTTGCTTTAATTGAATGAATCCGAACCCACACCCTATCAGAGACTGACAATAAGTTCTTACTTTTATAACAGTCAGTGTCCGTGTCTCTAAGCTACAGACCAAGTATTCAGTCGTCTGCCAAGAAAACAAGACGAGAAAATCAAGACCCCAAAAATCTGGCAATACTGCAATAGATCCAATGTTGTGATACATAGAGAATAAGTATTTTTAATGCGGAGATAAAACTTGACGGTCATCTCTTTATTAGTTCAGTTGTTTTTTTAAACGAATCAAATAAAACAAGACAACTCGTCTTCTGGACAAAGCTAAGGGAGACAACAATGAAATATTAACCACGATCCTGACAGCGCCAGGACTCTTTGCTCATCATTGCAATAAAAATAATTATAATAATAACAACTAAAAGAATCCAAAGGCCCACCCGGAATTCTCAGAAGGTATATCAAGTAGACATGGAGCAATTAGATGTCTTTTAATTCCAACTCGGCTGTTTGTGTTGCGGGGGTGTATGATGCTGTGTAAATATGATATCCCAGCACAAACACGCGCACAGACCGCAAGGCCCCTTGAATCAACTACCGCTCACATGAGGGCGCTCTAAGGATCGGATCCAGTTAAGGCGGATAAAACAGCAGCTGTTGTCTGGGGCTACAGCCAAGGAAAAAAAAACATGGGGGGGGGGAGGAGAAGGGAACAACCTTTCCCCCCCCCTCCCCAGGGATACAAATTAGGTTTAGAAAGAGAGACGAGGGATGTTGTATGTGTAAGTCTACCAAGTGTGTTTGTGGGTGAGTGCATTGGAATAAAAGGGGATCTAAGTGTAATTGTGAGTTGGGGAGAGGGAGAGAGAGAGACAGAGAGAAAGAGACAGAGAGAGAGAGAGAAGGTAAAGAAAGAGAAAAAAGAGACACATAAAGAAAGAGAGGTAGAGATGGATAAAGAGAGAATGTTAGCGAGCGTCAGAGAGAAAGAGAATGAAAGAAAGAGAAAGAGACCAAATCAGAGAAATTAAAAAGAGAGAGAGAAGGTGAGATGGGGATGAAAGAGAGTGAGAGAGAGAGAGAGACGGGTAGAGAGGGAGAGAAAGATAAAAAGAGAAATATAATGCAAAAGAGAGAGAGGTGGAAACAAAGAGAAAAAAGAGAAACATAAAGAAAGAGAGGTAGAGATAGATAAAGAGAGAATGATAGCGAGCGTCAGAGAGAAAGAGAATGAAAGAAAGAGAAGAAAGAAAAAGAGAGTAATTAAGTGAGAGTAAGCGACACAAAGAAAGAGAAAGAGACATTACTAAAAGAGAAAGGGACATTACTAAAAGAGAAAGGGACATTACTAAAAGAGAAAGAGACATTACTAAAAGAGAAAGAAACATTACTAAAAGAGAAAGAAACATTACTAAAAGAGAAAGGGACATTACTAAAAGAGAAAGAGACATTACTAAAAGAGAAAGAAACATTACTAAAAGAGAAAGGGACATTACTAAAAGAGAAAGGGGCATTACTAAAAGAGAAAGGGACATTACTAAAAGAGAAAGGGGCATTACTAAAAGAGAAAGGGACATTACTAAAAGAGAAAGGGACATTACTAAAAGAGAAAGAAACATTACTAAAAGAGAAAGGGACATTACTGAAAGAGAAAGGGACATTACTAAAAGAGAAAGGGACATTACTAAAAGAGAAAGAAACATTACTAAAAGAGAAAGAAACATTACTAAAAGAGAAAGAAACATTACTAAAAGAGAAAGAGACATTACTAAAAGAGAAAGAGACATTACTAAAAGAGAAAGAAACATTACTAAAAGAGAAAGAGACATTACTAAAAGAGAAAGGGGCATTACTAAAAGAGAAAGAGACATTACTAAAAGAGAAAGGGGCATTACTAAAAGAGAAAGGGACATTACTAAAAGAGAAAGGAACATTACTAAAAGAGAAATAAACATTACTAAAAGAGAAAGGGACATTACTAAAAGAGAAAGAGACATTACTAAAAGAGAAAGAAACATTACTAAAAGAGAAAGAAACATTACTAAAAGAGAAAGGGACATTACTAAAAAAGAAAGAGACATTACTAAAAGAGAAAGAAACATTACTAAAAGAGAAAGGGACATTACTAAAAGAAAAAGAGACATTACTAAAAGAGAAAGAAACATTACTAAAAGAGAAAGAGACATTACTAAAAGAGAAAGAAACATTACTAAAAGAGAAAGGGACATTACTAAAAGAGAAAGGGGCATTACTAAAAGAGAAAGAGACATTACTAAAAGAGAAAGAAACATTACTAAAAGAGAAAGGGACATTACTAAAAGAGAAAGAGACATTACTAAAAGAGAAAGAGACATTACTAAAAGAGAAAGAGACATTACTAAAAGAGAAAGAAACATTACTAAAAGAGAAAGGGACATTACTAAAAGAGAAAGAGACATTACTAAAAGAGAAAGAAACATTACTAAAAGAGAAAGGGACATTACTAAAAGAGAAAGGGGCATTACTAAAAGAGAAAGGGACATTACTAAAAGAGAAAGGGACATTACTAAAAGAGAAAGGGACATTACTAAAAGAGAAAGGGGCATTACTAAAAGAGAAATAAACATTACTAAAAGAGAAAGAAACATTACTAAAAGGGAAAGAAACATTACTAAAGAGAAAGGGGCATTACTAAAAGAGAAAGAAACATTACTAAAGAGAAAGAAACATTACTAAAAGGGAAAGAAACATTACTAAAGAGAAAGGGGCATTACTAAAAGAGAAAGAGACATTACTAAAAGAGAAAGAAACATTACTAAAAGAGAAAGGGACATTACTAAAAGAGAAAGAGACATTACTAAAAGAGAAAGAAACATTACTAAAAGAGAAAGAAACATTACTAAAAGAGAAAGAAACATTACTAAAAGAGAAAGAGACATTACTAAAAGAGAAAGAGACATTACTAAAAGAGAAAGAAACATTACTAAAAGAGAAAGAAACATTACTAAAAGAGAAAGGGGCATTACTAAAAGAGAAAGGGACATTACTAAAAGAGAAAGGAGCATTACTAAAAGAGAAAGGGACATTACTAAAAGAGAAAGGGACATTACTAAAAGAGAAAGAGACATTACTAAAAGAGAAAGGGGCATTACTAAAAGAGAAAGGGACATTACTAAAAGAGAAAGGGACATTACTAAAAGAGAAAGGGACATTACTAAAAGAGAAAGGGACATTACTAAAAGAGAAAGAGACATTACTAAAAGAGAAAGAGACATTACTAAAAGAGAAAGAGACATTACTAAAAGAGAAAGAGACATTACTAAAAGAGAAAGAGACATTACTAAAAGAGAAAGAGACATTACTAAAAGAGAAAGAGACATTACTAAAAGAGAAAGGGACATTACTAAAAGAGAAAAATTCTGTATGTGTGTTTGAAAGAAAACATTTAGGGCAACATTCAAATGAAATCAATTAGACAACCAACAACTCTAGGAGGTTTACATTACGATGGAGTGTCAATGGGCGCTGGTTGGGGGTTTGGGGAGACTACCTGGGGACCAATAACAAAGGGGTTGCCAGCAAAAAACTCAATAGTCAATAGACCACCTTCTTGTTAATAAACTGGTAATGGATGTGGGGGGGGGGGGCCGCTGCCATCGCATAGAGACTCCACTCATTTCAATGTATCCCTCCCTCTTCCACTCACTTTTCCCTTCCTCCCTGCGCCGCTATTCCCTCACTCACCACTCCCTTTCCTGCTCCCATTCTTTATTTGCCTTGCTCGTGTGTAGTCCGTTGTATTAGTTCTGTTTTCTATTTTCCACCCAGCTAGGAAGATGAAGTCTGTTTGTGGGTGAACGCCCCAGCCCCCCCCCCCCCCCTACCAAAGCCACGACGCCCTTCTTTCAACAAGTAGACAGGTGAACAGGGTGTCGTACAACAACCTAGGTACCCAGGAGAGTGACCTAATTTTTAAGTAGGGCTCACTGGCTCAACCCCCGCCCCCCTTTCTCAAATACATATCCATCACAGACTCCATCAAAGAACAAGATGTACATGCAAAATGAAGGCTAAGTTAAAGTACAACACACGTATCAAGTAAAGTTGATTACACTGGAGAGTAGACATAGATGTCGAAGATAACAAACGGCAGGAGAGCCTCTAGTCGTCCTTTTTTACGGTATACGGATGTAAGCAAACGCGACATGAAGCTCTTCACAATCGACCCTAGCAACTCGGGAAAAGTGGGACTGGATAGATCCACATGGAGAGCGAGCATAGAAGCGTCCCGGATTGCCGATGTCATACAAAACAGGAGTAGAAAGAAGGGTGAAAATGCAACAGCCCCTGGTGATTACATATGCCCAACCTGTGACCGCAGCTGTGTATCAAGGATTGGCCTCTTGAGTCACACAAGAAGTTGCAAAGAGAATAGAGCGTCTCTCCAGACGAGACAGAGAGGATAATGAAAGCATGCATAGATATCAGATAGAGTGATCAACGTTGGAGAATACTAAGGCTTGTCTTCGAGTCGGAAGATTAATGAGGAATGCAGTATTTCCCATGGCTACGCAGCCCCAACTGTGACCTACGTATTTTGCCACAACCAGGTCAAGCATAATCATTGTCCGCCGGTGGTCGATTACATTTTCTTTTCGCCGTCTGCGTCTGTCCTCGGCAGCGGATTTTTATTTTGACTGGAGAATAGAGATTCCAGTTATAGTGGACTACACTGGAGAATAGAGATTTCAGTTATAGTGGACTACACTGGAGAATATAGATTTCAGTTATAGTGGACTACACTGGAGAATAGAGATTCAGTTATAGTGGACTACACTGGAGAATAGAGATTTCAGTTATAGTGGACTACACTGGAGAATAGAGATTTCAGTTATAGTGGACTACACTGGAGAATAGAGATTTCAGTTATAGTGGACTACACTAGAGAATAGAGATTTCAGTTATAGTGGACTACACTGGAGAATAGAGATTTCAGTTATAGTGGACTACACTGGAGAATAGAGATTTCAGTTTTAGTGAACTACACTGGAGATTAGAGATTTCAGTTATAGTGGACTACACTGGAGAATAGAGATTCAGTTATAGTGGACTACACTGGAGAATAGAGATTTCAGTTATAGTGGACTACACTGGAGAATAGAGATTTCAGTTATAGTGGACTACACTGGAGAATAGAGATTTCAGTTATAGTGGACTACACTGGAGAATAGAGATTTCAGTTATAGTGGACTACACTAGAGAATAGAGATTTCAGTTATAGTGGACTACACTGGAGAATAGAGATTTCAGTTATAGTGGACTACACTGGAGAATAGAGATTTTAGTTATAGTGGACTACACTGGATAATAGAGATATAAATATCCAATGAAATACGACTGATAATCCAACCCAAAACATCATTTATACCTCGACCTCTCGGCCTTATTATAAGGTCAAGGTTTAATTAAAGATGTCTCTACTACCTGCTGAGTAAAGCGTGTGTGTGTGTGTGTGTGTGTTTTGTTCGCTAACAGTACATAAGAACTCAACAGAACAACAAACACGCCAGCCAACAGAAACTTGAAACAAAAGGAGTTTGGCTTTGTTCAGCTCTTCAGCTGAAGAAATCAACAAAATAATTCATGGTGATCTTCCTCTTTCCAGATACTAAGTAGTAACATCGTGCGCAATAATTTGATGTAGACTAGACCTTAGTGGTACTTTGTTCAGCCTAACGTCTACATACGCAGACAAAAAAAAAAACGCAACAGCAGAACAGAAGCGAATCAATTTTGTTTAGTGTTTTGTATGAATGGAAATGAGTTATGCCATGAGGAGTAGAGAAGGGGAGGGGTGAGTTTAAAAAAGATTGCGTGTCTCCTTTCATCTTTCACCTTGTCTCCACCACCCTTTGCCAGCCCCCTACGAACATCCAGTTAACTAGCCACCTATGTTCTATAAATCATAGAAAAATGTCAATTTTTTTTCTCTTCTGTTGATTATGCCAGGTGACTTTCAACCCAGGATTCGGAAGACTTGTAGAGATAGGCGGAGAGATAGAGAGACAGAGAGAGAGAGAGAGAGAGAGAGAGAGGCAGAGAGAGAGAGACAGAAAGAGAAAGTTAAGGAGTAAAAATGAAATATGATGAAAGGCGAAGAGAGGGAGGGCGGGGGGTAACAGGACGTTGATGTGGTGGGGCGTGGGGCGTAAATGTGGAGTTTGTGGGTGCCGTCATCATCAGCACGTTTCCTGTCGTGTTCAAAGTTGATTGAACAATGATTTACGACAACATCAAACCCCTTTGACATCATTTCACGTAGCTTCACTAGTTTTGGCTTTTTCCTGATGTCATCTAACTAGTTACAACTTTCGACTTTTATACGGCCTAAATGATGTTTAGTTGACTTATCGTGACTTCAAAGATATTTTGTTGACTTTCTATGACTTAAAAGATGTTTGATAGATTTTGTATGACATCACCATTCTCTGACAACGTCATCACTTTTGAATTGCGTCTACAAGTTTTGATTGCGTCATTTTTTAAAAAGTCTTGTTAATAATAATATACTTTGATTTGCGTCAAAATTTTTATTTTATTGCATAATTTAAAAAAAAAAGTTCTCTCTTTTACTGTGTGGGGTTTGCGGGACATGTTCTCTGACAAATTGAACTAGGCATACCAAGAGTTGGGATGACACTGAGGCCAATACAATGAAAGCGCAAACATGGACGTCCTCGTATAAATTGGCGCCACACTTTCATGGAGGCCTCAGAGAAGTGGACTTTAGATGTGTGAAGAGTCTTCAGACATTGCCAGTGACAATTCTTTGTGGAGACAGCTTACCGCCCCTTGCGCCCAACGGCGCGGGAGGATCTAATTCTAAGTAAGTCTATAAATTGCACGAATCACTTCGTGTTGAATTAAATGTATTTTGTTTTTACATACATATATAAGAGAAGATGTTCGGCCCAATAGGAACCACTAGAGTTTAGCTAGAGAACATCAACACTAAAATACTGGATTTTAGCCGAAATGCATTTTTTCTTACCTTCTTATACAATATAGACGTTACTTCAAAAAAGAAGATTTTTTAAATCAATAAACTGCAAAACACACACACACACAATCACAATCACAATCATGTCATTGTGTTCCACTTGACCGTTTTAGCACAAGGCATTGGCCATAGTAACTCCGGCTTTCATTCGCGACTATAATATTCAGTAAAAAGGCTTTACCATTTTCCTTTCCCATGGTAATTGCTTAAAATGACAAAAGCAATAAACTCTCGTCTAAGCGTGCTTCCCAGTTGTTTATTTATTTTTTTATTTTTTTTATGATTTGTGATGAAAGAGAATGTTACTATCATCAAAATATGATCAATTGTTTGTATTTATGCAAAGATTCTTCAACAATTTTTATGTTGTTCACTAAATATGTAAAGGTTGAAATGCACTTTTTCTTTTGTTGACATTACAGAAATTTTATATTTCCTTTTAAAAAAAAAAAAGTGCAAAGCAGGCATGGAGATTGAGCGGCAAAGCGCTTGGCCTCCGAACTGAGGTGAGTGAGGTCCCGGGTTCGAATCCTGGTGAAGACTGGGAATTTGAATTTCGGGATCCTTGGTCCAGCTAGCTCTAATGGGCACCTGACATTGGTTAGGGGAAAGTAAAGACGGTTTGTCGTTGTGCTGGCCACGTGACACCCTTGGTAACCGTGAGTCACAGAAACAGATAACCTTTACAACATCTGTCCCATAGATCGCAAGGTCTGAAAGGGGAACTTTAACGTCAAATGCTAAAAAAGCTGAGGTATTCTAATTAAAAGAAAGAAGGATAGATGATAGAGGTGTGTCTACTAACAGATGATAAGCCTCAGGGCAAAAAAAAAAGTCATTGCCAGATCAGACCTCATTTTTGTGAGCTGATGGGGCGCTGCAAAGCATTGTCTCGTGTTTATTTCACCTGAATGCATTCCAATCTATAAACTCAATTTAAACAAATAAAGAGCGAAATGGTGAGGCCTGAGTGCACCCGCCTTAATGAACACACCACTGGCGATGATAAATTGAAAAAAATTAAGCAAGATGGAACAAAAAAAAAAAGATTCCTTTAAGAAAAAAACACTAAAACAGAATATTGCCTCAAGGTGCTCCACTATACACCGACTGACAGCTAAATATTTAAACACAATGCCAGCAATCCAGGGGCAAGGTCATGTCACGAAGTGGAATAACTCAGATGTAGGCTTTTGGTGCCATATTTACTTAGCTCCTTGTTGCCTTTTATTATTATGAATGATCTACAAAACACTTGGCCAAGTGGCCAGGTAATGTAAGCATTGGTCGAGGTCATTTTCCCGCAATTTGAATATAGATTTGTATGAGCCATTAAAAGATCGCTTGACAATAACGTTTTGGCTTTCTTGTATGGAGTGAAAGGGGACAGGGGTGGTTTGAATTCTCACCTTTTTATTCCATCGATCATTATTGTTTAATGCAGTATATATTTGTTCAATATCTTTCTCTTTCTCTCTCTCTTTCTCTCTCTCTCTTTCTCTCTCTCTCTTTTCTCTCTCTCTTTCTCTTTCTCTCTCTCTTTCTCTTTCTCTTTCTCTCTCTCTCTTTCTCTCTCTCTTTCTCTCTCTCTTTCTCTTTCTCTTTCTCTTTCTCTCTCTCTTTCTCTTCTCTCTCTCTCTTTTCTCTTTCTCTCTCTCTTTCTCTTTCTCTCTCTCTTTCTCTCTCTCTTTCTCTTTCTCTCTCTTTCTCTTTCTCTCTCTCTTTCTCTTTCTCTCTCTCTTTCTCTCTCTCTTTCTCTCTCTCTTTCTCTTTCCCTAACACCTTTTCTCACCCCCCCCTTTTTTCACTGTCTTTCTCTCCTTATAGCTGGTTTTCTATCTTTTCTTTCCTCTTCAATGTCTCTCTTTCTCTCTCTCTCTCTTTTTCTCTCCCTCTCTCGCTATCTTTCTCTTTATCTCTCTTTTTTTCTCTCCATCTCTCGCTCTCTTTTTCTCTATCTCTCTGCCTTTCTCTCTATCTCTCTGCCTTTCTCTCTATCTCTCTGCCTTTCTCGCCAGATTTTGTACATCTGATTCTTGGTGCAAAAAATAGAAAGTAGAAAGTTGACACCTCAGCTCTAGGAGGTACATGGGACAGCTGTACTAACTATAGAAATGTTCGCTCATTCTCCCACCCCGCTTCTAACTCACCGCTTCTGTTAATAAAATAGTACTCACATCGTATAGTAATGTATGCCTCCTGGCTTTGTAACGAGAATCCAGTGGTATAGTTGGTGGCCACACACTGGAAAGGCCCTTCGTCCTGACCTCGGAGGACCCTCAGAATCCTCAAATTGCTGTCCTCCTGGTACTTCCGAGTGGTGTTCACGATGGGCTTGCCGGCCTGCGTCCACTGGAAGTAGATGTGGCGCCGGTCGCTGACGTCGCAGTGCAGGCGCGTCTCCGTGCCCTCCACGGCCTCTTTGTTCTGGGGCTTAATGTTGAAGTAAAAAGTGTCCTGGGCCCTGGTCAGCATGACCACTGCAGAGAAACAGAGACGTGTTGGTCAGTTTAATATAATATATGTAAAGATTTGTCATTTTACAAGTACATAAGCGTTGGCTATTTTACAAATAAATATAGGACTACAATGATCATTTTGCCAATGTGATATGCGTTGGTCATTTCACAAAGTCGCTATGCATTAATGATTTTACTAAATCGATATCAGTTGGTCATTTTAGTAAGCTGAAATGCGTTGGTCATTTGACTAAGATGATATGCGTTGGCCATTTAAAATTAATCATAAAGAAACTTCTATAGGCAGCTACTGACGAAGGTGTCATCTAGTCAGTATCAACATTATTTATTTAATGCTTTACAGACTTTTACCCCCCCCCCCCCACCAAAAAAAATTACTAGAAGAGGTATTCCAATACATAATAGTTCTCACTAACGGGACCTTCACCACACGTGCCATTATTTCATCAAATAAATTATATTTTAAAAAAAAGCAACACCAGAGGCCCGAGCTTGTGTAGAGAATGAGGTAGTTCCGAATCTCTGACCTACTTTATAAAAAAGTCACGTGATTGTGGTCTTATACATGGCAATAAAGGCAATATCTTCCTATGATAAGATGCAGATCTAGATTTAGTGCTAGCCTAGACCTACTAAATAATCATAAAAATTAGTGAATTATTGTAACATACTTTTTATTACTTAAAGATGTATATATCTAGACTATTTTTATGTTTAAATTACAATGAAATAAATGAGGTCATTAATGTATATAACACATCCACGTGACTGAGAAGAGATCCGGAACTACCCCATTCTTCAACGAAACTGATTGGTAGCTGGTGACGAATCATACGAAGATTAAGTATAGATGATTAATTAATTAATTTATTAAAACTAGGTGGACACGAGGACTCGAGACATTTTTCCTTCAGAGTTTATAGATTTTTACTCCTCAAATACTGTACAAAAAAAAAACACAACAAAAAACAACCCAATGTGTACATCGTAAATCTGAATTAGTTCTAGACTCACAGGCGTCGACGTAACCGAGGGAATAAAATCCAGCAAGGCTTAGGTTGGATTAGAACTTAGGACATATGGGTACCAGACACACTCTCTATGGCATGACATCTCCCACTCCCCCCTTTCCCCATTTCTTAAGTCTACTCAGTCTCGGTATATACTGAAGCCACGTCATTGGAAGTATTTCTGGGTAAATTAGCGAAGCTACAGATATATCAGTTATCGAAGGTGTTTGTATGCTACCATACTCCATATCGCACACACACTCACACACACTTAGATATACACACAAAGTCAGTTGCCTTCGTTAGAGAGTATGAATGTGTCAGAGAGTATGAATGTGTCAGAGAGTATGAATGTGTCAGAGAGTATGAATGTGGCAGAGAGTATGAATGTGTCAGACAGTATGAATGTGTCAGACAGTATGAATGTGTCAGACAGTATGAATGTGTCAGACAGTATGAATGTGTCAGACAGTATGAATGTGTCAGACAGTATGAATGTGTCAGACAGTATGAATGTGTCAGACAGTATGAATGTGTCAGCTATACTTGTGTTTGCAGTATTTCCCCTGTTTAAACTCCGCCCCTCCGACGTCAGTAATCTGTGACCCTATTGGACGTCAAGGGAAGTAATTATACGCCCAGATATTTTTTTGTATGCCATAATATAACGCGATTTAGTGAATTAAAACAATATAACTGATAAAGAGTATCAATGTAAACATGTTGTATTGACTGTATTTGTAACTAAGTAAGCAACGTGAAGGAATATTGTGTTTTCATTTACCGATATTACACTCAGCTGAAATCCTGGTACATAATATTCGAATTACCAAATCTCGAAATGGAAATAAAAAGCACGCAATACATTACTTAGACTAGACCTAAAAACTACCGCGCAACGGTATAAATAACGTCTCAACTGTACTCCTATCTTGGACTTGAGCAGGGGAAATGACACACATTGGAAATACAATCGAATAATTTGAGTTTATATACAGATTCTCTCTCTCTCTTTCTCACTCTCTCTCTCTCTCTCTCTGTATAAATATTTATTCCATAAAGATATAAAGCCTGAAACCTTTTTTTCCCTCTATATTTTGAGCATTGTCTAGACAGACAAAGAAAATGTCATCTTATTTTATTACAAGGAATGTTAGACTCTCTAGAAAATCACACACACACACACATGGATTCACAAACTCTCATTCTTCCTCACAAACAACTACATAAATTCCCACACACTACTTCATGTCTCCCCCCCCCCCCAACACATTTCTGAATGGTACACCCAAACATACACAAGCTTCCTGAACGCCCGTCATCCAATTCCATCCCATGATCCCAAACGACCACTCCACACACATACACACATTTTCTTATAACATTTCCCACAATTTGAGAATCCATCAGACGCTCTAATAGATGACAGAAAGCAATCATGCATCCTTTTGGCCAGGGCGGAGAACAACAGATACAACAGATCAAATCAAACATGGCGTCTTAAAATACATCCGATATTAAAGCTCCCATCGTGTAACAGATGATCGACTTGCCTCTGGTTCAAGGTAACCACTCAATGCGTGTCAAGTCCATAGGAGGAGTATAGGTATTATAATAAGCGTGGTCTACTGCGTCAGCCTGTCGTTAAAATCTTCTTTGTAGTCCCCCTTGATGATAATTGCCAGAATGGGTTGTTGCCCTTTTAAACTCTTTTGACTTAGTGGGTACCGCTTGGTGGTCTCCCTAACAAGTTTCATTATCCCCCCCTTTCTCTTTTTTTTTTGTTATTCTGTGTGTATGTGTTTGTAGTGATTGCGTCTATGTTGAAAAGAAGTGGGTGGTGGAAAGGTGAATCTCAGAACCAACTTGATTCGATTTGTTTCTACTTACAATGTCTTTTATTGTTTGTTTTACATGTTTCGGATGTTCCTTCAGAGTTGAAGATAATTACTTCCTAGTCCAAACCTCCCGCAGGACGACGGGGGATGGGAGCGGGCAGGGTTTGAACCCGGGACCATCGATAAATCTGAACGACAGTCCAGCGTGCAAATCGCACGACCATGCAGCCATCTATCTATCTATCTATCTATCTATCTATCTATCTATCTATCTATCTATCTATCTATCTATCTATCTATCTATCTATCTATCTATCTATCTATCTATCTAACTATCTCTCTCTCTCTCTCTTTATATATATATATATATATATATATATATATATATATATATATATATATATATATATATATATATATCTGTCTGTCTGCTTGCCTCTCTGCCTGTCTACATTTATGTGAGTTTATATATATATATCTATATATATCATTTTAGAGCTGCCTTTTATTCTATGCAAATGTACTGGTAGAACGTATAAAGTCTCGCGTCAAATCAAATCAACAGAATCACATGCAAATCTCACGTGACCTAGACGGTCCATTTACCAAAGAAGCAAATGAGGTAGGACATATGGAAGACAAGAAATACGTCATTTATAAACAAAACAAAACAAAAAGTTACAAGGAAACTGTCGGAAATAGGAAAATGTTAAGTATGGATTCATTCGGTTACAATGTGCAGTAACACGTGTCATTGAAGATATAGAAGTAACATTAAAGTCAAGCTACCTTATGTTATATTATACATTTATAAATAAAAGATTTTTTATTTTTTTTTTATTTATAATTTTAAAGTTCATGATTTTTTTTTGGTCACTTAACTTGGCATAAGAACTCCGAGGCTTGCGTATTGTACTACATTTCTTCTTTTGCAATAAAGTCCTTGTGTAGTTCTACATAGTAGTGTGATTGTAGAAACGCACTCCCATCCATAGTTTTCTTGGCCTGCCCCTTATTCTGGACTGTGAAGATCTGGAGTTGTATGACGTCATCTCAGGAGATTCTTCCTCTGTTATCATGTCGGAGGGTTGAGATGATCAGTTAATCAGCCCTATAGTTGAGATAAACTCTGTGCAGTGGTTAGACTCCACTCCAAGCAGTTTGCTTTCTAATAGAAATGTTTTAAGGCCAATGTCTTTTTCGGGCTTCTTGATAAAGTTTTGCAGTTTAAAAGGTCGTGGTCGCTTTTCTCTGCGGACATTGCACCCTCTTGATGCTGATGGCTTGATCTCAGAGTCTCTCACTGGCTTATTCTTTTCTTTGGCAACTCATTGCAGTGAGTGTTGTGTATGTGCTTCTGGTCGTAAAGCATAAACAAACGTAGCTCTCTGTTACCGGTGGTACTGAAGCCTTATCAATTGAGACTCCCTGACCTTGCAAAAAGTACTTTAATGTATATGTATTTTTGTCGATACTAAGAAAGTGTGTGTGTGTGTGTGTCTGCGCGCGTGTGTTGGGCTGAAGGTGTGTGTTAACAATAACATTAGCAAGCTTTGGGTTTCTCACAGTTGTTAAACAGAAGATGTGAAGACGTAGTCAAGAGCACTCAACTTTTTTATGTAGTGTGTATGTTCTCTCTCTCTCTCTCTCTCTCTTTCTTCCGTTCGTTCTCATTGTGTATGTTCTGTGTGTGTATGTTCTTTGTGTATGTTTTTTGTGTATGTTCTTATGTATTTATGAATGTATGTGTATATATCCCGTGTTTGTGTACGACCTGTCTTGGTAATATTAATAGTGCCTGCTATTTTCTGCTTCTAAAAATCCGATGGAAAGTCTTTATATGTTCTTTCTTTAAGGGGGAATGTATTGTGTGATCCAAGCGCCCCGCTTACACCCTGCCCCTCCCCCCTTTTAACAATCTCCCAATCATTCTCCCATCTTCTGCTCAAGACACGTTGTTTTTTACCCTTCATCTTCTCTTTTTGTTCTGTAGCTTTTATCGTGTCCACCATCTTGGTTGTAGTTTTTAAATGCAGAAGTGAGAGAGAGAGAGAGAGAGAGAATGACCTTAACTCAAGGGAAGAGGTCAACAAGTGCATGATGGGAAATAGTTTCGACAAATTATTTGAAATCTGTTACTGTGCTTTTGTAAAGAGAACTTTCTATTTTTATTTTTTAACATTCATAACATATTAGATATAATGTCAGCATTAGCCACCATCTCTATTTAAAAAAAAAGGGTTGGATTAAGAATTGGGGGGAGGGGGAAGGTAGAAGATGGACAGAAAAGTTTAAAACAGAAAGAAAAGAAAGAGCAACTAGAAGAATGTATTTTCTCTTTTTCATTCATTATTTTATTGTTGTTAAATTTATTTAATTTTTTGTTTGTTTTCTGATGCAGTGGCGTCCCGATAGTCAGAGATGATTGGAACCGGACCTATTTCGGATGAACGAATATTTCGGAGGAATTACGAAATAAAATAAACATACTGTTAAGACGTGGGGTTTAACTAAAGAAAATAACTCACCGATTCTCAGATCGCTGGCATCTCTTCGATTGCAGAAGCACAATCCAACTATGATCAATCAATATCCCCGATAAAAAGAAATAATGTCACAATCTCCAAATCAAATTTACATATCCAGATTCACTAACACAATAGAAAACAATCCTCAATCCTCAGTCAACAAATCCAAAAATTATAACAAGTTTCTTAACACATTTACACACTAGTTCAGGTCATTGACGCCCAACAGCATAAACAAAAAAACACCCTAATTTACACGTGGAAACAAATGGTTAGTCAGGAACAGGGTTACAACAATACGTATGCAATACAAGACATCAACTTTGATATAGCGCTACGTTAAACAACAGTCCGCTTCGACCTCAGCGTATATGTTGTTATGTTCAGTGACTATGTTGTTATGTTCAGTGTATATGTTGTTATGTTCAGCAGATATGTTTGTTATGTTCAGCAGATATTTTGTTTTGTTCAGTGTATATGTTGTTATGTTCAGTGTATATGTTGTTATGTTCAGCGTATATGTTGTTATGTTCAGCAGATATGTTGTTATGTTCAGTGTATATGTTGTTATGTTCAGTGTATATGTTGTTATGTTCAGTGTATATGTTTTTATGTTCAGCAGATATGTTGTTATGTTCAGTGTATATGTTGTTATGTTCAGTGTATATGTTGTTATGTATATGTTGTTATATTCAGCAGATATGTTGCTATGTTCAGCAGATATGTTTTTATGTTAAGTGTATATGTTGTTATGTTCAGTGTATATGTTGTTATGTTCAGGAGATATGTTGTTATGTTCAGCGGATATGCTGTTATGTTCAGCAGATATGTTGTTATGTTCAGTGGATATGTTGTTATGTTCAGTGTATATGTTGTTATGTTTAGCGGATATGTTGTTATGTTCAGCAGATATGTTGTTATGTTCAGCGGATATGTTGTTATGTTCAGCAGATATGTTGTTATGATCAGCAAATATGTTGTTATGTTCAGCGTATATGTTGTTATGTTCAGCGTATATGTTGTTATGTTCAGAAGATATGTTGTTATGTTCAGCAGATATGTTGTTATGTTCAGTGTATATGTGGTTATGTTCAGCAGATATGTTGTTGTTTCTGAGGTACTGGAGTAATTTTGCTTCAAACGAAAGTTATTCTTCTCTTGCAGAAAACAAAACTGTAACAGACTTGTTGAAACCAAAAGAGTTTAGAACCACATAGAACATTCTTCAGTTTTGTACATTTCCCTGTCTATCTTTGGCACGTAATGTCATCTTTATTACATAATACACTTAGTCACTGTTCTTTCGAAGTTGTTGTTTTTTTTCTTTTTTCTAAAAATATTTCGGTTTTGGATTATGCAGACTTACGATTACCGTAATTTTTTAACAGCATATGCATGAGTGATAATTCATTTAGTTCTGTATTGTATCATTCCAATATTAAATTCTTATCAAACAATTCTCTGACCTCTGATACTTTCTATATTCAAGAAATCTTATTTGTAGTTTTAACTTTCTGTTTCTCTCTTTAGCGTTTTAGTGACTTCTTGATCTTTTATCTTTTCAACCTCTTTTTTAATTAGTCCAGTTTCTCTCTCTTTCTCTCTTTCTCTTACTCTCTCTCTCTCTCTCACTCTCTCTCTCTCTCTTTCTCTTATTTTTCTTTGGTCTGTTTTTTTGTCTCTTTCATCAAGACTTTTTCAATTACCTCAGTCTTTCCAGTCCTCTGATGATACAGCGTGTGCATTACAATAGATATTCCCTCTCTCTCACTCTTTTATTTTAGCACCTTCCCCCCTCTTTGTCTTTTCACTCTTTCACTAAAAACTCCCTCTCTCTATATATATCTCTCTGTTTCTATTCCATGTTCACACACTCCCCTCCAACCCCCCCTCTCTATTATTTCTTTCATTCAATCCTCCCCCCCCCCCCCGCCCCCTGTTCATACTGCCACAGTCACTATAAGAGATTTGAAAACAGTCAGACCACTTGTAGATTCAGGTGAGATAAAACCTGCGCTGAGCTGATTGGCGCGGCACCTTGTCCCCTGTATCTCATGATCTACGGACTATAGGATTGTGTTGGCAGATCAAAGGCTTAGACTCAGGCTTGGCAGGAATTAATTTAAGATACATTGATACTGATAAATAATGTGACAATTTTATTATGTCCGTGTCACTCTAGGGTGTAAAGAACTATTTCAGTCTAGACATTGGAATAAACTATAGTAGAGAACAGAGATTGGGTCAATATAGTAGAATGTTTAGTACATCTATATAATGGGATAATGGCCACAATGCCCTTCGATTCCAATGATTAAGGATGGGTGTTTCTCATAACGACCCAGTTGCGGCCTGCATATTTTTTCCGCATCTCCTGCAGACAAAGCTGTTGTCCGCCGGCGGTTTTTTCAAGAATAATGACTACATTCGGTATATAAACAGCATAGGCCTGAGTGGTCAAGCACTCTAGATCGAATCTCGGTCTGGGATTTGGAAGTCAGACTCAATACCTGACATTAGTTGGGAAAAGTAAAGGTGGTGTCGTTGTCTTGGCCACATGACATTCTCGTTAACATTCGGCCAAAAAAAAGCATATAAGCTGTAGTTCCTCTGCCCTGATATTCTGCAAGGGAATGGATTACTTTATAGCTCTCTAAATAGAATAAGAAACAAAAAAAATGAGCATTGAGTTTAGAGTTAAGGTCTTTATCAAAGTTGCCTTCATCGTCTTCTCTTCTTCTTGTTTTCCTTTTCTTCCTGTCTCTCTCACTTTCTCTCCTATTGCACTCTCCTTACTTTGCTAATTCTCCGTCGTTTTGTGAAGTAACATTTGTTCTCTCCCTTTACCCCCACCTTTTTCTCCCCTTTTCTCTAATAAACAACAAAAAACCAACCCCCCCCCCCCCCAAACTACTGTCTTTTGATTTCCACCAAATATAGAAATGAATTGTTGTTGTTTTTTCTTCTTTAGTACTTTTAATATTATCATTAAACAGTTTGTGTTTCTTTTGAAACTAGTTGTTTTGTGTGTGTGTGTGTGTGTGCTAGGGGAGGAAGAGAACTAGGGGAGGGGGGGGAGAGCTGGAGGCGGGTTTTAAAAAACACAAAACTATTTGATAAATAAACAAATATTGGAACTCGTGCACTGACTCCAATCGGGCTTTGTTTTTGGATTAACATTTTTTTTTATGTCCAAACAAAATCAACACTGTCTCCGACAGCAAACTGGAACATAGATCACACACACAGACACACACATACACATACACACCTGAAATAATGTAAATGTTGATTCCCTCACAAGAACTAACAAACACACACGCAAGTCAACGCACAGACACACACAAGTATTTGTAAAACTTAAAAGTATAGGAACACAGGAATAACACAAACATAACCAAACACATTTCATCATTTTCCTCTCTGTCTCTCATCTCATTCTCTCACTTCTATTTCTCACCTCTTTCTCTACCACCTCTTTCTTTCACTCTCTTGTACACACACACACACACACACTACTCGTCTGTATTGATCCATACCGAGGACAAACATTGGATTAAAATTCGGCAAATGTTCTCTGGCCAGGGCATCGACGAATGGGAAATTGGCGGGAAAAATTGATTGGTCTTTTTGTTTTCTTATATTTTTTTGTTTTGTTTCGCCAATTCAATAAGGAACTTTTTGTTTATGCGGATATTGATTTTTTTTCGCCTTCTTCCGACTGTTGGTCTGCGTGATAATATTTCAATGTTTGCTCAAGAAAATCACAATAGTTTGATGTAAATATTGAATGTTTTAACTTTTCATCTGGCTGATATAACTGATAGTTTTTTAGTTAGAGAGCTGCATATTACTTGGAGGGAAGTATCCATATTGTCAAGAAGAGCTTGTTTTTTTTTTCTAACCTATGTATATGAGGCTATTATTTCACTGACCTTTATTTATGAGGCTATTATCTCACTGACTTATGTGTATGAGGTTATTATTTTACTGGCTTATGTATATGAGGCTATTATTTCACTGACCTATATATATATATATATATATATATATATATATATATATATATATATATGATGCTATTTTTTTCACTGACCTATGTTTATGAAGCTATTATGTTACTGACCTATGTACATGAGGATATTATTATACTGACCTATGTATATGAGGATATTGTTTCACTGGCCTAGGTATGGAGGACTATTATTTCACTGGCCTAGGTATAGAGGACTATTATTTTATTGTCTAATGGATATGAGGCGATTTTTGCACTAGCCCATGTTTATGAAGCTGTTACTCATTCAAGCCTATTTATTTGGATCAATATAAGGGCTTATGTGAAATTTATCATTTAGATACTTTTGATATTAGTTACTTATCTATCTTTGTAGAAGATGTGGAGGTTGTTTTTTTTTTAGGGGGGGGGGGGTATATAATTCTGCCACCATATTTTAATGAGAGATATTTAACCATTTCTGATCAGACGTGAGTTGTGGACGATGTGGTCTACTTAGGTTTGACAATCATATTAGTCCACGTAGATTGTTCCTTTTTTAACAGTATTTAGGCATTTAGAACAAAAATTTTTGAGCTATCTTTAAACTTATGTTTTATGTTTTGTTTCTGGTCTTTCAAAATTGTTTGATTTTTTTCTTTTTTTCTTTAATTTATTCACTTTCATGTTTTGCTTTACTTCCACCCTTTCCTTCACATTTATTGAGCGTGTGTGTGTACGTGTGTGTGTACGTGTGTGTGCGTGTGTGTGTGTACGTGTGTGCGTGTGTGTGTGCGTGTGTGTGTGCGTGTGTGTGTGTGCGTGTGTGTGTGCTAAGTATAGATACAGTATGCTAAACGATCTAGAAACGATCAGAACTTTGATAGGTAATAACCCTCCAGGTATAACATCAAAAGAATGATTAGTAAAAAATAGATTAGTAGATAATAATTGGTACTGTCAATAATCATGTAGACATTATATGTATTTATAGATCAAGGGAAGTAAGTTAGCCACTATTTTTTATGCTGTGTTTTGTAAAGCAGTCGTTACATATTTATAGATTAAGGGAAGTAAGTAAGCTCTTTTTATGCAGTATTTTGTAGAGCAGACGATATAGCCGCCATGTTCTTCTATCATTAAAAAAATACTCACTCATAACAGAAGAGCAGAAATGAAGTTTTAAAACAAAGGAAAAACACCCCTCAAAATAAAGAAAGAGGGGGGGGGGTAGGAGCAATAAAGAAATCTCGGCATGGTACAGAGAGGGGGCTGAGTTGATGTTTATTCAGGTATTGGCAGGTTGTGCATGCTTCAAAGTTCTTCGTGGGGTCCAGAAGTAAGAGGGAGAAGGAGCGTCGTGAGGCGCATTGTTTGGCCACGCTGTGGGGGAGGAGAGCTCCTTTGTTTGGTGTGGAATAACTTGATATGCAAGAGGTCCGTGGGTTTGTTTGGAGTGTGGAGACTTGGGCTGGAAAAGGGAATCTTGATCCAGTGTACTCTACAGAGACCGGAGTATAGACAGTGGTACACAGGGCGAGAGGAGAATATAAATAGGGAGAGACAGAGAGATAGAGAAGTGAGAATATAAATAGGGAGAGACAGAGAGATAGATAAGTGAGAATATAAATAGGGAGAGACAGAGAGATAGAGAAGTGAGGATATAAATAGGGAGAGACAGAGAGATAGATAATTGAGAATATAAATAGGGAGAGACAGAGAGATAGAGAAGTGAGAATATAAATAGGGAGAGACAGAGAGATAGATAAGTGAGAATATAAATAGGGAGAGACAGAGAGATAGAGAAGTGAGGATATAAATAGGGAGAGACAGAGAGATAGATAATTGAGAATATAAATAGGGAGAGACAGAGAGATAGATAAGTGAGAATATAAATAGGGAGAGACAGAGAGATAGATAATTGAGAATATAAATAGGGAGAGACAGAGAGATAGATAATTGAGAATATAAATAGGGAGAGACAGAGAGATAGATAAGTGAGAATATAAATAGGGAGAGACAGAGAGATAGAGAAGTGAGGATATAAATAAGGAGAGACAGAGAGATAGATAATTGAGAATATAAATAAGAGAGACAGAGAGATAGATAATTGAGAATATAAATAGGGAGAGACAGAGAGATAGATAAGTGAGAATATAAATAGGGAGAGACAGAGAGATAGATAAGTGAGAATATAAATAGGGAGAGACAGAGAGATAGATAATTGAGAATATAAATAGGGAGAGACAGAGAGATAGAGAAGTGAGGATATAAATAGGGAGAGACAGAGAGATAGATAAGTGAGAATATAAATAGGGAGAGACAGAGAGATAGATAATTGAGAATATAAATAGGGAGAGACAGAGAGATAGAGAAGTGAGGATATAAATAGGGAGAGACAGAGAGATAGAGAAGTGAGGATATAAATAGGGAGAGACAGAGAGATAGATAAGTGAGAATATAAATAGAGAGAGACAGAGAGATAGATAAGTGAGAATATAAATAGGGAGAGACAGAGAGATAGATAAGTGAGAATATAAATAGGGAGAGACAGAGAGATAGATAAGTGAGAATATAAATAGAGAGAGACAGAGAGATATATAAGTGAGGATATAAATAGGGAGAGACAGAGAGATAGATAAGTGAGGATATAAATAGGGAGAGACAGAGAGATAGATAAGTGAGAATATAAATAAAGAGAGACAGAGAGATAGATAAGTGAGAATATAAATAGAGAGAGACAGAGAGATATATAAGTGAGGATATAAATAGGGAGAGACAGAGAGATAGATAAGTGAGGATATAAATAGGGAGAGACAGAGAGATAGATAAGTGAGAATATAAATAAAGAGAGACAGAGAGAGATAAGTGAGAATATAAATAGAGAGAGACAAAGAGATAGATAAGTGAGGATATAAATAGGGAGAGACAGAGAGATAGATAAATGAGAATATAAATAGAGAGAGACAGAGAGATAGATAAGTGAGAATACAAATAGAGAGAGACAGAGAGATAGATAAGTGAGAATATAAATAGGGAGAGACAGAGAGATAGATAAGTGAGAATATAAATAGGGAGAGACAGAGAGATAGATAAGTGAGAATATAAATAGGGAGAGACAGAGAGATAGAGAAGTGAGGATATAAATAGGGAGAGACAGAGAGATAGATAATTGAGAATATAAATAGGGAGAGACAGAGAGATAGAGAAGTGAGGATATAAATAGGGAGAGACAGAGAGATAGATAATTGAGAATATAAATAGGGAGAGACAGAGAGATAGATAAGTGAGGATATAAATAGGGAGAGACAGAGAGATAGATAAGTGAGAATATAAATAGGGAGAGACAGAGAGATAGATAATGAGAATATAAATAGGGAGAGACAGAGAGATAGAGAAGTGAGGATATAAATAGGGAGAGACAGAGAGATAGATAAGTGAGAATATAAATAGAGAGAGACAGAGAGATAGATAAGTGAGAATATAAATAGGGAGAGACAGAGAGATAGATAAGTGAGAATATAAATAGGGAGAGACAGATAGATAGATAAGTGAGAATATAAATAGAGAGAGACAGAGAGATAGATAAGTGAGGATATAAATAGGGAGAGACAGAGAGATAGATAAGTGAGAATATAAATAGGGAGAGACAGAGAGATAGATAAGTGAGAATATAAATAGGGAGAGACAGAGAGATAGAGAAGTGAGGATATAAATAGGGAGAGACAGAGAGATAGATAATTGAGAATATAAATAGGGAGAGACAGAGAGATAGAGAAGTGAGAATATAAATAGGGAGAGACAGAGAGATAGATAAGTGAGAATATAAATAGGGAGAGACAGAGAGATAGATAAGTGAGAATATAAATAGAGAGAGACAGAGAGATATATAAGTGAGGATATAAATAGGGAGAGACAGAGAGATAGATAAGTGAGGATATAAATAGGGAGAGACAGAGAGATAGATAAGTGAGAATATAAATAAAGAGAGACAGAGAGAGATAAGTGAGAATATAAATAGAGAGAGACAAAGAGATAGATAAGTGAGGATATAAATAGGGAGAGACAGAGAGATAGATAAATGAGAATATAAATAGGGAGAGACAGAGAGATAGATAAGTGAGAATATAAATAGGGAGAGACAGAGAGATAGATAAGTGACAATATAAATAGGGAGAGACAGAGAGATAGATAATTGAGAATATAAATAGGGAGAGACAGAGAGATAGAGAAGTGAGGATATAAATAGGGAGAGACAGAGAGATAGATAAGTGAGAATATAAATAGGGAGAGACAGAGAGATAGATAATGAGAATATAAATAGGGAGAGACAGAGAGATAGAGAAGTGAGGATATAAATAGGGAGAGACAGAGAGATAGATAAGTGAGAATATAAATAGAGAGAGACAGAGAGATAGATAAGTGAGAATATAAATAGGGAGAGACAGAGAGATAGATAAGTGAGAATATAAATAGGGAGAGACAGATAGATAGATAAGTGAGAATATAAATAGAGAGAGACAGAGAGATAGATAAGTGAGGATATAAATAGGGAGAGACAGAGAGATAGATAAGTGAGGATATAAATAGGGAGAGACAGAGAGATAGATAAGTGAGAATATAAATAAAGAGAGACAGAGAGAGATAAGTGAGAATATAAATAGAGAGAGACAAAGAGATAGATAAGTGAGGATATAAATAGGGAGAGACAGAGAGATAGATAAATGAGAATATAAATAGAGAGAGACAGAGAGATAGATAAGTGAGAATACAAATAGAGAGAGACAGAGAGATAGATAAGTGAGAATATAAATAGAGAGAGACAGAGAGATAGATAAGTGAGAATATAAATAGAGAGAGACAGAGAGATAGATAAGTGAGAATATAAATAGGGAGAGACAGAGAGATAGATAAGTGAGAATATAAATAGGGACAGACAGAGAGATAGATAAGTGAGAATATAAAAGAGAGAGACAGGGATAGATAAGTGAGAATATAAATAGGGAGAGACAGAGAGATAGATAAGTGAGAATATAAATAGGGAGAGACAGAGAGATAGATAAGTAATAATATAAATGAGAGAGACAGAGAGATAGATAAGTAAGAATATAAATAGGGAGACACAGAGAGATAGATAAGTGAGAATATAAATGAGAGAGACAGAGAGATAGATAAGTAATAATATAAATGAGAGAGACAGAGAGATAGATAAGTGAGAATATAAATAGGGAGAGACAGAGAGATAGGTAAGTGAGAATATAAAAGAGAGAGACAGAGATAGATAAGTGAGAATATAAATAGGGAGAGACAGAGAGATAGATAAGTGAGAATATAAATAGGGAGAGACAGAGAGATAGATAAGTGAGAATATAAATGAGAGAGACAGAGAGATAGATAAGTGAGAATATAAATAAGAGAGACAGAGAGATAGATAAGTGAGAATATAAATAGGGAGAGACAGAGAGATAGATAAGTGAGAATATAAATGAGAGAGACAGAGAGATAGAGACAAAAAAATACATCAGAATGCTAAAGAGATTGAGAGAAAGGAGAAAGATATAGAATTAAAGAATTTAAAAAATATAGAAGAGAGAGAAAGAGAGAGAAAAAGATCGATAAAGAACAAAAAAGCATTTCTAGACACAAATTTACAGAGAGTTCAAGAGAGATAGAGAGAGTGAGGGAGAGATAGAGAGAGTGAGGGAGAGATAGAGAGAGTGAGGGAGAGATAGAGAGAGTTCAAGATAGATAGAGAAAGTTCAAGAGAGATAGAGAGAGTGAGGGAGAGATAGAGAGAGTTCAAGAGAGATAGAGAAAGTTCAAGAGAGATAGAGAGAGTGAGGGAGAGATAGAGAGAGTGAGGGAGAGATAGAGAGAGTTCAAGAGAGATAGAGAGAGTGAGGGAGAGAGAAATAACTCTTTGGGTGTTTTTCTTTATCTTTGTTTTTTCTTTTGAAGGTTTCAACTATCCAGTTCCCTGAAAAATTAAACGACACATAATTCCCCTAACACTCTAGTTCCTGTCTCTTGTGTTCCCAATGACCTGAAGTTGTTGTCTTTGCCCCCTTCATGAGCTCCAGTGCAGTGAGAATATAATAGTTCTTTATTTGGACTTTTGTAGTTTTTTGAATCTCGACTATTGACTCGACTTTTAAACTCGACTATTGACTCGACTATTGAAATTGACTATTGACTCGACTATTGAACTCGACTACGGACTCGACTATTGAACTCGACTATTGACTGAACTATCGATTCGACTATTGAAATTGACTATTGACTCGACTATTGAACTCGACTACGGACTCGACTATTGAACTCGACTATTGACTGGACTATTGAACTCGACTATTGACTCGACTATTGAACTCGACTACGGACTCGACTATTGAACTCTACTATTGAACTCGACTATTGAACTCGACTATTGAACTCGACTACGGACTCGACTATTGAACTCGACTATTGACTCGACTATTGACTGACCTGTTTGAAGATGGATATCGAGAAGGAGACGCCATGTAATGAGAATGCAGAGAAAATAATGGTTAAAAAAAGTTACTAAAAAAACAGAAACAACATTAAAACATTTTCTAGTATATTTAATGTGATAGTCATGTTTAATGTCGTGTTATTGTTGTTGCGGTCAGTGTTATTGTTGTTGCGGTCAGTGTTGTTGTTGTTGCGGTCCGTGTTGTTGTTGATGTCGTTGTCACTGTTGTTAAAGTTTGTTTTTTTAATGGGGGTATTATGTTGTTGATGATTTTGTGTATGTGTTGTGAAAGTTGTTGATGTCGTTGTCGATGATTGTATTGACGTTTTAGTTAATGTTGTTGTAGAAGATGTTCCGATGATGTTGATGTTGTTGTAGAAGATGTTCCGATGATGTCGATGTTGTATCTGACGTTGTTATTGTTTGATGTTGACATTGTTTCAGCGTGAGATGGTTGTCTTTTTTTTTTTCATTTCCTTTTAAAATTATTTTATCATCATTCTCCCTACATCACTTCTACTTTCTCTTATTCTGTGTGGGTGGGAACACTGCCTGGTCGTGTAGCGAGCGCTTCGAACTAGCGTTATGATGGTCTCAAGGGCAAACCCTGGACCCCTGTCATGTCAGTGCTGCGGACAGACTGGACTTGAATGTAAGCATCTTCGATTCTGAAAAAATGTTCGAAAATGATCACACTTTCAGCTATAGATTAGTCTGTTGGACCGCTTGGGGCGCCACATAAGATCTGTTGACCGTACTTCTCCATTCCGTTTATATTGTCTTCCATCTCTTTTTCTGTCTGCCTCTTCTTCTTTTTCCTGGTACTGTTCCCCGAAGAAAGGTCTTTGCGAGCCCTGAAAACCTTGTAAATAAAATTTTAGTTTACGTTTTGCTTTTGACAGTAGTTAGCAGGTCATCACGTGGGGGTTCCAATGGCTGTACTAATCCTGTCTATCCTCTCTTCGTTTTGTGATGCCGTCTTTGTATGTGACATTGTTAAAACTTGTACATTTGGAGTGAATGAATTGAATCGCTTCCATTCCTTCTTGTGTTTGGTTTGGTTCACTAAATAACAACAACAAAAAAAAAATATTTGTTTAAGCGAAACCCATGAAGAGTTTATCACACATTCACCTGGCTAAACAACACATGTCAGAACTCACTGGGAACACACATTTCCCCCCCCCCCATCTCACCAACCACACTGGAATGATACTGAACTTGACTTCTGCTCGTAAAACACCTTTCTCACAATTGACTTCAGACCCTTCCCCCCCCCCCCCCCCTCTCCTCGGCATCGCCTGTGCATCGACTCCCTCCACCCCTTTTATACTTTAAGACGTGTTTTCTACGCACCGTTGACAATGGAAATTGCTTCAATCTCGCTCAGAATTTATTTATCATCTCCGCCATCTTGTCTCCCACCTCCCATTTTACTTTTTCGTCTAAAAGAAGAAAAAAGATGATAAGGGGGGGGGGGGGGGACTCTTTGTTTTAAGAGGAATTTTCAACCTTTCGAATTTTCATTTCAACCCAATGGACCTCATTCAGCAATCGTAAACAAACAACCTTTAGTCACGTGATAATATTGATAAAACAACGTAAAAAACTGTCACGTGATAGTCATTGTGTGTTAAAAATTAGATCGTAATTTGTATAGAAGAGATAGAGAATCACGTGGCTAAATGTTGTTTTGTTTCACCTTCTGGTTGTAAATACAAGTTTTACATTTAGAGACTACATATGCGATATGATGACATCCGACCTTGAGAACATATTACGTACCTACTACACACACTCGCGTACTTGTTAACATCTCATAAGAAGTGAGATTTAAGAAAAAAAGGTTCGTTTTGACGTGATCAATTAGTGTGACAGTTTCTTTCTGTTTTTAATCCCCATAACAAAGTAAAATGGCTTCTACTGCAATTAAGAAATAGTACAGCTCCCATTCCAGACCTTGTGATATACAGGACAGATGATGTAAAGGTCTTCTATTTCTATGGCCAACGCTTTACAAAGGTGTCATGTGGCCAGCACAACGACCAACCGCCTTTACTTTCTTCAAGTCAGCTATCCATTATTCCGCAAATTCGAAATTCCAGTCTTCACAGTAACCCGAACCCCAAAACTCTCGGTTCGGTAGCCAATCGCTTTATCACTTAGCCACCACAGACTTAAAATTGTATCAGAATAGACTTCTATGCTTTATGAAGACATAGGGTATACAGTATATGAGTGCATTTGTGGGAGATTAGTTCATCTCTGTGTCCGCCATTTTGAGTGATTCGCGTCCAACTCATTCCTGGTTAAGAAGTAGACCTTTAGTTGTATTCAATATCGTGTCGACCAAACACAGAAACAATATTTGTTGGTCAATAAGGTCATCGTATCATTATGTCTAGTCGTGTTATTCAAATTAGTATTAAATAACGTTTGTAAAAATAATGTATACCACATCTAAAGCAATGCAGAAATCTTTTAGAACTACTAAGGAATGTAAAACCGAACACTGTGGCGGTACATGTAATCTAAAGGGCAGATTGTGTTAATATCTACTACCAAAATTAACTATGTATATTTCTATAGTTTTTGTTTTTTAATTTTCAGTTTCAACGATGCATCCTTTTTTTTTCCAACTATAGACAAACTAAACATATACTTTGAAGTAAAAAGAACTATAGTTTTAATTCTAATCACTAACTGACTGTGATATGATGTATATGTTGAGTTTGTCGAGAGTTGAACAAAAAAAAAATGCCTTTTTCTATAAGACAGCAAAAAAAAAAAAGAAAGTGAATTTTGTTTTCAATTATCCTAAATCTTTTTCCTCTCTCTCTCTCTCTCTCTCTCACACACACACACACACTTTACACACTTTCTTATACGCGCATGGAAAGATTTATAAGTAAAAAAAAAAAATCATCAAACCAACTAGTTCTTACTTTAAGAGATTAAAGATCCCATTAACAAAAAATTGAGATACCCACTTTCAGACCTCGAAAAAAGTTCCTCTTACTGAAGGAACGTCTTCTGGGGTGTTTACTTTGTCCCATCTTGTGTGTGTGTGTGTGTGTGTTAGGGGGGGGGGAATCATCATACGTCTCACCTGCCACAAGACGTCAATTTTTTTCCCCATCCAGCCCACCCCTTGCTACGCCACTGTTCCCTCTCAACCCCCTGTTATTTCTATCTGATTTACACGTGTGCATGTTGGTGTATGAGGCCCGGTAATTCTTCTAATTAACACCGACACCATCACGTGACCTCTGTAGCAGGCGAGAGAGTTTTCGTTCTTTGAAGGAAAAAAAATTCCCAGCAGAAGTCAATTTTTACACGATAGCTTTTAACCCAATTACAGGCATTTATATGTTTATTTAGTGATTTAGAAAATTTAGAAGTTGTGCTTTTTTTTTTAAGGTGAGGATAATTTTACGTGACGTCACAGGCTAGATGCCCAATTAAATCGTGTGGACGTCTGCAGTTCTGATACGTGCGCAGCAGATTAAGAGTATTTGTTTTTGTCAATACTTCTTTTTAGCCAGGAGATTGATCGATCTTTCCCACTCCTGTCCTTAAGCAAGGAAAATTGCCAGATTTTTAAGAATTTTGTTTACATCCTTGAGAGACTTGTAAGATTTTTTTAAATACAGAGGGGAAACATATTAACTATACATTGGGTTAGTTCTAATTTCACTGAGTTGTCCTTCTAGGTTGATAGTGTTTAATTCGATGCATTTCAAACATGCTGTGAGTGTTTCACATTACCGGGCACGGCTATATTTCGACAATTTAACAGATGTTAGATTTTTAAAGTATTTTATATGTTTCAAATTTGGTAAAGAACATTTAAATATTTAGGCTAGGATAAATTGTAAAGTGTTCAGGTCCCAGAGGAATTTGAGACTGAACACAAACTATAGTGGCCAGAGCTCTGGACACGTATTAGCAAGACGACACACAAACTTATTAAAATAATAAGACGTGTATTCGGTTTCTTGAAATTCGAAGCACTGAAAGTTTACAAAAGCGCCCATTCTTCGGATCTAAATCTAATTGAAGTGATGGAATAAAGAAATCGTCCTCAAGTACATTTGTTTGGCAGAAACAATTTTATTTTTGGAGAAGAACAATAAGTTACATTATTCTTGCAGACGATGTGAAACAAGATTCGGTTAACGATGGAGTCATGGAGCCAGAATTTCAAAGTTTTGGTCTACAACATGATTCGACATTTGGACTCCAATATTTGGATGTCAAAACCACGAAATAAACAAAAAAAGAGAGAGAGAGAGAGAGATGGCGGAAGAGAGTTTCAGAGAGAGTATGTTCAAGTAAAAGAGAGTGGCTAAGATAGAGTGAGAGTGAAAGTGGGAAAGGGAGTAAGAAATCGAAAAGGAGAGAGGAAGAGTAGGAGAAATAGAGTTTGAGAGAAATGAAAGTGGGAGTAAGTTTTTAAGTATATTTTAATACTCGTTAATTTCAAGAGGGGGGCGGTCACTGGGAGGATACACACACACACACACACACACACACACACACACACACACACGCACATACGCGCGCGCTTTAAAGTTGTTGCCATCTGTTAATCAAGTTCCATGTAACAATTCAGAGCTTTATGTAGAACTGGCATTAAGACAAGAACACTGCACCATCCTTTACTGACATTAAGACTCTACAATAATCTACTGACATCACCATCATCTATATCAGTGGTTCTCAAATGGTGGTCCGTGGACCCCCAGGAGTCCGCGAGACGACTGTCGAGGGTCCACAGATAGATGAAAAGTGTATACAATTAAAATAACTTCCTAGCTAGACGCTAGTTTATCCAATTCTATAATATGAATATATCTATGACGACGTCATTTGTGAACGCAGCTTGGCAAAACAACACAGATTATTAACAGTACTTTTGCGTACAAAAGTTAAACTTACTTATTATACAAACCAATCGTTCCTTCGATTTCTCTGCTTTTCAAACCAATCAAAGAACTATCGAACTATTGAACATGTGATCGATTGGTTTTAAAGTTTCTAACCGACGACCCTGAGACTACACAACACGCCGACATTAGTCTGGTTAATAACCGTGTAAACCACGTAAAGCAACATTACGTAAATATGCTTCTGAATAGTTACAAGTTGGATTAACACATACAAAGGCAACAGTGATCAGTAACAATGTGTCATATTGTTCTAACCCCGCCATGCACACCGCCATCCCAGATAGTGCAGAAGGTGAGCACTATTAGTGACTAGACTAGGAAGGATATTGACATTAGAGAAGAGAGAACGAATTCCGCCCAAGTCTAGAGCAGATATGAAGATACTGTGTTTAAGTCAGATGTCCTATGTGTTTGTCATGTCTCCATGTAAATAAACATGTATATCTCGTTGAGTTGCCTACCTTCAGTTATTACAATATGTTTAAATGTAACTATTATCGAAACCTTCTAAACCGAAGCGTCATCTTGTAACAAACCATAAGACCCGTAGAATTCTCCAAATGCTTGATGATTACGTAGGCAAATCAGCAGAAAATTAACAGCAATGCGACAACAGTGAATGAAAAATCTCTTAAGCCTTCATATATTATTGCATTACGAATAATTGACTTAATCCTGTGCAACCACACCTATCCACCAAACTCGGTTCTGAGCAGCTTTCTTTATCTGCTCCACATCATTCCAGTATTCTTAGCTTCACTGATGACTGACCTCTTCCAGGTTTGCTTGGATCTGCCCACTTTCCTCTTTCCTTGCGGGTTCCAATCAAGAGCCTGACGTTGGTTGCTGGTTCTCATCAGGGTGTGTCCTGTCCAGCTCCATTTTCGCTTTTTGACGTCCTGGGCTATGGGTTTTTGTCTAGTTCTCTCCCTCAAATTGACAGTAGTTATCTTTTCTGGCCACCTAATTCCTAATATCTGGCGTAGTCATCCGTTGACAAAGGTCTGGAGCCTTTCCATATTTGTTTTAGTGACTCTCCGTGTCTCTAAACTGTATAGAAGGAGCATTACGAATAGCGCAGAGCACAAAAGCACACACGATAGGGGAGAGTTTAATTCTGACAGCGGCTTTAGAAATATTATGCGATTCGGGAAGAATAATCAGGCTGCTTTGGGGCTCCGCTAATATTGTTTTGGCTTGTAAAGCGGTCATTGAACTGAAAAAAATGTGAGAACCTCTGATCTATATAGTCATGAACGTACAATCCTCTACTGACATTATGACTGCACCATCCTCCTCTCCTGACATTATGACTGCACCATCCTCCTCTACTGACATTATGACATCCTCTAATACCCATATATCGCACATTATATTTTGGATACCACGAATATAAGACTTAATAAACTTGTGAAAACAGACACCTGAGATCCAGAAGCTGTGGTAGTTCAACTCTATCCTAAGCTAGAATGACGTTGTCACGTTGTGAAATCTTTTCAAATTAAACTATTCAACGAGAAAACAAGCAAACTATTAGATCTGAATAAATAATAATCCGAAATAAATATGTCTTACATCCGCGATGTTTCCACGTCTGCTCTAATCATCGTGATTACCCCCCCTCCCCCCTTGTTGTAAAGACAGCAACCAATCATATTGCATGCAAAGACATTCACCAGATGTCAGTGGATGCTGACGTAGCTACCCAGAGAACAAATTTCTTTGGAGCACGCCTGGGGGTGGTGGTGGGACTGGGGGTGGCGGGAAAGAATAAGACGTGCACACGTGTGTGTGTGTGTGCGTGTGTGTGTGTGCGTGTGTACGATGTTATGTATATATGTGTGTGTGCATGTGAAGGGGCAGGGCAGTATGGAAGACAGAGAATCATCTGCGATGTCCTCGTGTGACAGAAGGCTAATGAACATGGTTGGAAAGAAGTAGCAGACTTTAGAGAAGACAGAATAAACAGAGCAAATAAAAAAAAAAACAACTAGGCAGACATCCGTTGTCTATTTTTTTTTATCCTCTTATTATTGTCTGTCACTCTGAAGACACAAACACAGACAAAAAAAAAAGGGGGGGGGGAGGGAAGACCGAGACAAAAATCTAGTAAGTTTTTTTTTTCTGTTCTAAATCTCGACATCTCGAGAATCTCGAAGAGTCAAGAATTGAACGTGTCATATTCCTGCAGACGACTTTCGTTTGCCGTTATACAAATAAACCCAAACTTTTCCCGCCTAGTGCTAAAATAGTGTTCCAAGAGTTAATTAGAAAGTGAA
Organism: Biomphalaria sudanica; assembly: GCA_036873155.1. NCBI lineage: Eukaryota > Metazoa > Mollusca > Gastropoda > Planorbidae > Biomphalaria > Biomphalaria sudanica. Next base: position 53,691 of record JAZGLO010004765.1, read on the forward strand.
CGATAGACGTCGACAATTAGAATAGACGGGAGGCGGTAGCACTCTTTTTTTAAAAAAGTTTACTAACGTTTATTTATGAATGACAAATATACTTTTATTTCTTTTAACAGTTTGTAACTCAATACTTATTTGTTTTGTTAGTGTCTGAGTAGATCCATCTTTTTAAATGTTTTTTTTTTTTTAAAGTTAAGAATGTATTTTTATAAGGGCTGAGTGGTTAGAGCGATTGCCTAAGGAATCTATGGCACCAGGATTGAGTTACTTTGATTAACTTACTCAACAGTATAAATATTTGAGAATTGATGGAGGAAGACAATGGTTTAGAAGATAATAAAGAGATCCTATCCTTAATACTCTAAGACAACTGAATTTGTGCGTTGTGTGAAACTTTAACAAACATACAAATTAAGTTATTTCATCTCTCGAAAACATTTTAGCGGCCCCCGAAAGGGGAAAAGATGCTATTAGTTTTGTGTGAAATGTCTGTCTGTCCGTCCGTCTCGTTTAGATCTCGTAAACTGTCTTTGTATCCTTGTTAGGTTTTTAAAAATGTAATTTGCTTCATCTTTCTCTAAATAACATTTTTTTTTAAAAGAACATCTGTTACTTAGAAGATAAGATATACCTATGAAAGAATCAAACCTCTGCTCCACACAATTATGCGTAAGAATTTAGTAGAGGCAGCTCCCGACCAGCCTTTAAACGAAATACCCTTTGACCTCAAGCTTCTCTCAGGATCTCCATCACCAGGGACATGCTTATGAATAAATTCTTGACATTGATCTCTCCGTGACTAATGAACTTGACCTAATCCTCGTCCACCTTACGACACCACCCCCCCCACACACACAAAGCGTTGACTCTTAGTAGGTCCTCTATTGCCTTTAAGACTAGTCCTTACTTCCACACCCCTCACAATCAAAATAGACTTTTTTTTTCCTCCCTAAATTATTCTAACTTTGATTTTGTATACAGATATGGAGAGGGAGGACTCGGAAATGAGATTTGAAAATTCAAAATAAATAGTTGGAAGACTTCTTAGGCCTATTTAGTGGTTCTCGTAGGAAAGAGTAAATAGAACCCAGATTACTATTTCCCAAACAGAGAGGATGACTTTCCAGATGTCGTTATTGTTATATTAGAATAATTTTATTAGTTTGATGTGTTTATCTGTAAAACTCTGTCCGTGATCTGAGTCATCTTGCACGTCTGTCAATCTCTCATGGTTAAACATTTATTGTCGCTAACGGACTTGTACGCTCTGAACTCTTTGCTTCCAGAACTAATTTCTGTCTCTATGTGTATGACTCAACTATACTTCCTACCTCTTGACCAGACTGGAATATTATACACTTTTAAAATAGAAGTTAAACTTTGATAATGTGCACAAGATACTTCCATAAAACTTAACTAAGATGAATAATCACTGAGTATGGATACATTTCTTGAGATTGGAATTCGACTGTCATTACAGTGATTCCGCGTTTGAGGCATGTGGTTTACATTTTATTATTATTATGTTAGAAATGAACGAGTAGTCATTCTCTGACGCTGCCAGGGTCGAGTCTCGTTAAAGAGAAACAAAATTCAATGTAGTCCCTTTATCTATTTCAGCTAAGGAATTGTCTGGTGATGTGGCAGCTCTGCGGCAGTACCGCCCTCTGACAGGCAACGATAATGTTCCTAGGAATGTTAAGGGCCTTATTTTGACTATTATAATAATTAATCGTACATAATAGATTAAATAGAACTGACTTGACCGTATATTTGGTACTTCTATAATACCAATAGTTAGATAGCTGCTTGGTCGTGTAGCATGTGCTCTGGCCTATCGATCTGGGGTCTAGAAGGTACCAGCTTCGAACCCTGCACGCTGCTATCCCCGTCGTCCTGCGAGAGCTTCGAGCTAGTATGTAATTATCTAGCTCTTCGAACATCCGAAACTTAAAACACTTGACAAAACAGTAATTGATTGATTTATTTTACAAAACATCTGCTTTCTCATATTGTCGATACTTTAAAGTTCACTACAGTTAAAGATAATCCAATAGAAATGTAATATAAGACATAATTATAGAGTCTTGACAGAGGGGGACAAAGGCGGGGACCTCTCTTAGGAAGGTTTGTTTTCTCAAAGTATTTTTTTTTTCACATTAAATTAAAACAGTTTTATGTAAAAAAAAAAAAAAAATTAAATAAATGTATACTAGTTCTGATTCACAGTCTCACAAATTTTAAGCCACTTCATTTAAAAATATGCAGATTTTGGAGACCATAAAAGATACTAGCTTTCCCTTTTTCGAGGAAAACATTGGAATTAACAAATGTAATATGGCACTACCGCCCTATTACTTGAACGTAAAGGTTCCCAGCATTTAACAAGGGTGACTTGTTACTAGCAGAATAATTACCCCACCCCTAACCTCTTTAAACTTCAAAAGGAAAGACAATCCTGCGTGACTATACGCAATGAGTTCTTATTATAAACAACGGAAGTGCTCCCCCGAATGAATGCTGGGACAGAAAACCAATCACAATACACTATATATACACTGGCTAAGGCGGGGGCCGTGTCAGAGGTCATGTTTAGTCACGGCTTTCCAGAGTGTGTTTCCCAATGGAAGACAGAGAGAGAGAGAGGGGGGCTGGGGATGGAGCGAAATGATGCTGGAGGCGATGCTGAAGGAGATGATGATGATATTATCAGTCTGTCCAAGATCTTCTCGCTTGCCTCTAGTGTTTGCAGGTGCTGCCCGGTTCACGCGGTGCCAACATGTTGCCAAGAGTTTTGTTGCACTCGCTGGTTACAGGGAAAAGAAACACAGTCCGACGACAGGTTCCAGTGAGACTTCCCGCCATCTTTGTCTTCACGTGAACAGTTTAGATTCAGTAAGCTGTTATTCGTCTTCGGTTTTTTTTTTCTAATCGAATAGGGTTTGCGTATTGTTTTGTTTTTTTTATTCCAAGAAGGGTGGGGTAGAGTTGGAGCAAAACCGAGCTCATTTCTCCAAGGCTCGTCGTAACAGATCTTCAAGCGCAACGAAAAAGACTTAGTTTCGGCTGAACACAAAAAACAACATTTTTAAAGCTGCTTTGAAGAGTGATGTAGCGCTCGGTTTCCGGACCTAGGAGTCTCAGGTTCGAATCCAAGTCATTACTGAGGATTTGATTTTCGGGATACTTCTGAGTCCATCCATCTCTAATGGGTACCTGCCTTTAGTTGGGGAAAGTAACTGAATAATTTGGGAAATAAAAATTAAATTTAGGGTATACTATGCACATTGAAGTTTACCAATATTTATTTGTAGGTCTCGATGGAGAGCATTTGGAGGCTAGTCTATTCATGACAGTTGAAATTAAAGATGTTTTGTTTTGAAGGTTGAATAGAACCTCCCATCCCCCCCCCCCAACCTGACCTCTATATAGAACAACATTACGAAGTCATAAGAAAGTATTTGGAGGGGGGAGTGAGATAGATAGAACAGCCGTTTTTTCTCTCACACATAGTTCTAAATGTAACACGGACTGTAAGAGCAATCGGTTTATTTTGATTCGTAAACAAAAATGATCTCACTTTTGATACTATCAGAGTCGGAACTTCATTAGTGCCATGGAATCAATATAGGATGAGTAATGCATAGATTAGTCACTAAAACAACATAAATATGGATACCGTTATTCAGTGTATTTATCGTATAGAATACATACATATGAATTTTTTTTTTAAAGAATGCACTTGTATCTTATAATCAGGGTGCCGCTCTTCTCAATTAAAAGTAAAAAAAAAATGTTTACGTTGTCTTTTGAGAACGATCATAGGGAGCTGGAAGTTGTGCCCCCTCCATGATTCCCCCTTCTCCTTACTCCTCCTCCCCCCCCCTCAAGCTACACACACTTTGAAGACCCACTTATCAGAGGAGAGGGGGGGGGGAAAGACTTGGGCTTCTTATTGATAGAATAGCTGAAATGACTATAGACTCGGTATTGACTTTATTGAATCAAGCATCCTTCAGGTCTCGTCAGGAATGGAGGGTTAGGAGATGAGGAGGTTGGAGAAGGGAGACAAAAATGGGAATGGGGCGGTGGGGGGAGAGTACTCGGAGGCTATCCAAACAGATTGACAGTGAGTAGCCAGCGGGTCGACCAACTCGCTGCGATACTTGACGGGACTTGGCTTGTGGACACTGAGTCAGTTGTCAGTGTCAATGTCAGGCGACGTGGGGGCGCGCGAGTCTGAAGTGAGCGCGAGCCCACGAAAGGTGAAGAGGTTATGACGTCACGGCAAAAAGTCGCGAGTCTGTTAAAGTTTGGTACTGTGTGATTCTATGTCTCAGCACGCGATCAAACACACACGAACACGCTCTGTTAATAACAATGCTAGTTTGTGATGTGTCATTGACACACATTGTGATTACGACACAGCTGTCCTATAGTAGGCCTTTCTTTGCGGACACAGTAGCCAGATAATTCTGTATACTTTATATAGCGCATAGTTGAATCTCTTTTGTGGGGGGAGGGGTATCTGGAATATTTCCGTGATGCCTTTAATGGCACAGCAAACACAACGCAGCTCAAATCTGGATTCGAACTTGATTCCTTTAATAAGTACCCAAGCGGTCTATGTCACACATCCCACCAATTTGAAAGCTAGTTCCTGTGTCTCAACATAACTCGATTGGTCTCATCGTTAAAGAGAAATGTTGAGATTTAACTGCAACTTGGGGCTCAACATGTCACAGTTTAGAACATTACGTTGGAGAGATTGCAAAATTAAAAGTGTATAAGAACTTGTAATTTTCAACAGAAAACTATAACAAGATAGTATAGCATAGTAAATTGGGACTTCATTAAAAAAAAATAGACAATTATATGGCATGACAATGATATAACGTGACAATGATGTAACATGACAATGATATTACATGACACTGATTACATGGTAATGATGTAACATGACAATGATATTACATGACAATGATGTATTATGACAATGATATTACATGACAATGATATTATATGACACTGATTACATGGTAATGATGTAACATGACAATGATATTACATGACAACGATGTAACATGACAATGATATTACATGACAATGATGTAACATGACAATGTTGTAACATGACAATGTTGTAACATGACAATGATGTAACATAACAATTATATAACAGGACAATGGTATAACAATTTAGGCTGACATTGTAGTATGTGTGCTTTTGATTGCGTCATTATACAAAAGTTATGTACTGTCTTACATCAAAAGACTAACGGACATAAACCTTACATATCTATCCTGTTTTTGAGAGAACGTCTTTAAATTATAAGATAAGAAGATACAAAATGAAAACAGAACATTTCCTTTTAATATTTAATTTTATTAGCGGCCCCCCGAAAGAGGAAAAGACGCTATTAGTTTTGTGTGAATTGTCTGTCCGTCCGTCCAGTTTAGATCTTGTAAACTAGAAAAGATAGTGAAAATCCGACATCACAATATTTTAGACCATTCAAAGTTCTGATGCATTGGCTACTTTTTTTTTTCTGAAAACGAAAAATATAATTTTTTAAATCACTTATGCAAGCAGTTTTTTTAAAAAGAAAAAGCTAATTAGTATGCATTATAAGTTAAACCTAATTTAAAACGAATAGTAATTTTGTAAACAGCATTTTCTTGAGCTACTTTAGTAAGATCTGATTGCGTCATATAAAAGATTTAGCCTTTTCAAAACATTACATCAATTGTAAGAATTCAGTTAGGCCAGGAGAGCCTCGATAGATGAGCGGTAAAGCGCTTGGATTCCGGGGTCCCGAGTTCGAATCCTGGTGGAGACTGGGGCACCTCTGAGTCCACTCCGCTCTAATGGGTACCTGACAATAGTTGGGGAAAAGTAAAGGCGGTTGGTCGTTGTGCTGGCTACATGAGACCCTCGTTAACCGTAGGCCACAAAACAGATGAACTTTACATCATCTGCCCTATAGACCACAAGGTCTGAAAGGGGAACTAGTTAGGACAGGTTCACATCTAACCTTGCATTCACTTGCACATTCCTTTGATCTGCTCCATTCTTATCTCTCAATTGTCTTTGATATAATTTCATTCGGATGTTCTTTCTGAAAATACTGAAGCCTGCCTGGGTGGACCACTTCTGGGGCCGACTTTGAGTTTGTGTTTCCACACAAACTGTCTTTGTAACCTTGTTCTAATTATATTTGCCTTGCTCTATTGTTGTTCCCTTCTCCAAAAAATAATTTGATCTTTGATTTCACGAACATTTTTCGACATCCGTCTTACATTCACTAGGAAAAAAAATATTTTTTTTTCCTCCTTAATTCGATTTCGTCTTCATGGCTTACAAACGTAACGCTACAGATGTCAGTCAAAGTTTTATGGGCAAGACGCACACACACAAAATTGTTTTCTTACAATCTCGCTCCAACGAAGAACCCTCCAAGCCAAATAGCGTGAAGCCATTTGCTTAGCGCCAAGTTCAACTAGAAAAGAAAGACAGAAATAAAAAGTTAAGTAAATCAATAAACTGTGTGATCCTGGCAGGAAATACGAGTGACATGCCAGCACCATCTCTCTCCCTCTCTCTCTCTCTCTCTCTCCCTCTCTCTCTCTCTCTCTCTCTCTCTCCCGTTCTTTTCCTCTCATCTGCACGCTTAATGAGTCTTGAAATCATAATGTTTCCCTACTTCGTTCCTTTTCTCCTCCTCCCCCCCCCCATTTCCTGTGAACCCCCCCCTCCCCCTCCCATCTATCTGGATGTTAACTTCCTATCACTGCACATCATAAACTCTTTGAAAGTAGTTGTCAACGTATAGGCCAGTACACTCAGGGGATACGCCAGAAATAAAACCCTCGTTAGAGAGTCTGTTCAACATGAGTGTCGACTTTGTTCCTTTAAATTTGGGTGTCGGTTCTTGTTTTGAAAGATTGTGTTTACACAAAACTTTTGGTGCACGGTGCATTGGTTTTCATGGGTAAGTGAGCAAATGATAGAGAGGCTCTCAGTTTGTTTGTTTGTTCAATACTTATTTGTATTTACCTTTAGCTTTGTTGTTATATACAAACTCTCTCTCTCTCTCTCTCTCTCTCTTTTTCTCTCTCTGTTATATGTATGTGCGTTATAGAAGCGTTCATGGCACAAAGTGTAAAATTGTACAGGGGCGTTCTGTCTCTGACTCTCATTCTTTCTATTTCTCTTTCTTTCTCTCTCTCATTATCTATCTCTTTCTCTTTCCCTCTCTCTCTTTCTTTCTCTCTCTCGCTCTTTCTCTCTCTTTACCTATCTCTCTCCTTCTCTTTCTCACCTCCTCTCTCTCGCTCTCTATTTCTCTCTTTCACTCTCTCTTTATCTCTCTCTCTCTCTCTCTCGTTTTCTTTCTTTTTTTTGTCTTTTGTCTTTTCTCTTCAGTGTTTGTGAGTGTGTGTGTGTGTATCTTAATTTAAAGAGATAGTAAGAATTTTTTGAGGCTGCTTTCCCCTAATACCCGAAAATAGGACTAATGGGGAACCAACATCTTGGAGACTTTTACGCCAAGGACTTTAAACTGTGTAGTATACAATTCAAACTAGCATCTTATTGCTGGCGTCTGAGTGGTAATGAGAAGATGTCGAGTTCGAGTCACGGATAACATCAGGATAATATTAGGATAACATCAGGATAACATCGGGATAACATCAGCATAATATTAGGATAACATTAGGATAATATTAGGATAACATCAGGATAATATTAGGATAACATCAGGATAATATTAGGATAACATCAGGATAATATTAGGATAACATCAGGATAATATTAGGATAACATCAGGATAATATCAGGGATTCTAAATTGAGTACTTACTACCTTGTCTGGTACTTGCTATTGAAGCGAAGAGACAACAAAAAGGGCTGTTGGTATCTGTGCTGCTCAAATAACATTCTGGTTGAACGTTGTCAAGAAACGTGCCCCAAGGGTCTCTGCGACAAGAACTTAAACTCTCTTTGAGGACATAACATTATGTTTACTTCTGTGTGTACGTGACGTGTGCGAGTGTTTAGTTTAATACAGACGAAAAACAAAACCTGACTACATAAAAGAATTGTGTACTGGTTATAAAGCCTAGGCTACGTCGTTCAAAGGGCGCCGTGGCATCAGCAGGGCGCAGCAGTTAGGAAACCCTAACTATGCCTCATCCGGATAAGCAAAATTCTTGGCTAATTCTCTTTGGTGTATTATAGCAAATAAAAACAGCACCCAGAGCCTCTTTATTAGCAGCTTTTTGTGTGTGTACATGTGTGTGTGTGTGTGATAGAGAGAGAGAGAGAGAGAGTAGAAACATTACAGACAAGTGACCCAGTTAATTGGATCAAGACTAAATGTGTGAGTGAGAACATCAATAAGAGTGATAGCCCCTCTTTTTTTTTTCTCCTTTTAATTTTGTTTTCTCAGAAAAAAAAAAACGAAGATAAAAAAAAGTATTTAAAAAGGGGAGGGGGGGGGAGCTTTTCGCTGTTCTGATTGACGCCCCTGCTGAGTTGAAGAGGATGTGTCCCATACTTAGACGTATTACACGGCAATGGGTTAATGACATTTGTCGCTTGATATCCTAACAGCTTCTTAGAGGGGAGCTGTGAACAGAATTTACGAAGAAATATGGGGGAATGCTACACTTGCTACAGTAGAATGATGCTACACGAATAGCAGCTGTAGCCATAACGACCGCCAGGTACAATGAAACGGTGTTACGGGTGTAAGGCTACAGGTGTAGCTACAAAGACACGATGTTACGGGTGAAAGGCTACAGGCGTAGCTTCAGTGAAACGGTGTTACGGGTATAAGGCTAGAGGTGTTGCTACGATGACACGATGTTACAGGAGTCAGGTTACAGTTGTAGATACAAGGACCTATGCCTGAAGTGTAGCTGCAATCACATTTGATTCATTTTCAGCTGTTAGGTGTAGCTTTAAGGACCCTAATGCACAGGCACACCTTATGGTACCGATAGGTGTAGTTTTAAGGACCCTAATGCACAGCACAACTTATGGTACAGATAGGCGTAGCTTTAAGGACCCAAATGCACAGCACAACTTATGGTACCGATAGGCGTAGATTTTAGGACCCTAATGCACTGGCACACCTTATGGTACTGATAGGTGTAACAACAAGAAATTTGAATCTTTGGATATTGTTGGCCTCCTTCAGTCATAAAACGACTATGGTTCATCTCGTAAGGCACTATTTTTCAAGAGACTGTGGAGCCCTAATTTGGAGAGACACTCCCGTCCACGTTTACTGCAGTGGTGGTAGAGGAGCCAGTCATATTTCGTTTCACACGATTTTCTTCCAGAACTGGGGCCCATGTTTTTTGTTTGCTTGTTTGTTTGTTGTTTTTTTAGCTGCCCATTATATTTTTGGTCACCAACTCTCTTCACATAGTCTAGGGCTATGTCTCCCAACTATCTTTGGATAGATACAGACTTCAAATACAAACTGGGAAAATGTGACTAAACAATTAGGTATAGATATTTGTTGATGTTCTCTCATTCATGAACTGGTGAGTCCTCGCTTGAAAGACTGATGCCCAAACTATGACCCGCGGGCCATATCCAGATAATAATGAGGTGCTATTCGGCCCCTTCGATGTCCATAATTAGAACATTGGTTCCGTTGAAATTAGACGATTCATTTTTCACGCCGATTCACGTGAGTCAAGTATTAGAAATTATACAGCCCCGGGGCCGAAAAAGGTTTTGGGTAAAATAATTATGTTTATTTTGCATCAAAAGCATTAATATTTTTAAAGTAATTTTTTTGTGACATCCCTTAAACCACAAATACTAAAAAAAAAAAGATACAAACAAACAAACAGCAGGATTTAAAAAAAAAAAAAAAAAAAAAGCGTGACTTCCAACTTTCCGCCTCTGACAAAATGTTGCCAGAACATCAACAAAAAAAAATAAAAAAAAATCGCGGCCTAATGTCTGTCGCTTGTACAACGCACATCAATAAAAGAAGAATTACTCACATGCGACCTTTTGGAATGTAGTGGCTTTTCTACTTCTCCAACTAAGAGAAAAGAAGAAATGGGGGCGGGGGGGGGGGCGCTAGCGGCGTAATGGGGTGAAAGGGGGGGGGGAGAATGAGCAAGAAGAAAGTGAGTTTTGATGATTAAAGGGAAAATACCATTATCTCCCCCCCCCCCCTTTTAGTTTCATGGCGGTAATAAGGTAGACCTAGTAAGTCGGTCTGGTCGTTATGACGTTCTAACCCGGTGCCTGCTTTGAGCATACTGAGACCGCGAAAGTCAAAAAAGCGAGGTAGAAAGGGGGATCAAGGAGATATCCTCTACATCACGCGTGCCACTGGGGGAGTTCTTGCTGAAGTGTATCCAGTGGAGCTGGGACTGGACGCGATCCTCGAGTTTTTATGCGCCCTGCTACACGATATACATGCCAGGATGCCCCCCCCCCCCCCCCCAGACATAGCGACGGTTCTGAGGGCTGGCAATTTTATGCAGCACTAATTTGTCCAGAAGAAAGAGTGCTCATGTCTTTTGACAGTCATTCCTCTCTACAGATGATGCCTTCCAATTACACATGCAACATATCTTATCTTAGTTTTTATTTTTCTGTATCGCTTATTCTTATTTTTTTTGCTTCAAAATTCTTTTCTATTTTATTCTATTATTAACTTGACGTTTCTTCAGAAATAAAGATTATTACGTCCTAGCCCTGTCCTCGAGCAGGACTGAAGGGGATCCTAACGACCAGGCACTCATTCTTTGACTTTATTCCCAAGAAATGAATGATTGTCACATTTGCTAAAGGATATTAAGAGAATTGTTATAGATTACTGTACATATTGTTATTTTTCATACTACTGTTATTTTACATTTCCATATTGTTACTACAAAAAAGAAAAAAAAAACACAAATCAACTCAATCAATTTGTATTTTTAAATGGTTAACAACTATGTGCATACAATACGCATACTTAATTTCTAAAACAAAAGGGCGCGTAGCCGTAGCATCTAAGACCATAAATGGTGTCGATAGTAGACAATAGTGAAGTAGAACTTTTTAAGTGAGGTAGATTGGCGCCGTTGGACTAAGTGTAACAAGTTGCTTCTTAATATTGTTTTCAAAATTGTTTCTAAGTTTCTTTCCATTATATGAATACGTAGTTTTAAAAAAACTAAAGAGAACTCTACTGGAACACATTAAATAGCTTGATATCTATGAATATAATACCGGGATTTAATTTTAAGAGGATTATTTAGTTTTATTTTTTTTAAATCTATTATCAAAGTTTGAATTTGAGGTCGAGAACACTGGCATAGATTATTGAGCTTAGACTGTAAGATACCTTGTTCATTGTAGAGCAGTGAAAGCAGACTTTTAGGTGCATGTACTTAGTATAGGCGAATGAAACTCTAGGCATGATAAAAAAAGAAGAGATTTCAGGGATGCAGCCGCTGGTCACCCACGCACACAAACACACACTCCCCCCCCACACACACACTCACCAACACACTCATACAAAAAACAAGACACCCTCACCAGCAACAATGTCAGAATGATGCCAGCGGCCGGAGGATTCTGAAAATAAATACAGGTGAGAGCTCCATCTACCTGGGGGCTGGGGGATTCATTGTCAGGTGTTCACAATGGTATAACGAGGAGCTTTACTGTGCAGTGTCAACCTTTGACGGGGGGGGGGGGGTGAAGGGAATGTGGTAATATGGGGGGGGGCGTTGTTTCAACCGAGGTCAATCGTCAGAAAAAAAGGCCTGAACAATGACCTGCAACGTTGCAGCCTGTGGGCAGTGGAGACCATTGGCTACTTGCCACGTCACCATTCTGTACGACGTGGCAACTAGCTATTGGTCTCTACTGCCCACAGGTTGAAACAACGCCGGTCAGTGTTGAGGCCTTCTCTAACGATTGGTCTTGTTACAACGTCCCTGTATTTTAGTTGCACGTCAGAAGTGCTATTGTAACGGAAAAGAGGACGCGTGGGTTGGTCAGAAGTGACCAGGGAAGTAAGTTTCATGTTTAATGACATTTTGAGGCTGATGGTCAGAAGTGACCAGGGAAGTAAGTTTCATGTTTAATGACATTTTGAGGCTGATGGTCAGAAGTGACCAGGGAAGTAAGTTTCATGTTTAATGACATTTTGAGGCTGATGGTCAGAAGTGACCAGGGAGGTAAGTTTCATGTTTAATGACATTTTGAGGCTGATGGTCAGAAGTGACCAGGGAAGTAAGTTTCATGTTTAATGACATTTTGAGGCTGATGGTCAGAAGTGACCAGGGAAGTAAGTTTCATGTTTAATGACATTTTGAGGCTGATGGTCAGAAGTGACCAGGGAAGTAAGTTTCATGTTTAATGACATTTTGAGGCTGATGGTCAGAAGTGACCAGGGAGGTAAGTTTCATGTTTAATGACATTTTGAGGCTGATGGTCAGAAGTGACCAGGGAAGTAAGTTTCATGTTTAATGACATTTTGAGGCTGATGGTCAGAAGTGACCAGGGAAGTAAGTTTCATGTTTAATGTCATTTTGAGGCTGATGGTCAGAAGTGACCAGGGAAGTAAGTTTCATGTTTAATGACATTTTGAGGCTGATGGTCAGAAGTGACCAGGGAAGTAAGTTTCATGTTTAATGACATTTTGAGGCTGATGGTCAGAAGTGACCAGGGAAGTAAGTTTCATGTTTAATGACATTTTCATTTGTACGCCCAGGGATACAATTATGAACAACCGCTGCACCATCACACACACACACACACACACAAACACGCACACACGTGCATGTTCAGCCTTTTTCTTCTTGAAGTAATGTAAAGCTTCAGGTGTTCACTGATTGACAGTGCAATGAAAGAGCAACAGACACAAATAGTCGATCAGATGGCTGAGGGTTTCAAACAAAACGTTCTGGAGAGGGAAACAAATCTCAGACCCCCAAACCTGGAAGCTTTAAGATGCGGGGTTTCTTTTCTTTTTTTTTTTCAACACAAAATTTCGCTTGCACTTTTTAAATTTAAAGTATAAGGAATTTTTAAAATTGCCTTATCGATTCTAAACAATGTCAAGGACTTTCTACTTTTAAAAAATCACTATTGCCAACTTAACAATAAAATCTAGTTTGCGCTACAATGTCAAGGACTTTCTACAACAAAAAACCCCCCAGTATTGCCAACTTCACAATAAAATCTGGTTTGCGCTATAAAAAAAAGTGCCACGAGCCTAAAGTGCTAACAAGTAAAAAAAAATGATATATCTTTTAAAATACATAGCTGTTTGACATACAATATTCATACACCGGATTCCCGAAAAAGCTAGCTATTCCAAGTTATTCCCCCATGTCAGCTAATCTTGAACAGATATGATAATTAAAAGCTTTACTTTTTTTTTGAAAGTGTTTTTGTATTATTTCTCATACATGAAAGTGTCGCTTGCCTCTTCGTTTCACTTCTCTCCCTTGTTTCGTCTCACATTTTACTCCAGAATCTTTCGTACTCTTCGTACATTGGCCCTCCCAGCCCCACCGCCCCCCCCGCCCCGTTCTTTTTAAAAATGACATTATTCTCTACCTCCGCATCACCGCTCCATTCTTAGACGTCAGTATTTTTGCCCCACCCCATAGGATCCTATTTTTCAGCTTCTTTAACACCCCCCCCCACTCCTTTTTTTTCCCGTTCCCAAATGGTCAGGCTAGTCTGTCCACTTAGGCCTAGTTTAAGTTACTCTTATAAATGAAGGTCAGAATATTCACATTTGATTGGAGTAACACATTAGCAAGATCATTAAATTTAGGAACACTCCAGGACAGAATACTAAAAAAAAATAAGTACATTGAATTAGAATTTACAGATTCAGTTTTATTGCAAGTTGATTTTAGATTAAAATGTATAAAAGTACAAAAGTACAAAGGATCTCAATGTTTCAGACTAAGAAGTAGACAAGTGTGCGTATGCAAATGTCCTGGCATACAATTTTGAGAACTGTCCATTGCAGCGTACTCATGATATATTCCAGTCCTACTACTCCAGTCACGCATTGTGTCGACGCCCATGCTTTTAGATTCATCGAAAGGTATCTTGGAGGGGATCAGTGAGAAGTCTGGCAGGATAAGAGCACTCCCCCCCCCCCCCACTTTTTTATCTTGTTCAATTTGTGTCTGACCCTTCAATTCGTGTACTTACTCCCTGCTCTAGAATTCATCGGCACTTGAAGCCATGATGGGATTGTTTCTTGTCTGTTGGTCCAGTTGCTGTCATCCATCACTAGCAAACACATGTGAACATCTTAGCTCTGCAAAAATACACATTTGTTTCGTTCCTATAAGTCTTCCGTTCATCCATTTCATATAACCAAACTTTAAGCTATAAATAGCTTCATTTTTTTCAAAAGTCCGTGATGTGTTTTTTTGTTTTTGTTGTTTAAGCTTTCTTTCAAGTCTGAACATATTTTTTTTTTAATTTTCTTTAAATGTAATGTTTTATGTATGTGTTTGAGTTCGTGTACGCTTTTTTCTGGATTTGAATTTTTTAAACTGGTACTTTGTCTAGAATTGAGGGAATTAATTAATTTTGAGAAGCGTTTTTTTTATGTGACCAATATTTCTATCGAACAAGCAGTATGATATAAAATATAATTCTAGAATATTACTGCGCACACATATTTATATCTAAATATGTGTGTGTATGTATGTATGTATTTATGTATGTATGTATGTATATATGTACATGTATGTATGTATGTATGTACTTGTGTATTTATGTATGTATGTATCTGTCTGTCTGTCCGTCCATCCATACATCCATCATCTATCTATCTATTTATCTGTCTATCTATCGATCGATCGATCCATCTAACATACTTAGCAATTTTTTATATATACCGTGAGAGAGAGAGAGAGAGAGAGAGAGAGAGAGAGAGAAAGAGTTAATATATAAACTGGACTACTGGACTAGATACTTTTTGTTTAAAGTAACAGCTACACTATATATCATATTTTGATACTTGATGGCTAGACTTGCCATTAACAGTATGTATACTAGCCAACGGTAAGAGGGCGTTAAAATGCACAGAGATTTAATTGAAGATAACAATGAAATAAAGCCAGTGCATAGACAAAGAGAACTAAAGACAATGTGTCCATTACAAATCGGCAACACACCTGGCCTATAAGAAAAATACTTTCACGGGTCCGTTGAAAAAGAAATTCTCTAAGGTAAGTTTAATGAATGTTTTTTTCACTACAGCGAGACATGTCAGATGTCGATCAAACGTTATTATAGTCGGGTCTTACGCCTGTGTTTTGATACATCAAATTTACATTACGGTGATTTAAGGGGCGCATGTGGCTAATCCATTCCCCCTCCTTCTGTTTCTTACCCTCCCCCTTCCTGTTCCCATCTTCTCCAGTTTGAGCTCGCACCTAAACTCGTCTGCTACAGTGCTCAAGGTGGGATTCAAGGGAAGCTACTCTCTAGTGTCGTCTGAAACTTCAGGTTGAGCGAATTTCACGCTGTTAAATTAGTTTTTTTTCTTTGAGTAAAATTCTTTACAGTCAATTATAAATATTTATTTAGTATATTTATTTAGTATATTTATTTAGTATATTTATTTAGTATATTTATTTAGTATATTTATTTAGTATATTTATTTAGTATATTTATTTAGTATATTTATTTAGTATATTTATTTATTATATTTATTTAGTATATTTATTTAGTATATTTATTTATCAGTCAATTAATTACTGGTAATTAATTATTTTGTTTGATACCAAAATGGAAATTAATCCATTAGTATTAGTAGAAATGGCTAAACATGCACGATTTTGCCGCATTAGACAACTGTTTCGCCCACACCCATTCTCTGACCAAGTTGAAACATTACACAATTATTTATCATACCTAACAAAATATCAAGTAACTAAAAAATTAACTAATTTAGTCAATTAATTATTTTTGTTTGACATCAAATCAGGGAAATAAATTATACATTATTCAAACATATAGTTGTAAATGTGGAGTTCTTACAATTAGATATTGTGTTTTTTAAGTATTTTTATATTTTGCTTGTTTTGATTGCTCACGGACTAGGCAATAATAGTTATTACACAATGTAAGAGTAAAAAATAATAATAATAATATCAATAATAAACAACAATAATGATTTCATTGGTTTCTGTTTCATATGTTCATGGAGTTCTTTTGACATCTTGGCATGAGCAGGATGCAATATTGTTAAAATATCGACTGACACACACACACACACACCGCACCACACCCTATTCTGCACTGCCAGTACAAAAAAAAGTTCCCCATTATTTCTACGCTGCAACACTCGTCAGTGGTGTTGTCGTAATAGCTCCAAACATTCGAAGCGTATTAGATTCAGCTCGAAGGAAAGATGACCTTTTCGACAGCAGACTATAACAGCCAGGGAGGAGGATGACAAAGCAGACGAAGAGAGTCTCTGCTTGCCCTCCAGGCACTAGTCTCCCTGCTGTTCCATCCAAGAATCTCAAAACTTCCATAAAACTTCGGAACACAACGCGATCATAAAAATGTGAAGAGATTTTAAAGGAACAAAAAAAAAAAACAACAACATTTATAAGTCAAGTGTTTGTTTTAACCAATCAGATTTCCTAAGACTTTTGCATTAGAATACACTTTGGGGGGGGGGGGGGGGAGAGAAAAAAGGGGAAAATACGTTTTATTTTTCTGCGATGCGGGTGCCAGTATTAGGATCTTGAAGGGGAGGACGCGCCCCCTCCCATTCCCCGTCTTTATAGCGCAGACATTGGTTATTCAATGCGCCATATCAATTTCATGCGAACTGCCCCATCGCAAATTTCTTGCCTGGGTGGGTGGGTGGGGGGGGGGGGTAGAGAGTGTTGTAAGAAGATAAAATGCACAGGTTTGTCACGGAAGGAGCCTTGATAGAGTTGTGTTTGTGGAGTGTGGGATGGCGCGCATTTCAATCAGTACAGACTTTTTGTGTGTGTGTGTGATAGTGTTGTAGATGCCTCTCTCTCCATTGACTTTAACCCTAAACCAATGAGAATCTAATGTTTAAAATGCAGAACGAGATTGTTTAGATAGATCCGCATGTCTTGCTACTCGCGAGTTGCCTTGACCTTTAATGGAGACGACAGATTACATCATGGCATCAGACGACGTCAGTTACATTTAATGACATCATTGCATGCTATTGTCAAGCAGGGCTGTATGACTTATCTTTAAGCCGCTTACGTTTTTGTTTGACATGTTTCGGGTGTTTCAGAATTGAAGAGAAATTACATCGAAGCCCAAAAAATCCCAATGGATGTCGGGGAATGGCGGCGGACAGGGTTCGAACCCTTGACCATCGAGGCAACATTCTAGATCGCATACCACACGACCAGCTAGCCAACCAAGATCACATACGTCTTATGGCTTTTGAAAATTGGTAGATCTACACCGGAAATCTATACATTGTACTTTGTAGATATTGTATAGATTCGGGGTAAGACCACAACTATGATGGATCAATGGTGTACAAAGAGATTAAGAAAAGCGAGCGAGACATTCTGATAAGAAAAGGAAACTCTGTTGAAATTTGAGTGTAAGATTTAGTCTTAACGCAAGCCATAAACCTTCGTAGGTTATAGAATTCTCAGGAGGCACAGGAGAAAAAATGTAATTATGCTAGTACTCTGAATTTTGTAATAATATAAAAGCAAAATGCACAAGACAAAAAGTCAGATAATTACAAACTTGGTAACGACATTCTTGTGTATGTATTGTACACTTTGTTTTTTAACCTGTTTCGAAAACAAAGGGAAATAATTTCGGAAAGTACGCCTTTATCTTGACATCTCCCGTCAACACTTCTGTCTTTCGCCAGGGTTGTTGGCCCCTGGTGGTTTCATTTCCCGCCAGTGACTTGTCTTCCAGTTTCTAGACGTTCTCAAAGTTTTTGTTTTTTTGTTTTGTTTTGGTTTTTGTTTTCTCGTTTGGCTTTAGCCGTGTTGTGTGCCCGATGTGTTACGTGTGTAGTTTGTAGTGTGTACATTCCGAAGATGTCAAGTATGACAGGAGTGGAAACTTGAGAGTTACATCATCCTTGTCATCCAATAGAAGTGAATGAAAGAGCTTTTCAGAGGACAACGATTGGTCGACTCTCTCTGGCGAATCTCAATCTTCTTACTGGAGATTTTCATGCATGGCGGAAAAAACTATAAATAGCTAGCTTTTTGGTGTATCCGGTGTACAAAATAAAGGGAGTGTTGATAGTTATGATTTTTGTTTAAAATGTTGATTCACTTATGAGTACTTAAGAATCAAATGTTC
Source organism: Biomphalaria sudanica (assembly GCA_036873155.1). Taxonomy (NCBI): domain Eukaryota; kingdom Metazoa; phylum Mollusca; class Gastropoda; family Planorbidae; genus Biomphalaria; species Biomphalaria sudanica. The sequence goes on from JAZGLO010004765.1 coordinate 72,033, forward strand.
TAATGTTCTCTACCGTTTGCAGCACAAAATAATTTGAATCCGGAGAAAGCATTAGTCTTTCACTCTAGGACTTGAAACTTAGTTGTCAAAAGTATTGAGATATTAATAAAATTTAAGTTCAGTTTTTTATTTAGTTGGTAACAGTGACCTTAAGTATAGCGTCCCCTTGGCATTGTTTAGGAGGCGCGGTGGCCGAGCGGTAAAGCGCTTGGCTTCTGAACTGGGGGTCCCGGGTTCTAATCCTGTTGAAGACTGGGTTTTTTTATTTCGGGATCTTTGGGCGCCTCTAAATCCACCCAGCTCTAATGGGTACCTGACACTAGTTGGGAAAATGTAAAGGCGGTTGGTCGTTGTGCTGGCCAGGTGACACCCTCGTAAACCGTAGGCCACAGAATCAGATGACCTTTACATCATCTGCTCTATAGACCACAAGGCCTAAAAGGGGAACTTTACTTTACCTTGACATTGTTTAGTTTATGCTAAAAGTCTCCAATAAGTTCTTAAAGTCTCAAGAACAATTACATTCTATAAAGACGAGAAATGTAAGAACACCATCTGGTAAGCAATGTGAAAACATATTGGAAGCTAGACCACGTGGATGTCTTCTATGTATTTCCAACTCATGTTCTTTGACATCCGGGTCAAGTTTTTAATTTATGCTAATCAACGCCTTTAAAGTGAATGGCAAGGTCAGGAGCAGCATCAGCAGACAAAGAGGCTAATTATAGCAAATCACCGAAGGTTGCCCTACCTTCCTAGAGATAATAGTGAACATTTTCAAAAAAAAAAAAAAAGTACTTTTATCTTTTGAATGTTTTAGTTTGTTTTTCAATCGTATGCTAAGTGACGAAATATGCCCCTGTCACTCTGCAGTTTTTCCCCAACACGCCAAACAAGAGTTGTTTCCCTTCCTCTTTGCAGTTCCACTTGTCTCCGAAATCTGCTCACTTTAAATAGACAAATTGCCAGTTTCCGCTGCATTCTTTGAAATGGAGCAGACGGTGGGATGGCAGTTAAACGTTCTCCTGGTAGATCAGTGAGGACAAGTTCAAGTCCCTGCAGAAGTGACTGTACCAAAGGAGGGCAGAGAGACGCCCCAGAAGTCAGGGTACCCGAACATAATCTTAGTGTGGACTTGAAAGTCGAGCAATTCAAATTTAGGAAAAGACAAACTTTGCGGAAGACGCTAAAAGAGTTTTTGTAAAGAGAAGAAATTAGAATGTAGCATTTCTTGCAATTTGTTTACATAAACTTCTGTTGGATCTTAATACATGTTAAGAAGTAATGACCTAGATATTTAAAGATCTAAAGACGCTTGGGATTACACATTTGTAGGAAGTACTTTGGAGTCTTGGTATACGTAAATGTCATGAAGTATTTTAACTTAACTCACTTCTTTGAATCGTTCCTTTTTTAGACTCCATATTTTTTACATTCGGCTACGTTAACACGGCTACATATTTTTCTGCGTAGAAACGTCTCAATATTTTCTGTATAGTTGTAAAAATGTTGCAATATTAAATATTCATAAGAAGAGCCTTCACCTGGTGATTCAGTTGGTTTAAGTTTGTGGCTATGCTTGTATTTAATAATAAAGACTCAATCGCGTGACTTTAGAATTTAAAAATCGATAATGGAAAAAAATCACTAGGACCTTAATAAACCTGAGCAGCAGTAAGCAGTCAACGATTTAGCAATGGCAATTTGTCAGTGGACAAGATTAACGAGATCAACTGTAGAAATGTGTCAGTTGACAAGATTAGCTCTAGCAATGTGTCAGTTGACCAGATGAACTGTAGCAATGTGTTAGTTGACGAGATTAACTCTAGTAATGTGTCAGTTGACCAGATGAACTGTAGCAATGTGTTAGTTGACGAGATTAACTCTAGTAATGTGTCAGTTGAGATTAGCAATGTGTCAGTTGACGAGATTAACTGAAGCAATGTGCCAGTTGACGAGATTAACTGTAGCAATGTGTCAGTTGACGAGATTAACTTTAGCTCTGTGTCCGTCAACAGATTTACCTGTGGCTAGCTATTAATCGAATTACTTAAACAATGGGTCCAATCGGATCAAAAAGACAAGGAAATAAATCAGCCAACTAGTGTAGCTTATATCTATATATCATCTCTGACGTGATCCCTTTATAAACCGAGCTACATTCATACATTAGAGATCCGACCCCCTCACGCTTTCCGTCAATTACTCCCCATCTCCTGGTTCCTAAACTCCTTCATAAATGCATTCGCACTGCACCATTTAACCAAAGGAGATACAAATCAAGGGATGCAACTCAAATACATTACAAACAAAGTCAATCCGAAATCGCATTGACGAAATATTGACCTTTTTAAAAAAATATAAAACTAAAATATATAAGGCTACATGACCTTTCAATGAATATAATGTTGTTGTTTTTTTTTTCTGATGGATGTCGGCAACCTTAGAAAATAAAATAAATCGATTCAACTCTATAATAAGTTACTTAGAATTCTGTACCTCAGGCAACTCTTGTCAGATACTTACCCGTATGTTACCCCGAGACTATGGGGTCCAGCCCAGGGGTCGGCAACCTTTTGAGTCGGAAGAGCCAAAAATTACAATTTACACAATTTCAACGTTTTTAAAGAGCCACAAGATTTGTTTTTCTTCCAAACAATAAACTCGCATAAAGTGTTTTGATTGAAAAAACGAATCTATTTATTCATAAGAAAAAAATTCAATTTACAATAGTCTTTTACACAACAAATTATATATACACAAACGGTGACTAACTTGTACTTCAAAAACAAACAATTGAATAAATTCAGTAGTGACTATGGCTTTGCATGGATTTAGAAAGTTTGGATAAATGTGGCTCATATCTTGTTGTTAGTTTCAAACACAAAACTCTAAATCTCATTTGTTAGTTGGCTTCTTACTTTATCTTAATTATATTTATGCAAGAGAACGCTTGCTCGCACGAATATGCCGATCCGACGATAGTCAGCTTTCCAAATGCCAACTTTTTTACCTGACTGTAGCAATCTGGAAGACTAATCCAAGCGTCGAATATAAGTGCCTAATCGCGTGGCATTTCTTTTAAAGCTGTCCACTTTTGTTGTGTAACTTGCGTTACATACATTTCTGGACCTTCAAATCTTCCAACCTGATTTTCAACTCTGTATATTTCCACCCCACAAAGCTTTACTTTTTAAATCGATCAAAAGCATGTCTAAAGATCCAGTTTCAATTCCAAATGTCTCGATGTGGATTGCGGTACTATTAGTGTTGAGAATATTTTGTTTATAAATGCTACAGTCGTTTTGTTTGTTTTGAATTGTTTCAATCTGTCCATAAATTCATCTTTAATTTTTCTTTATAACTAGCCTGAATTAACTCATGTCAACAGTTGCACTGGTTTTATTGCAATATTGCTTTACAAATAGAAATTGAAGTAATTGAACGCTTTGAATAATTTCTGCAAAAAGAATATTTTGTTTCTTCAAAACAAACGAATTCTTCTACTAAAACATAGACTGGGTATCCAGGAGGTCGGAATACTGAGTCTCCATTTCGTTTAACATTTAAACTGACGATGGTAGAGTGCTTCTGACAAGATACAGTTAAAAATCTTGATTACCATATTCATGACCTCAACTATTTTCGCACGAAATGTTTGGACACAAAGCGCTTCTTTGTGAATTATGCAGTGAAACGTAAGAATTTCGTGGTTTATTTTGCGCCAAAAAATCGTAGTTGCCAGCTTTTTTTCTGTCATAATTCTGGCTCCATCAGTTGCTATTGAAACGATTTTATTTATATTTATTATATTGTCTTCAATGTATTTTTGCACAACAATAGCTCTATCTTCTCCTCTAGTTTGTCACGAGAACGGTAGCAATCCTAGAAGCTCTACTTTCTTAGGAAGACGTAACTGACAATAAGGTCAACTTGTGCCGTGTCTTTTATGTCGCAAGACTCATTTATATCAAGTGATAAGGCAGAAGAAAGTTGAATATCTTCCACTTGAAAATATGTTACATTCCAAGACATGTAGGAAGGGTGCGATGAAAAGCGAGTGGCCGAGAGATAGAATCGAATCAGAATGATTTTTTAATGTTTTTTTTAAAGATAAAATAAATAATATTTGCACATCGAACTAAAGAGCCGCAGCTTAGCATCCAAAGAGCCGAATATGGCTCGCGAGCCGCAGGTTGTCGACCCCTGGTCTAGCCCAGAGAGTATTTAAGTTTCGAATTCCATTATGAAGGCCTAGCGGTTGATCACAAGGCGATTACTCTCTAATCCAGTTATCTTTTATTTCCACGTATAAATTATGTGGAAAACCAACAAGCACAGAGCTTATATTTAGCATCAGCTCCTCCAATGAATTAATGTTTAAAGTTAATTTTATGTGTCTTAGTGGCTGAAGCAGCATTGGTAAACTACCCCAATCTGTCCACTTCATCACGTGATTATCCCGTCAGTCTGGACAGGTGATGGGATTGTGTCCATTCACGACATTTTTCTTCAGCTGGAGCATGTCCAGTTATCCTGAGGATAGACGGGGGGAAATATTTCATGTTGGTCAGCGAAGAAATGGGGTCACTTAACTGGTCAGCGGCTGAGTTGTAGTTTCTGCTTCTCGTGTTTTGAGTGGGAACTGGCCTTTGGGTTTCATCTGTCATTGTGTCTGGCGGTAGTGCATGAAATGATAACAGGGGAGCTGGCTGGACAGAATGCATTCATTAACAGACGGACTTGTTGTGTGTATGTAAGAAAGAAATGAAGAGAGAGAGAGAGAGAGGTTCTCAAACTTTTTTGACGCCGGGACCTCTTTAAATTGTCAATACTTGCCAACAGACCACCGGGTGAAAAAGCTACATAAATGCATAGTACATAAGTAACAACAACCTATTATGCGGATATTAAATTGGAATCAGTTTTTTTGTAACCAGAATGTGTGGCATCCTTGTTTGAACATTGGATTTAAGTTCTTCATTTGTGGATATTTCAAAAAGCTGCTCATGTATTCGTATAGCTTCATCTGTAACTGGGATCTGAGTATGTTCACGCGCTAGAGGGTTCAGTACCCAGTCGGTCAAGTCCGAGTGAAGAATGTCTTCGGTTTAAGTCGTTATAGAACAGTTACACAGTTGCGAGTCGATCATTATTAAACTTATCAGATGTGGATCAACTGGCTTTTTAGAGAAGAAGTTATTTTCATTGGATAGAATTATCATCTTTCTGCGGACCCCGTATGCTCATCTTGCTGACCCCTGGCGTTCCTCGGACCAAAGTTTGAGAACCACTCCTATAGACAGACCAAAAAAAAAATGGACAGACATATAAAAGAGTAGACTCATATACATTATGGCATTATAAATATGTATATCAATCGACAAAGTACTCTAGAATTAAAGGAAATGGTTCAGGGCTTGAAATAAATGAATTGTAATGGTTGTGGCTACAGAACATAGGCTACATTATGAATAGTTCACGGCTACATGTTTGACCAAATATGAATGTTCACGTCTGCACGAGTAGCCATGTAGAGAATGGTGAACCATTTTTTAAAAATACGCTCTTGGCGGCATTAAATCATGTTCAGACAAACTAGCTTACAAACAGAAACATAGCATAAAAACAATTCCAGGCACGCAGCTAGCAGCGGAACCGAGTGGAAACTTAATCCCCAGAACAACAATTAAAACTGTTTTAATTTTATGTTGCACATTTATGCGAAACTATTCATATTTATGATTTACGTCCGGGGGCCGATGGGTATTTTATTACAGCAGACGACATGACGCAGCGAAATATTCCAACAAGGGCGTGTATTGAATTACAGCATATATTTAGTGCATGAAAACACGAGATTTGAACACAGGACTTACAAAATACGTGCGCAGTAAGAATGTGGTTTGAATGCGTGGCCTTAAGTAAGTCTAAAGTTGAGATTAAGGTAGAGAAAGAGAGAAAAAAAAGGCACGCAAGGGGATTAACTGCGATAGTTTTTGGATCTAGAGATTGATACGATCCATGTTGCTTGAGTGATTTCATTTGGCTCTGAAAATTAGATTTTTCTCTGACGTTGGGAGATTTTGGTGATAGAGACATTTGGGTTTAGGTTTGTGTAATTGTTTGATATATGTGTGTGTGTGTGAGAGGTGAGTGTGTGTGTGTGTCGTCTGTGCAGGAATCACTCCTTGGTTTGCCTTTGTGTCAGAAATGAGTTTTTCTGAGTTTCAGCTTTGCCGAAATTCAGAAGTGCTATACTTCAACAAACGTTTAGTCTACATAGGGACTGAAGGATTCGTTTTAAAACGAAAACAGTACTTAATCTATTTCGACCTGACAGCAGTGGCGTAGCTAGGGAGGGTTGTCCAAATGTGAAGATTCCTCTGGGCCCCCACTTGAGGGGGGGACCTTAATAAGTATCCGAAATGTGTTTTTACATTCAATATTACGCCATTATCCCATGTCAAGGTCAAAATGCAGGGCCCCCTAAAGAAGTTAAGCCCCCAAATCCCTAGCTACAGCATCGCTTGAGAGCAACTTAGATTTCTAAATTTCCTACACATGGTGTGGTGACATGACTGACTAGCCAGTAGTCACGGTAGCTGAAGAGACAAATAATACTAAGTCGTTAAGACCTATGGAACGTTACGTCTACGGTTCCACTATATTTTGTTGACAGAAGTTTTAAGCAGCCTGCCTCGGTAAATCCAATTGTTGTTATTGTGTCATGTTTTATTGTGTCATGTCATGTTGTCTAATGTGACATGAAGGGATTGTGTTGACAAGACATTGACGAACGCAACCGTCTCAATACCCGAACAAATGTAGCGAATCAATCAATACTAGTGTGATCGGTGTGCATAGAGAGCACGTTCTTATGGCATCACGTGGTCTTAATCCGATGCTGTGTCTGAGGCATGGCTCAGTGTAACATTGTGTATCTAGGAGGGAATCACTGATCTACAACAGCCTTTAAGCGTTAGGCTAGTTTACTATACATTAGTAGGAGAACTACTATTAACAACGACCTGTTGGTCCAAGCCTTGGCGTGGGATAGATGTATCCTTAGTAAGACAGTTGTATCTTGCCTTAGGACCGATGTATCTTGCCTTAGGACAGATGTATCTTGCCGTAGGACAGATGTATCTTAGTGTAGGACAGACGTATCTTGCTGTAGAACAGATGTGTCTTGGCGTAGGACAGATAGTTTTAGCGTAGGACAGATGTATCTTGGTGTAGGACAAATGTATCTTGGCGTAGGACAGATAGTTTTAGCGTTGGACAGATGTATCTTAGCTTAGGACAGATAGTTTTAGCGTGGGACAGATGTATCTTGGCGTAGGACAGATAGTTTTAGCGTTGGACAGATGTATCTTGGCGTAGGACAGATACTTTTAGCATTGGACAGATGTATCTTGGCGTAGGACAGGTAGTTTTAGCGTAGAACAGATGTATCTTGGTGTAAGACAAATGTATATTAGCGTAGGACAGATAGTTTTAGCGTAGGACAGCGTAGGACAGACGTATCTTGCAGTAGGACAAATGTATCTTGGCTTGGGACAGATGTATCTACCGACAGTATTCAAACCGAATTGAAGATAACTCAAAAAACCAGTTTCAGACATCTAACGTTACATCACGGCTATCAACAGTTTCAGCACATGATTAAATCATATCTCAGTTCAGTTGCTGGATCTAGAATTTACTAAGGGCGCCATGCCACGTAAACCCGCTCTCTTATTCCAGCGAAACGCGGAGAGGGGCAACAAGATCTGGGAGGAGATGGCTAAAGGTCTCTCATATTAGCTGATACAACACTACCACAAACACACATGCGCCTCAGCTTAGGGACAAGTAGAGTTAGAGTTGGAGCTACTTTGTTGTTCATGTAAATTTAAGCAAGCGAAATATTACAAAACGTTTAAAAAAGGTGATCTAATGATAGGAAGAACTCCACATTTACAGCTATATATCTCAAACAAGATTAATTAATTACCACTATTTAATTAACAATTAACAAATGATGGGAAATTCACCTCAGGCTTTTACATTTCAATCTTAATTTTAAAAAAAATATATTTAAGGGATTTTCTCTCCGTGCGATTGTGACCGAGTATGTTGAAATATAATTAAAGGTTATAATGTTAATTATGTTTAACGACATATCGTGGCATTCTATACGCATTAATCGATTTTTGACGCCCCCCCCCCACTTCCCTACCTCAATGATCATCAAAGTTGTAAAGGTCAAGGACACTCTGAGCAGAGGAAACCTTTATTTATTTATTTTTTTTTATTGCTTTATAATTTGCTGTCCAAATGGCTGGCTTCGGTTCGCCTTTGAATATTACGGGGGAAAAGAGAAATAAGAGGAGGGAATATATTTTCTTTTGATTTTCTTTAAACCTTTCCAGATGAATGAAAGAAATGTGAGGGGGGAAAAAAAAGGGGGGGAGGGGTGGGAGCCAGGACGGGGTTAGAGCAAAACGGAAAGACAGTCAGCCCGTAGCAATGATTTTGAATAGAGGCCTCTTTGTGTGTGTGTGTGTGTCTGTATGAGGGGAAATCTGGAGGTCTCTTGGAGTAGGAACCAGATCAAGTGCTGTGTATGTTTGTGTACGTTATATGGACTTATATGAGATGAGCGTGTAGGCCAGTGCGTCTATTTTTCTTTCTTTTTTTTAGTGAAATAGTTCACATTGAAGAGTGTAACTTTTATATGTATGTAGTAGACCGTTCAGACCTTGCGATCTGTAAGACAGATCGTGTTAAGTTCATGTGTTTCTTTGGACCACGGTTTACGAGCAGGGTGTTATGTGGCCAGCACAACGACCAACCGCCTTTACTTTCCCCAACTAATCTTCAAATACAAAAACAAAATTTAATAAAATACTCTGAAAGACACAAAGATAAAGGCACATTCCTCGTCCCATATGCTAGGACAAATTTGTACAAATACTCCTTCTTCCCTAAGGCTATTAGAGCATGGAATGGGTTGCCTGAGCTAGCCAGGAAAACCAGTGACTTGGCAGAATTAAAGTCATTGGTTAATACGCATGACTAAATGCATGACGCGTAGGACGTAATCATCTTCTTTTTTGAAGTAACGTCTGTATTATATAAGATAAGATTAGATAATGTCAGTTGCCCATTAGAGCTTAGTGGACTCAGCGGCGCGTCAAGATCCCAAAATTAAAATCCCAGTCTTCACCAGGATTCGAACCCGGGACTTCGGTTCTGGAGCCAAGCGCTTCATAGCTCAGCCACCACGCCTCCATAAAAGATAATAGAACGAGATAGAGAGAGAGAGAGACAGACAGAGAGAGAGAGAGAGAGAGAGAGGGAGATGTGTAGAGAAAAGAGAGAGAAAAATGAACTGATTTCTGGACGTTTTCCATGGTTCTACCGCCATTGTTCAATCTGTCAGACGATATTTTAACCCCTTCACCCGCCTCGGACTTCACTGCCCCGCCAAAAAAAAATCCACATCTTTTTTTTGAAAGGGTCAGTCGAACTGAAATACTGGGCCAATCTTTTCTCTTGGCCTACCCCCCCCTTTTTTTTTCCAAGCAATACACTCCAATGCGGCTGACCCCCAAGCCTCCCCCTGAACACCCTAGAGCGACCCCCCCCCCTCCACGTCAATCAGCTGTCATAACCTTAATTAAACATTCCTTGTATTTCATCAACGGCGCCGCCCCTGACACACCTACACATACAGATCCATTTGAAAGGGAAATGGGGTGGAGGTAAGGTGGAGGGGAGGGTTCACGGAAGTGATGTGACGTTGCTATCGTCTGGTTCAATGGCCCAAAATTGATACGTATTCAGAAAATAGATTTGTCATTTTGTTTACGACATCACACTTTCTCCATATACGTTTCCGGTCTCTTTACGACATCCCCTTTCACCTACACACCCGGTCTGTATTGTATGTGTTTATATTTTATATGATACACTTAAGTAAGAAGCGCACGCATATTTCTAACACATCACTGCTCACGTCTGCTTGTCACGTTCTCATGTTCGTCACTGTTGAATAATGACAGAATCGGTTATAGATTTTACGACCTACAAGTTAATCTATTGCTTATTGATTTTACGACATCTAGCATAGTTATACATTTTCCGACATTTAGTCGCCGTATTATCAATGTAACGACAATTATCCTTAATGTTCTACATTTTACGACATTTAGCAAATATATTATTCATTTTACGACATTTAATCAATACATTATCATATTTACGACATTGGGTCTTTATGTTGTAACTTTTAGGACAATTAACAATTATGTCACAAACCGCTTGTCTGTCAATCTGAGGGTTTCGAATTCATATAAGGACTATTTTTTTCATCGATATGTGGTGAGATATGGGATTCAATATCTGATTTGATATGTAATTTGATATGTGATTCAATATGTGATTTGATATGTGATTCGATATATGATTTGACATGTGATTCGATATATGATTTGATATGTTATTAGATGTATAATTCGATATGTGATTTGATTTGTGATGAGATATGTGATTTGGTATGTGATTTGATATGTGATTTGATATGTGATTCGATATGTGGTGAGATATGTGATTTGATATGTGATTTGATATGTGATTTGATATATGATTTGATATAAAATTCGATATATGATTTGATATTTGATTTGATATTTGATTCGATATGTGATTCGATATGTGATTTGATATGTGATTCGATATGTGGTAATAATGTGATTTGATATGTGACTTGATATGTGATTTGATGTACAATTCGATATGTTATTTGATATGTGATTTGATATGTGACTTAATATGTGATTTGATATGTGTTTCGATATGTGGTGAGATATATGATTTGATATGTGGTTCGATATGTGATTCGATATGTGATTCGATGCTTTTATTTGCTGATCGCCCAACATGGCAAAACGGATACTTTTACCCAGATAACCCCGCCCATTCCGCTCGCCCCATACCAACTAAAGAAGACTTTACTTATATGCCTCCTGAGCATGTTATTGAAGCCCATGGAAGACAAAGTTCTGCATAAAATATACAAACCTTTTTTTTTTTTTGTTCAGTCTTGTTTACATCAATAGTGCATGTGTGTCTTTATAAATGCGTGTGTGTGTGTGTGTTTCGTACACGTGTACGTATGAGTGCAGTCAGTCTTCCAGAAAGCTAAGTACAAACACATGTCCTGCGTGTTCCCATTCGGTCCAGTCCAATGAGTGAGTACATGAGAACGTCATGCGACTGTCTAGGCTTAAACAAAAAAGACGGGGGGGGGGGGGGGGGGGAAGAAGAGAGGGAACTGAGGAAGAGTCCTGCAGAAGTATTTTCAGAGGTAGAGACACAACGACCATGTGTCGGACACAATCGATGAGTATATCCACGTGCATGCGTCGCAGTGGATGTATGTGTGTGTGTGTGGCGCGTGTGTGAAAGAGCGAGAGCGCTGGTTTGTAACTGCATAACATGAAGATAAGACTTTATAAAGGGACACGTCTAAAACTGTTTTCATGTATCAATATGTGGACAGTTTTAAAGAAAAGTTACTAAATGATGAAAGGTCAAATATATGGTGACAGTTTAGCGCTTCGCTTGGATTTCATCAACAGTCATACATAATGGGAATATTAGATTATGATTCCGTGCACATATACAAATCTCATTAGAGAGCTTGAGAGAGAGAGAGACAGACAGACAGAGACAGAGCCAGAGTATAGAAGTGAAAGTTGGAAACAAAAGACAGACAAAAAGACAGACAGAAAGCAGAATAAACATCTTTTAAATTCATTCATTAATGGAAACAAGGGATATAACTCTGAAGGCCCTTGTTCTTTGAGACAAGAATACTATTTTCATCGATTGTTCTCATCTCTTTAATGTTATCCTAATCTTTTCTTTTTATAATCGTCTTCTCAAACAAAATGCCAAAATTTCTATGACCTAATCGCACCAATAATCTTAAAGCCACAGATACAAGTCCAAATATCCTCCCCTAGCAATGCATTGGCTCGTTAATCTTATGGACACATCGTATATTAATAATCTGTACAAGACATACCAGTGTAGAGCATGTTATGTTTAGCATGCCTTTTAAATACGTGTAAGGGTCATGTCGTAGCATAGATCCAAGGTCTTGGAAGCCACACACACACACACACAAATACACACACACCCTTCTACAAGGTTCTAAAGTGTACAACCAAAACAAACCCATTCCTTTAGTATCAACAAGAGAGAACTTAACCCCAACTTTAAGGGCCCATATATATGTATCTATACATGTATACATCTATATACATATAATAAAGATTGAGTTCCGGTGGCTATACCTATTCATTGACATTCTCCACGGTTAATTTATGAATGTATCTAACTGATTAACAGGTTCTATAGTGTAGCAGAGTGTACGTCTTTGGTTGTGGGGTCAGTCAGGCGAAGAAAAGTAATGAGGTATTTATAAAGATTAATGAGTCGGATAAACGCTTCTGCCTACACTCCCCCCCCCCGGTATCTGCAACCGCCCCCCCCCACCTCAACTCTAGTTAAACGTAGTGTTGTACATATGTCAAATGACACCGATACTCTAATGTCATGTCCCCGTAGCGTTCCAGATGAGAGATAAGTTGTACACTCTTTTTTGAGCCGATAGTTTTGCTTCTTTTTTCCTCTCTGAGAGAAACAGAAGCGGCACAAGGTGAGGAGTGGGGGGGGGGGGGTGACGAAATGAAGAGAGTTTGAAGAACGTAGAAGTTTTAACAAGTTCTAGATCGGGGGAAGTAAATATCAAGTCTCTTGCTGTAAACAACAACAAGGGTGTTGTGTGGTCTGTACAAAGACAATTCATCTTTAGCCACCCCCCCTCCCCTCCACCGCCAACAATTTTCAGTCCCCCACTGGAGAGAATTACAATCAAGTATTCTAAATATCTATGACCATGTTTGGAACCAAATCAAAGCACTGACCTATCAGCAAGCACTGACATATCACCAAGTATAAAAAGATTTTAGACCTGTGTTGTTACATGTATGCAATAGGGTTTCTGTCCAGGGTTTTTGCAAGAGAGGACTTATCACAAACAACCAACTAAGAACCGTAACATAATAACATGACTTATCTTTAAATGGAGATTTTTTAATTTGAAGGGAAAAAAAGAAAACGCCAGTATCCCCCCAACTCCCGCATGATTTAAACCCACCTTCTTCAGTTTGGCAGTCATGGAGCTACAATGCCCAAAAGCTGGTCGTAATTCTAATAACGCGTATCTCGCCTACATATGAAAGATTGTCTGAAATTAACCTAATATTTATTCTACTGTGAAACAATGGCGATCAGATTTAGCGAGGTGGCCAAACTGTATGTCCTTAATTCGAGTCCATATAATATTGTATGTCCACCTTAGAGGTGATAACAGGTAACAAACTAGATTTGACCTTATGACCTTAGGTCACTGAAAGGGCCACACAGTTTTCTTGATAAACTGTAAGGTACAATCTCTTCAACTATTCGGCTGACCATCCGGCCTCCACAAAAAGAAAAAAAAAGTTACTAAAAGGAAATGATACACGCTTCTCATTCGTAGAAGAAGATGAGGGCTACCTCATTTTCTATGCCCTTGAAGATGGTTTTGAACAGCAGACTTTACTCAACACAAGGTGAGGTTGTGCAATATGCCTTGGACTTACTAGGTGATGGTACGTAGATTTAAAAAAAAGTGTTACTGAATGGTGGAATAGAATAAACACCAACGAGATTCGGACTCTAATTCTCCGTTTCGAACGAGCACGCTAGCCAGCCATTTGGACGAGGCTTTGATTTTTTTGTGCAATTATGCATATCTTCGCTGACTAAATAATTATTAAACAGAAAAGAAAGAAAGCGCGAGTACTTCACTATCACTTTGACCGCTGCATACAAAATCAAATATTCATTTATTTCATATATCATCAGTCACTATTTACTCTCGTCGAGTGTCATCAGAAAAGGCCAACCATGTCCTTCGAAGCTATATTCTCCATCGAGGAGCTTGAACAGTGGCCCCTAAAAACTCCTATAAAAGAAAAACCAGAGAGCCTCCAGATCTGGGGGGAAAAAAGTGCAGTGTATATCGGATATTGGGCTGTTCGTCCCCTCCAACATAATAAATGAGAATACAGATGAATAAACTATGTTACTACGTACTCTTCCGAAACCTACGCCACAAAGGCAAAGAGTCACCCCCCCCCCCCGCGTTACGTAATGTTAAGCCCAAAGTAAATAGTGGAGAGACGGGAAGATGGGGGAGACAAAGAATCACGGGATCAGTGTTCTGTCGTCTGCTAAGTATCGGACACATTAAAACGTCTCAGTCCTTTCAAAAGACTAACATCGCGATAAATGCGTGGTCAGTACTGGCCATACTAAATGCAATGTCCACCGTGTCAATCTACCCAGCAGTCAATCCACTTGCACGTGAAAGGTAACTTACCTGAACTCAGGAGGAGATAAATCCATGACGCCATTCTGGTGAAATGTAATCAAGATCTATGTTGCAGTAATCCAAAGCAGGAAGAAAAAGAACAGGCAGAGTAATCCACAACTATAAGTAGAAATGTATCCTCCGTTGGTCACAGCAGCCACTCTTCCGATGAATATTCATCCACCGAACACAAGAAATTCACTTCCACTAGAAACTCCCGACGTCCCGAAATACAAAGGCGCATCCAAATTACTTGAAATATTTTTTGTTTAAATAAGGAACTTCAAATAAGAAACTAGAAGCGATTCAAATATTTGTAAAATAATTCTGAAATTTGTAATCGCCTTGAAAAACTTTGAGACTACGAAGATCTAGATTGAAATCTTTCTTTTTAATTGTGAACTTGTAAATGAATTGAATATTATTTATTAATATACCTTTTTAATTCTCCAATATCTTGCGAAGAATTTTATATGGAATTTTTTGTTGTCAGTAATTAAACTTAATTCCTAATATGTGGCGAAAATTTGAAGTCACCAAATAAAAGCGTAACATTTCCCAGAAGTCTCCAGTTGGCCAGAAAACAGAATCACATTTAATGAAGAACTTGCACTAGAGTGACTAAAGGCTTTAGGATCTGATCGCCTGCCGACTCGATCGTCTGGTTGCCTCCCTTTTAGACACAACCAGCGACATCTGATTTTAGGAAAACTGTTTTTTCAGTGATGCCATAAGCCATAGCTGAACCGCGGGACGGAACGCGAAGCGTGAAAGGGAGGGTGGGGGGAGAAGGAAAGAACACGAGGGTGGGAGAGAGAGAGAGAGACAGTGGTAAATGCGAGTCGTGAACAGAACAGGCGAGCAGACGTCGGGGGCTCTTTGCGCCGTCTCGCTCACTCAAACTGTTGGGAAGGACTTATTGGTGAGACTCCCTGTTACACCTGAGTTTCAAAAGAAAAGACACAAAAAATGGGGAGGAGAGGGGGGGGGCAAGGCGTGAGAGAGAAAGAGGAAGGTAAGACTTTGGAGAAGAATGGTAAAATTGTCCCCCTTTTCTTTTTGTGGAAAAAAAGGGGGGGGGTATGAGTGTGTGTGTGTGAAGGCGGTCCCTTGCCTGCATTTCGCGTGCCCGTCACAACGAGTAAGCCCCGCCTACAAAGGTAGGAAGAGACCAGCTGAAGCCAAGCGAGGCGTGTGATTAGTTGCACCGTGCCTACCCATGCGTGACCACAGAGTTGGAAGGCGCCCTTCGCTTTTCACACTCAGAACAGAGGGAGAGGAATGGGAGGAAAAAGATATACAAGGAAATGGGGGGGGGGGCGTTTTCTTTTTAAAACATTGATATTCAGGTGTAACTAACTAGGAGTTTTAGACGGGGGGAAACAAAAGACAAACGGGACAAGAAAAAAGTAGGGGGGGGTTTGAAAAGGTGTAAGGGGGGGGGGGGTTGAAAAGGTGTAAGGGGGGGGGGTGAAAAGGTGTAAGGGGGGGTTGAAAAGGTGTAGGGGGGGTTGAAAAGGTGTAAGGGGGGGTTGAAAAGGTGTAGGCGTTTAAACTTTGTATTTTAAGAATGTATTACTTTACAATGTATCTAATATGACCAAATTGATATTCCGTAACAAACGAAGCCGTAACACTGTAATACTGGGTGAATGATATTTGCAGCATGTTTGAACATAAAGTTTATGTCTAAAATAGAAACATTGAATTTGGTTTTGTCAATTAAAATGCAAGTTACATGGTAAAATATGAACTTTAAGCTTAGCAGTGTAACATAAAGAAACAAAACACTTTTACAAATGAAAATACTGTTTATGACCCACCGTTGGTACTAACTAGACATGGCATACCGTAAAGACAAATGCAACAGTGTGTTGAAAATGCATCAACGGCGACAGAATCGGGTTAGCCAGGATATACGTATTTTTGTTATCTAGACCAGTGATTTTCATTAGTGCCTAGTAAGCCCCCCCCCCCCCACCACCACCATCCCAAATATTAGGAAAAAGAGTATTATGCCTAGGCTTACGGATGACCTTCGAGTCAACAGGACCCTCATTGGATACTTCGGCTTGGAATGGAATAAGAAATGTGCTTTTTTTTTGCATGTCTTTCTGAATAATTTTTTATGAAGCCTGGGCTTAGGCCTACGTGTTACAAACGTTCAAAACTCTTTTCAAGAGCAGAACTGAAACGCCAGCCAATGAAAGTGATCACTTCCAACCATCATGTTCGTTCTATGAAAGTTACACGAATACTTTGAGAGCAATGAGTTAAACACCACAATATAGTATATACCGAAATATAGCCAAATCTAGCCAAACCCCAGAGATTGTCAGACTATACAGATCTGAACTCATATCCTTTTGTTGTGGATTTAACCAAAATTGGTGTGTAAAGGAAGAACCAAAAAAAAAAAAAAAAGAAAACACAGGGAGGTAATTCAATAAAAAAATATTTTAAAAAAGACAACAGAGTATATGTTCTTGAGAGTGTATTTGAATATATGTTTAAAAAAAAACTTAAGGACAGTATAATCACTGCAATGTAACTAACTTTTTCTGAGACTGTGTAACTATATAATTTGTTTAGTTCCTAACTATTGTCTTGTCATTGCGCCTTCAAATTCCAAGAATTGTGCAAGTGTTAGTGTTCATTAATAAGTGTACATCTAATTAGAATTGACAGGAACCAACGGCAATAAAAAAAAATTAGTGTTTAATCAGTTTGACATAGTAGCCATATCATACCCTGTGTACTCATTCACTCAATCACACATATTTTATTTCTACACTTAAAGTGTCATGTGTCTCAAATATGTCACTATTATTTCACATCATTCTCAATAATGACGCAATTTGCAACCATCGACAATAAAAGTATTTTGCATTTCTAATTGCTTGTGTATTGTATTATTAAATATTGAATTGCTTTCATAGTGTATTGCTTCATATCGAATTGCTTTTATAGTGTATTGCTTCATATCGAGTAGCTTTCATAGTGTATTGCTTAATATCGAGTAGCTTTCATAGTGTATTGCTTCATATCAGGGGCGGACTGGATGTCAATATCGGCCCAGGCATTTCTATACAGTACAGCCCATAAATTGTCTATAATATGATAGTGCCTCCTATTATATGCCTATCTCGTCTCAAAATCATTATGCTATTTTTTAAAATAATGTATCGATAACTGTATGCATGCTCTATATCTTTATGAGAAATATGGACCTTATGTTGCTTTTTAATCGCTATGTTTGTAAGCCTAAAAGGATGAAGCCTACTAATAGCACTTGTCTGCGGATGGAGGCTATTACTTTTTTTTATTGAAAATGTGTTAGATTAAATTACTATTACATTGTAATCTGTAAAAGATGTTTTTAACATGACGCTTATATAGCCCCTTATATATGAGAATATTATAAAACATTTAGGAATTTAATGCGTGCCATAGTGGCTTTCAAGAGGCTTTTTAGGCCCATTTGAGTACCGCCCATCCGGGCATTAGCCCAAATGCCCATATAGCCAGTCCGCCCCTGCTTCATTGCTTCATATCGAATTGCTTTCATAGTGTATTGCTTCATATCGAATTGCTTTCATAGTGTATTGCTTCATATCGAATTGCTTTCATAGTGTATTGCTTCATATCGAATTGCTTTCATAGTGTATTGCTTCATATCGAATTGCTTTCATAGTGTATTGCTTCATATCGAATTGCTTTCATAATGTATTGCTTCATATCGAATTGCTTTCATAGTGTATTGCTTCATATCGAATTGCTTTCATAGTGTATTGCTTCATATCGAATTGCTTTCATAGTGTATTGCTTCATATCGAATTGCTTTCATAGTGTATTGCTTCATATCGAATTGCTTTCATAGTGTATTGCTTCATGTTGAATTGCTTTCATATTGAACTACTTTCTTATTGGATTGCTTGCCCCTGTGTTAAAAACACTTGAAAACAAAGAGAGTCCATGTCGTCTCCTTGTATGAATGTGTTCCAGTAGAAAGACTAAGAAACACGTTCTTATAACACACGCTGCTTTCATTAGAGTCTTGTTTTGGAGCTCTCTACGTCATGCTTTTGGATCTAATATGTATTATTAATTATCTACTGACCTCATTAGCTCGCCCGGACGTCTATCCACTCTGACTGCTCATTTTGTTGTAGTTTCACCTCACTGTCTGCTTAAAACAACTTCCTCTCTGCCAACCCCCAGTTCCCCACCCCCTATCTCAAGAGCCACACAGGCGTTAAGCCAACAGATGTGTGTGACATAGTCATCTTATATTGTTGTTGGGTTTTTTTTTCACCCTCATCATCTTCCCGCCACTTTACCTTCCTCCAATTTCGCCCCTGCCTATTGAAATCTGTGTTCAAGAAAAGATATACAAAAAAAAAGGGGGGGGGGTGAAATGGGTAGAAATCAGAGTGCGGAAGAAGAGGGCGTCATTTAAATCTAATAAGCCAACAAACACTTCACCTTAAGAAAAGAAAAAAATCGAGTATGGTGGAGATAATGTGGTTGGCATCGAACCCAGGCACTCTCCATAATGAGATCGCGTGCTATTCAGATTGAAGTGCACGTGGGCTGAGTGGGGCAAAAGTCGTAGCAAACTCTGCAAAAAGAATCGGCCTAATGGTTAGAGTGCAGTAGTCGCCTTATTTTTTGGTCCCACTCGTGAAGGATATCTATACAACTGCTTATTAAAAAGCAAAATATCATTAAAGATTTTGTTTAAAAGGAACTAAATTTGTAGTTTCTACTGAATACCTAAATGTTCATTTCTGTTAGCTTGCACTCTCAGTTAGTGAGTCAGTTTCAATCAAAACAAGATGGACGCAGGAATTCTGTGATGGTAGAGATCTAGAAATCTTGTTTTCCCTTTAATTATTGACGTTTGGATGAGAAAGACACACACAGAAAAAAAAGTAACTCTTAAAACATAATACATGTAATTAATTGGTGCGTCTATTTGCCATAAGGTATATGGATTATTTGCGAGTATACACGAATGATTGGTGAGTCGACATGAATGATTGGTGTGTCGACATGAATGACTGGTGAGTCTACACGAATGATTGGTGAGTCGACATAAATTATTGGTGTGTCGACATGAATGATTGGTGAGTCTACATGAATGATCAATGAGGCTACATGAATGATTGGTGAGTATACATGAATAATAAACCTGAATGATTGTTGAAAACACCTGCCATCATTCTGTAATTTTTTAGTTTTATTTTTAAATCAGAAAATTGGAAACAATGAGTTATATTGATGGTGACCACTCGATAGTGCCGCTTATCTTGCATCATTCAGAACCAATCGCTAACCTCATCCCACCGTCACCATAGAAACTCACACACACAAACACAGTCTATAACACAGGATATTGCATTTAGTATGAAAATGTGCGACAATTATTGTCACGTCAGTTTTAGAACCCCTGTAATATTTTGTGACTAGTAATCACTGAACCATTTCGTGCACGATTCGCACGAGATTTTGTTTTTTGGGGTCGGAAGCTGACCACGAGGTGGGCAAGTCAGTTGATTTTAGACTCTCGTAAGGAGAGGAGTGTTTTGGATATTAATGTACAAGTAGAGTGTCATTGAATTGATTTGTATTCAGGACTAATTTTCTTGGATGTATTTTGTGATGGCTGAAGTCGCCAATATCTTTATAAATTATTATTTGTGTGTAATAAAAACCATGTCTGCTACAAGTGAGTCTATTAATTGTGGTCAAAGAGTTCAGCATGTTAATGTTCTCACGTGGAAGTAATTAGTTATCAGCAAAGAACATTGTAGAGGTATCTACAACACAGATACATTCGCGTCTTCACGCCTATAACTAAACCAGGCAGTGACAATTATCTATGTATATATGTGTGTGTGTTTCTAGGTCTTGTGGAAGTGTTTCCTCGTCTCCCATCCCCCCCCCCCACCTCTCATAGCCACGCCCTGTCCAATCATATTGACTTCTTAACGCACGTGACACTCAATATTTGACACACGGGGACTCTCTGCATGGTTTCGATAAATTATTAGGACATTGATAATCGAACTCGGTGATTCAGGCATTGATGGAGTTATTCTACTAAACAAAAAAGAAGTAAGAATGGAATCGATACTGGATTATTTGCATGCGATTACGTCCCCTCCTTGTTCTGTTTAATAGCCCATACCTGGTTCTGAGATACAGTGAATTCCGCTTAGCTGCATACCGCGTATTCGAATAACACGCACTACTGCATACATGCTGGGACTAAAATTAATTTATCCTCAACGCTAATTCGCACTGTCCGGTTATTCGCCCTATGCTGGCTTGTGTGGCAGCTATGCTAATAAGCAGGTTCCATTGTAATAGATTCATATCAACGCCTGCCTCACCACATCATCCCCACTCACAACACGACATTTTCCTCCTCAGACTTCCATTAATTAAGAGTCTTAACACCCCCCGACCACATGCACCCCCGACCACATGCACCCCGACCACATACACCCCGACCACATGCACCCCCGATCACATACACCCCCAACCAAATGCACCCCGACCACAATCACCCCGACCATATGCACCCCGACCACATACATTCCGAACACATACACCCCCGACCGCATGCATTGCCCTACCACATGCATCCCCGACCACATACACCCCGACCACATAAACCCTCGACCACATACACACCCCGACCACATACACCCCCGACCACATACATCCCGACCACATGCACATATCCTCAAACTTCCTCCAGACATCTTAAAGATTATTTCTCAAATACAACAGGCGGTCGAAAAGTACCAGCCCATTGCGATGTCGTAATCAGGAGCTGTGACAATGAATGGGGGGGGGGTATGTATGAGTATGGGGATAGGAGGTGAGCTGTTTGACTTCACAGTGACTCATGTACAGCACGCGACCTTCAGTGTATTTGAAGGTAAGATCCTCAATACACCGTGTCAGATCTATACGATTTTGTTTGTGTGGACAACACATTGGATTTGTTTTAATGTATTTGGTCCCTCCAAGCGATTTTGACAATAAACTGACATACTTAAGAATGTCCCTGAGACCAAGGATGCTGATGGCCATGGGCGTACTATCGATGTGGGCTATAGGGTAACGGCGACCAATTGACTGGCAGTGCCATCTTCAATTGAAATATGAGGTAGGTGTGAGTCGATGACCACCAAATAGCATGACAGTTCTAGGTTGGATTGTATGGTAATGTCAGAACCGATTTCGACAACCATTTAGCCCTTGGTGATGGTCCAGTTTGGAGAAGTTCAGGGGAGTGCTCTTTGTCCAGGATCATCATCATCATCATACTCCTTTTGGGTGAACCTGGTGATGGCTTGAGATGTTCAAATCTTCTCAAGTAAAAGCCCTGATCAGAAACTTTGCTGTTTTGCGTTGTGCAAGGATGTCAGCAAAGAGGCTGAGAATGTTGAGACCTGTCAGCAAGTCTGGGGCAGTCGAAAAGAGCGTGAGACACGGTTTAGTCTCTCCCTCCATAGCGGAGGCACAGGAAGTCGATCGTTGGCCTGACCCTGAACCATGCGAACTAAGAAATAACGAGGCAGTGGGTTGTTCAACACTGTTCTATAATCAGGATGGATCAGGCCTGGACAGCCTCCTTCACGTCACCACGTGGGAGCGCGGTCAGGGTGGCCTCTTGTGCGCCCAGACTCAGTTTGTGTCCTGGATATTGGGAAAGTTTTTTTTTTTTTTTTTTTTTTGTTAATTTAAAAATTAGCCCATCCCACTATCTGGGTTAGCAGCGCTCTTTCGACGCATCATTAAAACCATAACCAGCGGGCACTGGGAATGACAACAGGATAAAACCTATGAGCCCTAACCTATGAGCCTTAACCTATGAGCCATAACCTCTGAGCCCTAACCTATGAGCCAAAACCGATACGCGAATATCATCATCAACATCCTCATCTATCCCTTAGTCTGTTGGACCGTTGGGGCACCATCCAAGATTTGTCGACCGTCTTTCTCCATTCCTCTCTGTCTTTTGCCTTAGATAGAACCTCTTTCAATGTCCATTCTTTTATGTTGTCTTCCCATCGCTTTCTCTGTCTGGCTCTTCTTTTTTTTTTCCTGATACTGTTCCCTGAAGGAAGGTCTTTGCGAGCCCCGACGACCTTGTAATAAGCGAATATACAAAGAAATAGCCAGATTTTGTATCGAAATCAGGAGATTGCAATGTCTAGCAAGATCAATCGAAGAGGAAGCAAGTGTTAAGACATAGCAGGGCATTCCTTATAATGACATTTGTCTTTTAGCTCACTCACTAGTCCCCAAATGTTTTCTGAACTTTTTGTTTTCAAGGATTTCTTCACGTCTCTAGGTTATTGTTTTGTTCTCCATATTGCTGCTCAGCCGCGTGTGTACATTTACACTGGTGACGTCATGGTGTTGACGCAACGTGTCAATTCTCAGAATTGCTGGATTGGAAATGAATTTTTAAATATAACATCTGCTGAGGAGGGAAGAAAGTGTTACAGAGAGAGAGGGAGGGGGAGAGAGAAGGAGGAGAGAGAGAGAGAGGGAGGAGTGCTGGCAAAGGTGTGGGTGTAGGGGGAGGGCATAGAGTAACATGAGTAACATGCCTTGTCCAACTATTTACTCACTTCTTCAATATCGATTATAAAATATGTTAAAGTCAACAGCAACTATTTCTAGTCCTCTTAGATCAGTGCTTCTCAACATTTAGCTTATGACCCCATCCCTTGTTGAACAAAAAAAAAGCCCCTCCTTTAGTCAGGTGAGGTAAAAGGGGGGGGGGGGAGGGGGTAACTCAGCCAGCGAAGTTTGCAGAAGAAGATTGTCTACATTTATGTCTGCTGCGAACGTTTCATCATAGAAATAAGTTCAAACAGTCAACAAATAAAAAGGGCAGAAAAGTTGGATAGTAAAGCGCGTGACTGACGTCTGCCATCAGTGTCATGTGAATGATCATCGCAAGTTCATCTTTGTGTTAAGTGACAGTTTGTTTTTTAGAAAGCC
The DNA here is from genome assembly GCA_036873155.1 of Biomphalaria sudanica. NCBI lineage: Eukaryota > Metazoa > Mollusca > Gastropoda > Planorbidae > Biomphalaria > Biomphalaria sudanica. Next base: position 95,542 of record JAZGLO010004765.1, read on the forward strand.
AGTTTGGATTACATAAAACAAAAAAAAAAAAACAATAACAAAAATCGATCTTCCTGGCGTAAAAAAAGACGCGTAGAATTTCATTGCCGGAGACTTTTCTGTCTTTATGAAGATGAAACAATAATTTCTTAACCCTTAAAGTGCTGAGCTTTTTTTTTTTTTTTTTACAATGAGAGCATACAAAATGGAATTACAATCCTAGTGTTTAGTTTTAGAGGCTAGACTACCACTCGCGTCTAAAGGGTTAATACGTTTCATAATTGCTACGTCTTTTTTTGGCCATGATATATTTACAAAAAATGTTGATCCATAGCGACAACGCTAATGCAACATGCATTTGCCCACAATTCAGTGGCGTAGCTAGGGTGGTTGGAGGAGGGGGAGAATTTGAAAATCCCCCCGGGCCCCCACTTGAAGGGGGCCCCCAAATGAGTGGGGGGGGTTTACATTAAATATTAAATATTTCACAAAATGCTGGGGCCACCAAAGAGGTCAAGCCCCCCCCCCCCCTGGGCCCCCAAACGATAAAAAATTCCTAGCTACGCCCTTGCCACAATCTGAAAGTTGCTATGGCGTGTAGTGAACTACAGACCAAGGGAAGTAAATCTTGAAATACTCATTGATCATTATAGATTAAAGCTTTTTTTTCAAATCTGAATATATCTTATCAAATTTAATAGAGACTAATATATTAATTTAAAAGAAATTCTTCAACATAGCAATTAGGACGTATTCATAAAAATGTATAATTTTTAAACATTTTATTTAAGTAAACTGAATCATTAAATAACATGGTTACAAAGACAGTTTTTGTGGAAACACAAGCTCAAAATCGGCCCCCGAAGTGGTCTACCCAGGCAGGTAAAAAGGCAGGTTTCAATATTTTCAGAAGAAAATCGGTATTAAACTCTATCAGAAGTGGTCCACAGAGGCAGGTAAAAAGGCAGGTTTCAATATTTTCATAAAGAACATCAGAATGAAATTCTATCAAAGGCAAATGACAGAGAAGAATTGAGAAAGAAGGTTGACAGAAAAGTGCCCAAAAGGTCCAGCAGACCAAGGGATAGGTGAACGTGAATGTGAAGCTAGATGTGAACCTGGCCTAATTGATATCTTATAATGATCTAATTGTTTTGTAAAGGGTCAATCTCTTATTCAAAGCCTCAAGAAAAAGAACTCCGTTAAATTTAAAAAAAAGAAATCCTTTAGTTTAGTGTTCCGCGGTAGTATGTCACCACTGCAGTTCACGTGATAATATGAAAACCTACTTATTAATTGTTGTTTTAAATTATGTCCCACTTATATGCATAGTAAATAGATTTTTTCTCTTTAGAAAAAAAATATTTTTTTTTTGTAAATAAATGTAGTAGTTAGTATTACAGAACTTACATAACGTAGCAATACAATTATAAAAAAAAATGTAATACCATTTCCATATATGTTTATAAAGAATGGTAAATAGTCATCTCCCTTACTAAAAAGCCTCCCATGTTTGTTACTATTAATAGTGAATAGTTGTATTTTTATGAAAAAACTGCTTGCATAATTGATTTAAAAAATTAGATTTTTTGCTTTAAGAAAAGAAAAAAAGTTGCATCAGGACTTTGAATGGTCTTAAATATTATGATGTCGGAATTTCACAATCTTTTGTAGTTTACGAGTTTTAAACGGGACGGACGGACGGACGGACATTCCATACAAAACTAATAGCGTCTTTTCCCCGTTCGGAGCCGCTATAAATAGACTTGAGTGGCTTTTGTGTAGTGTACTGTACTTATTTATAGCATGTCAGAACATTTCTATACTTTTACAGGATAAGATTACCGTGTACGAACTCGAGACCAATGGCGTAGTAATCGAGGTGCCAAGGGGCTTAGTGCGCCCACGTTCAACATGGAGCCAACGGGCTCTTGTAAGGGAAAAAATGTACCAGCGGTAAGAATTTAAATGTTTCAAACTCATTCATTATTTTATTTAAGCCATTATATATTTACTAGCAGTACACACCGGCTACGCATGTTGATTTGTTCCCAGGCTTTATATTGTTTATTATGGCCGAAACACTCCCTGCTTTTCTTTTTTTTTAATTTCAAAAAACGCGCCCCATATGAATGATGAACGTAACATACATTTTTTAGCTTGTGAATGAGTCTCTCTCTCTCTCTCTCTCTCTCTCTCCCTCTCTCTCTCTATGTTTTTGATTTAATTAATTGTAATCGTTGATTTGACCCCATTTCAATGCAGCGAAATGGCAATAGATCTAGATTTATCTTTTCAATGATATTGTTTGTTTTTATTGACAGTGGTACAAAGTATCATTACTTGCTCTCTCTCTCTCTCTTTCTCTCTCTCTGTTTCTCTCCCTCTCTCTCTTTCTCTCTCTCTTTCTCTCTTTCTCTCTCTCTCTCTTTCTCTCTCTCTCTTTCTCTCTCTCTCTCTCTCTTTGTCTCTCTCTCTCTTTCTCTCTCTCTCTCTTTCTCTCTTTCTCTCTATCTCTTTCTTTCTCTCTTTCTCTCTCTCTCTTTCTCTCTCTCTCTTTCTCTCTCTCTCTTTCTCTCTCTCTATCTCTTTCTCTCTCTCTTTCTCTCTTTCTCTCTCTCTCTCTTTCTCTCAATCTCTTTCTCTCTCTCTCTTTCTCTCAATCTCTCTCTCTCTCTTTCTCTCTCTCTCTCTCTCTTTCTCTCTCTCTTTCTCTCTCTCTCTCTCTCGAAAAAAAAAAAGACTCTAGCGTCTAGATCTATCTCATAAAATGCTATTAGGATTGGGTTTTGTTTGGTTTATTGAGACCGCGTCTAAACGGAAGTGGAAATGACGTCAGGCAGAGTAAAAAAATAAGTAGACTTGGGACAAAAGAAAATGCTTTGCAAATAGGAACTTGGTGTGTGCTATGCTATTTAATGCTTCATCTGCGTTCTTTTGGGGAAATACCGAAAATAAAATACAAAGGTTTGATAGAAAGCTTGCAGTTCTTCGCGAATAGATGTCCCAAAGTTGCGATTTTCTGTCAAAAACCGTTTTTAATGAGCGTCTAAGCGTTAAAGGAACCTGTGTACGAATTTTATGTGAATACGTGTTGGACAATTGAAGAGATTTCGTGATCGATGAATCAGAGGTATTTTCGCTTCAATATGAATGAATTAGTGCATCAGTGGTATTTTCGTTTATATATCAATGAACCATTGAATCAGTGGTATTTTCGATAATATATCAATTAATCAGTGGTATTTTCGATAATATATCAATTAATCAGTGGTATTTTCGCTTATATATCAATTAATCAATGGTATTTTCGCTTATATATCAATTAATCAGTGGTATTTTCGATAATATATCAATTAATCAGTGGTATTTTCGATAATATATCAATTAATCAGTGGTATTTTCGATAATATATCAATTAATCAGTGGTATTTTCGCTTATATATCAGTTAATCAGTGGTATTTTCGATAATATATCAATTAATCAGTGGTATTTTCGATAATATATCAATTAATCAGTGGTATTTTCGCTTATATATCAATTAATCAATGGTATTTTCGCTTATATATCAATTAATCAGTGGCATTTTCTATTATATATATATATATATAGTAGATTGGTCTTAAATTTTATTACTGATACATGTACATTTTACAAAAAGACTAAATTAACAATAAATGTAAATCTTATTACTATAGTATGACATCTGTTAGAGGGGGTAACTCTTAAATTGTCAGTACAGTGTTTTATTAGATTCTAACATGCTAGATTTTTAAAATAATAATAATATTAATAACAATAATCATAACAAATTAGTTAGCATTGTAAAAGTTATACAAAATTATGCATGTTTCTTGTTTTCTTTTATTTTGTTTAATAGATATAATTTTGTCATATATTACGTAAGTCGGAACTCATTAACATATGTGGACACATTTTATGAATAGACAGTAACAGTACAACATTTCTAGTCATTCAAATATATTTTCCAATTTCATAAATTATTTCAACACAAATCACTAACGACATTCAATAAAAGCAGAAAAAAAGAGAGAATTGTCACACATTGCTAAACTGTGTAAAGTGTTAAGTAATCATGACTTCTCCTAGATAACCACCAACTGCTTAACAGTGGGATATTGTCAGTTAACTTTATAATCAGAATTTAAAAAAACTTTTTTAAAAAAATTAGTGAAATGTTCATTAACCTTATAATTGACGGACAGTTTGGGGGTCTCATTCTAGTATAGACCATGACGAACTTGTGTAGGCCTACTTTATGTATTGTCTGTCTAATGTTTTGTCTATGTGATGTCTTGTCTGTCTGATGTTTTTTTTGTTTGTCTGATGTCTTGTCTGTCTGATGTTTTGTCTGTGTGATGTCTTGTCTTTCTGATGTGTTGTCTGTCTGATGTCTTGTCTGTCTGATGCTTTGTCTGTCTGATGTTTTGTCTGTCTGATGTTTTGTCTGTCTGATGTTTTGTCTGTCTAATGTTTTGTCTGTCTGATGTCTTGTCTGTCTGATGTCTTGCTTTCTTGGAAATGTACTCTCACATTAGATAAAGTAGGGCTCAGTTTGGGTTCAGAGACACTCAGTTTACTGGAAGGGGCCTAACGTCGTGATTCCTAAACCCGGGCCCACAGGTACCTTGCTACGCCTCTGCTTACTGTGTGTTGTAGTAATACACCAGTAACAAAGAAATACGTTTCAAACTTTGACCTTAAATCGCTTAACCTTATATGACACTAGATTATTAAATAAATTTTACTTCATTAAAATACTCATTCAGCTGGACTTCAATAAAGAATGCCATCTTGTCTTGCCAGCAGAAACTCAATGTCGCGCCATCCTCTTCCTCTTCAATATACAAGGCACTTCTTGAGCAAACATGCGAAATAATTGTGGAGGCCAAAACATGAGGAAATGACGTCACAATAGTCCTATTCCAATGGAATGACTCACAGACCCAAATTTTGGAGGGAAATATTAGACTTTATGTTTCCAGGAGTTGGCAAACACGCCCTTAACCAAACAAAAGGGGAAACAACTAGTGATAATTTGGGAGTGTAAGGGTTGTGTCCAGTATGGTTTACCTTTATGCCATGGTTGAACGGAACAAAAATTTTGGGTTTGAATCTTGTTGGAATTATTTTCCTTTTCTTTCGAATCTCTTCCCTGGATACAATACATAGCAGTGATGGTTGATCAGTGGGCTGATAACAGTGATGGTTGATCAGTGGGCTGATAACAGTGATGGTTGATCAGTGGGCTGATAACAGTGATGGTTGATAAGTGGGCTGATAACAGTGATGGTTGATCAGTGGGCTGATAACAGTGATGGTTGATTAGTGGGCTGATAACAGTGATGGTTGATCAGTGGGCTGATAACAGTGATGGATGATTAGTGGGCTTATAAAAGGCAATGGCGACTTATCCTTACAATCATTACTTATCCTTATCTATCCTATTGATACACAAGTCTTCAAGCTGGAACCCCACTTCCAAACATCACATGACATCGGGTGGTCTGTTGAATCACTCTCTTGAATTGTTTGCTCTCTAATGTACAAAGGTGATATATTAGAACTGGACATAGCTTTAAAGGTTTTTATTTTTTATTTTGTTTAGTTCAATTGGATTTCTTATTTTGTCCTATATTTTAATGCTTCTTGAATGCTATAAGATGGCTGCCATCAAATGGACGCGTGTATTTATTATTCTCCTTTAGCTGATCTATACATCGTTTTTATTACAAAGCTTATATCAACTAACTTTGTCTGTCTGTCTTTCTAGCTGTATGTCTGTCTGGTAAAAAGTTGGAACAAATTTTTCTCCCATTTCCCATTCTCGGATCTAGTTGAAACTTTGCAAAATTATTCATTGAACCTGACAAAACATGAATCAATCAAACAATTAACCAATTAGTTAATTAATTATTGGTTATTAATTATTTTGTTTGATACCGAAATAATGGGAATAACGGCTACTGAATGAGAGATGTCGATGTAATTATGAATTTAATCCCCTTATTACATTTTGGCGCGTTTTTTCTCAAGCTTCCCAGTCTCGGATCAAGTAGAAATTTTGCCCAATTATTCATAGTTGATGACAATACACGACTCAATCCAAAAATTAACCAATTAGTTAATCGATTAGTACTAATTCACTCATTTTGTTTTATATGGCATAAAGGAAGGTAAACCCTGCCATTTTCAGAAATGGCAGTAATTGGCGATTCTTCCCCTTATGTATGCCCCTTTTTTTCTTCTTTTTTTTTAAAGTAATGTTTTTTTCTTTTGCTTGCTCAATCAGTTGCCTCGTTCTGAATAAAAAGAGTTGCTAAATGATAGGCGTTTACTTCCGGTAATGAAAACTTTGTTTGGTCTATTCTCTGTTTTGTTTATTATTTCTCGTTGAGCTTAGCAAAGAGAAAAAGCAGAAAGCTTGCTGGATTGGCTATTGCCGGGGTTAGACAAGTGCAAGGAAACCCCAAAGGATACATCGTCTCTTGTAAACAGAAACTTGTGGATACAAGTAGACTGCATTGGTCCTGTGTGGCCACTACAGAGAGAGACCAGGCCAAGATGTCAACATAATCATCTTTTACTTATTGCCGCTATTTGGTTGAAGTCACTCAACTGTTCTGATTGGAGATTAAGTGGACAGCTCCGGTCTCTGGCATTACACTTTTAATTAGCCCAACCAAGCTTGGCGACCATTGCTTGATACGCTTTCAGCAAGTGCGGTGATGGATACCTCTTGAAAGTGTAGCGAATTCGAGTCTGAAATGAAGTATCGATTCCTTTTAAAATATAATAGTTCATCAACATTTCCTATATTCTGAACACAAGATGCACCAAAAGGCTATTTATAGTTTTTCACGACGTATGAAAATTTCCAATACGGAATTTGAAAGCAAAAAATACATTTTTAATTAGAGCCATATAAAATTACAAATCAAATAAGCAAAATATAAAAAATACTTTTAAAATTAAAAAAAAATAATAACTACCATTTATCTCAATACTGCAGGGTTTAGTTCCCGTTCTCTATAGAATGCAAAATAAATTAATGCCCACTAATTGATTCACGTCTTGTCATCGACTCTGAAAACAAATACAAAAGTTTCAACTTGATCCGAGAACGGGAAGTGGGAGAAAAGACATGGACAAAATGTATTTAGGGGAATAGCTCCACATAAACAGCCACATCTATCAAACTGTTGGGTTTATTTCCCTATTTCGAAACCAAACAAAATAATTAATGACCTAATGACCTACTTCACTAGTTGGTAGTTTTGTTGTTGTTCTTCGATTCATGTTTTCTATAGGTACAACAAATAATTGTGTCAAACTTCAACTTGGCTCCAGAATGGATGTGGTAGAAATAGCGTGTACAAAATTTGTACCAGACAGACAGACAAACAGACAGAGTTGATATAAGCTTTGTAAATATAAATAAAGCGCATATTTCTGTGAATAACATTTAGTAGGAAAGTCGCAAATTTTAAAGATAATAATTTTCAACATGTGTATTTGATACCATTATCTACAAGGAGACATATATTTGACAAACTTATTCATAAGTGACCAAAATAAAGTTAATAATAATAACCGAATATATCAAAGAAAAAATACGAAATCCGCACCGAAACAATTTTTCCTTGGTATTTTTTTTCCTTTTAGATTTCTTGTATCGATTATCCAATGTTTGGACAAAGCAGCGACATCTTGTGTTAACTCTTTCTCTCCTAACTAACGATACCAGCGTTGATTCCACCAGAATGTGGTAAATAATTACGGAGATAAAGAGTTAAGGGATTTGTTGAAGTATTAGAATCGAGACGATTACGTCCCTGATCGTTGGAAGAAGTCAAGAAGTGCCGGTGAAAAGGATGTTTCCATGCTCCGTAAAGACGACGTGGTTCAGTGAAGCCAGGCACGGAACTGTTGTGACACCGGACTGGGGTTGCTGGAGTGCTTTCTGTGAAGTTCTGAGGGCTTGTCAAAATAGAGGCGGAGCTGTGTTGTTATGTTTTTTTTTGCCTTATCACTTCCTCTCTCTCTCTCTTTTTTTTTGTGTGTTCTCTTGCAAAGTGTTTTACGACTTTAAAAAGAGGATGAGAGAAAAGAGAGTGGGGGGAGGGACTGAAAGAGTGAACGTATAAGAAATGGGGTGGAGGGGGGGGGGGGAAGTGAAATAGAGAACAAAAATAAGTATAGAGAATGGAAAATGCGTGAGAGAAAATGATAGAGAGAGAATGGTGTAGAGATATAGATGAATAGAAAGAGAGAGAGAGAGAGAGAGAAATAGAGAGGGAAGGAGAGACAGAAAGAAAGAAAGACAGAAAGAAAGAAAGAGAGAAAGATTAGGGAAAGAGAGAGAGAGAGCAGGAAAGAAAGAGAGAAAGAGAGAGAGAACGATGCAGAGATAAAGATGAAGATAGAAAGAGAGAGGGAACCAGAATAAAAAGAAAAAGAGCGTTGCTTTACACAACATTTCAGTCTATTTAAAAACCTATTACAAGCAAAAAAATCATTTAAAAACAAAAAGCTTATCAAAAGGGGAAGAACTCCGACATAAAAACTATATCTACCAAAAATGAACAAGGTATTTCCCTTATTCAATATCAATCAAAATAATTAATGAGCAATAATTAATTGAGTATTTTTGTTTATCGATTCATGTTTTGTTAGGTCCAATAAATAATTGTTGAAAGTATCAAGTTGGTTGGAGAATGAGTGAGGGAGAAATAGCCTTAACAATTATTTAAGGGGACTAAACCCAACAAATTCAGCCACATCTGTGAATACTGAAGTATTAGTTTCCCTTGTTGCTATAAACAAAATAAGGAATTACCAGTAATTAATTGTCTGATTGGTTACTTTTTATTTTGTTGATTCATGTCTTGTCTAGGTCAATGAATAAGTTGTGCGAAGTTTCAGCTGGATCCGTGAATGGGTGCGGGAGAAGTAATGTGTACACATTTTTTTACCAGACAGACAGACAGACAGAGTGAGTTGATAAAAACTTTGTAAAATAAAAGACATGCACACCACATAAACAGTGTGAGTGAAAAAGAGAGAGAGAGAGAGAGAGAGAGAGAGAGAGATAACAGTGACAGGCTGGAAATAATTGTTGCTAATTTATCTTTACTTAAGCCTTATGACGAGTCTGTACTTTGGTCTTACAAGTACAATAGTAGATCTATGTTATAGTCAAGTCAACACATTTGAAAATCAAGGTGTTTTTTTTTTTCAAAATCAAAGATCTGAATTTAAATGACATCTGTCTCTTCCATCGTGCACCAAGACGAGATATGTTGAGAGAGAGCTTCAGATGTGGTAGTAATTAGACTAATGAACTAGAGAGGTACAGTTTGAAACTTGAGCGCTGAAACATAGTGATGAATTTATATGGCATGTAACATATAATAATAGCACTAGCGTACAATAGTTGTTGAGCTCAGAAATCTAGATCTAACTGTATCCCTCTTATTATCTACTAGCCATATACTTGGTCTAACTATTGTGAAAAAAACATATTTGTTGGAAAAACACATTCTATAATATTTCTTTAGTTACGCTGGGGGACTTTTTTTTTCCCTATACTTATTTTGTTTGTTTCTGAGAAATTAAACAAGAGAGAGAGAGAAAGAGGGAGAGAGAACGAGAGGAGGGAGTATGAGAGAGAATGCATTTGTGACAGATAGATCTGTTCTATCTTATATACTCAAGACATCTGTGCAATCTTATATACTCAAGACATCTGTGCAATCTTAAATACTCAAGACATCTGTGCAATCTTATATACTTAAGGCATCTGTACAATCGTATATACTCAAGACATCGGTGCAATCTTATATACTCAAGACATCTGTGTAATCTCATATACTCAAGACATCTGTGCAATCTTATATACTCAAGACATCTGTGCAATCTTATATACTCAAGACATCTGTGTAATCTCATATACTCAAGACATCTGTGCAATCTTATATACTCAAGACATCGGTGCAATCTTATATACTCAAGACATCTGTGTAATCTCATATATGCAAGAAATTTGTGCATGTTATATATGCAAAAAACAACAACAAACAAACAACAGTGCAATCTTATATATGCAAGAAACCAGTGCATCTTATATCAACCTATCCGCACTCCATGAACTGCTGAGATGGAAGGGGGGAGGCCTAAGAGTATACACACACACATACATACACACATACTCATACTTGCACACAATAAGTCACTAACGAGGTGGGGAAATGTGAAAAAAATCTGAAGGATGAGTTTACCATCCACTGGATCACGTGCTGTCCGCCTCGTTCTCGCGAGATCTGCTCCGGCTGAAGTCGTAAGTAGGTAGGGGTCGGTCGTCATTGTTGCACTAGTCAGGTGTGAAGTACCTAACAATTACCGAGTCTTATTAATGAATTACCTACCAGAAGAATTAATTTGAAGAGTTCCAAATCTGGACCACTACTGTTCGGGCAAAACCAAATGTGAGGAGGAAGACAGGGGGGTGGGGTAGTAAACGTTGTATGAAAGTAACGCATCTTACAACAGTAGCAACAGTAACAACAGTAACTCTTGGATTAATTGTTAATACACTATCCATCTTTCTTTTGTTTGATCTCCAAAGAGCTATGGAGACGTATCACGTACCTAACGTATATATCTTATATCTAACAGGATAATTTAACCTGTGACTACTTACCGTTGGTCTACGACAAATAAGATATTTTCACGATTGAAAACGCAGCGTTTAAATTTACCAAAATTTCTTTTTTGTTTCAATTGCTATTACAAAGGTTAGTCAGTTGTATAAAGGAGGGTTTTTTTTGTACGTTACTTTTTTAAAAACAAAAAAAAGTTCTCTTTCTCAAACTTTAGCAGAACTATATTATAATTTGATTTTTAGAAGTTCTTTTTTTTTTTTTTTTTTTTTTGGGGGGGGGGTATAATTGTGACAGACAAACCAACGAAATGGCAGACAGACATTACAAATACAATTATAAAGAGAAAGAGAAACTATAAAGATATAGCACTACGCCTCCTACGGCCAGCAATACTGTACTGCTTTAAATAATTCAGTACAATTAGGACAGGAAAAAGACAACAGATAAACAACAAATAAACAAACAAATGAACAAACAAATGAACAAACAAATGAACAAACAAATGAACAAAAAAATGAACAAACAAATGAACAAACAAACGAACAAACAAATGAACAAACAAACGAACAAACAAATGAACAAACAAATGAACAAACAAATGCACAAACAAATAAACAAACAAATGAACAAACAAATAAACAAACAAATGAACAAACAAATGCACAAACAAATAAACAAACAAATGAACAAACAAATAAACAAACAAATGAACAAACAAATAAACAAACAAATGAACAAACAAATGAACAAACAAATAAACAAACAAATGAACAAACAAATAAACAAACAAATGAACAAACAAATGAACAAACAAATAAACAAACAAATGAACAAACAAATAAACAAACAAATGAACAGACAAATGAATCTGTTGCTTGGTTTCCAAAGTTCTGTTTTTGTTTTCTTCTTTGTCTAGACTTTCTAGAGTCTATTTTCCGAAGCAGATTTCCCGTGTATTTATTAAAACTATTTGAAGAATCGATTTCGGTCGTGAGTCTACGAAGAAGATCGAGTCTAAAAACACAGAATCGAGTTCGCAATGGGTATCGCAATCTTCGCTTTCAGTATCTCACTTCATAAAAACTCATTTACTTTTTTTTTTTTTTTTTTGGTACCATGCCGCGTAGAGTAAAAAAACAAACCATTACACTAAAATAAAACAAAGTTTTAGCGGTTTTCCGTAGAGTTGGTTTTAAGTAGTTAAAAAAACATTACGTGGAACTCTCTTGTGTTTCAAGGTAGTGGAATCATGTGACAGGCAGGCCGGGAATGAATAGGAAGCAGCGTAGATCTGTGGGTCTGTAGTACGCCCTCGTCTCAATGGCTAGTAATTTTTGGTAGTATAATTATTTCTGACTTGTTCAGTGCATGAGTCAAACATTTAGTTGAACTGAGAACAAGGAAGAGATACAATACGATTTTCTGGTAATAATTTTTGAATGTTTCTTAATGATCTGACTGTTATCTAGAGGATCCTCGCAATGGAGCTAAGATGCTACAGAAAGATCCTAGCAATGGAGCTAAGATGCTACAGAAAAATCCTAGCAATGGAGCTAAGATGATACAGAAAGATCCTAGCAATGGAGCTAAGATGTTACAGAAAAATCCTAGCAATGGAGCTAAGATGCTACAGAAAGATCCTAGCAATGGAGCTAAGATGCTACAGAAAGATCCTAGCAATGGAGCTAAGATGCTTAAAAAGATCCTAGCAATGGAGCTAAGATGCTACAGAAAGATCCTAGCAATGGAGCTAAGATGCTACAGAAAAATCCTAGCAATGGAGCTAAGATGCTACAGAAAGATCCTAGCAATGGAGCTAAGATGCTACAGAAAGATCCTAGCAATGGAGCTAAGATGCTTAAAAAGATCCTAGCAATGGAGCTAAGATGCTACAGAAAGATCCTAGCAATGGAGCTAAGATGCTACAGAAAGATCCTAGCAATGGAGCTAAGATGCTACAGAAAGATCCTAGCAATGGAGCTAAGATGCTACAGAAAGATCCTAGCAATGGAGCTAAGATGCTACAGAAAGATCCTAGCAATGGAGCTAAGATGCTACAGAAAGCTCCTGCACAAATGAAGAGATTAGAAACAGGATTAATTAATACAGTAATTGGACCTCTAGATGACCTACAAACTATTGTCAAGTAACGTAAGCTCAAACTCTATGGCCACATCATAAGGTCCCCAGGGCTCGCAAAGACCTTCCTTCAGGGAACAGAAGAGGAAGACAAAGAAAGCGATGGTAAGACAACTTCAAAGAAAGGACAGGCCTGTCAGTTAATACAATTTTATCCAAGGCAAAGGATAGAGAGAAATGAAGAAAGACGGTTGAAGATCGTGTGTGGTGCCCCAACGGTCCAACAAACGTAGGGATAGGTGAAGGTGAAGGTAATCTAGGTCAGTGTTTTGGTCAATGTAGAGGATGGACTCTATAGTGTCTATAATGGAGATGAATAGCCTCCCATGAGTCTTAGTGGCGGAAGTTATTGAGAAAAAAAAACACGTAACCATAGGTAGATAGGTAGATAGGTAGATAGGTAGATACATGTCGATTGCTTTGGCGATACAATTTAATAACACACACACACATGCACACACACATGCACACACACATACACACATATACGCACACATTCACACACACATATACACACACACACATACACACACACATATACACACACACATACACACACACATACACAAAGTAAGCAAGAGATGGGGAGAAGGAGGCAATAAAGAGTAAGACAGAGAGAGAGAGAGAGAGGAAAGAGTGAAAGAGAGAGGGATGATTGAGGAAAAGGGAGGTAAAGAAGAAGGGAGAGAGAGAGAGAGAGTGAAGGAAGGAGTGAGGGAACGCGAAGAGGAGATGTGACGAAGTAAATCTTTAAACAAAACTCAATGTACAAGATAAAGAGAAACACAAAAATAATTTAAAAATAATTAAGTGTATACATTGATTTATTATTCGAGTGATTAAGTAATTAATAAACTCTAAAATAATTGTTCAATTTACTAAATAATCATGCAATTAACGCAATAAACAATTAATTTACAAAAACATTACAAATTACAATAAAAAATCAAATTCTCTCTTCCAACTTTTGTTTCAAATACAACACAGAGATGTAGCTTGCCTAGCTCGATCAGGTAGATGTAGCTTGCCTAGCTCGATCAGGTAGATGTAGCTTGCCTAGCTCGATCAGGTAGATGTAGCTTGCCTAGCTCGATCAGGTAGATGTAGCTTGCCTAGCTCGATCAGGTAGATGTAGCTTGCCTAGCTCGATCAGGTAGATGTAGCTTGCCTAGCTCGATCAGGTAGATGTAGCTTGCCTAGCTCGATCAGGTAGATGTAGCTTGCCTAGCTCGATCAGGTAGATGTAGCTTGCCTAGCTCGATCAGGTAGATGTAGCTTGCCTAGCTCCATCAGGTAGATGTAGCTTGCCTAGCTCGATCAGGTAGATGTAGCTTGCCTAGCTCGATCAGGTAGATGTAGCTTGCCTAGCTCGATCAGGTAGATGTAGCTTGCCTAGCTCGATCAGGTAGATGTAGCTTGCCTAGCTCGATCAGGTAGATGTAGCTTGCCTAGCTCGATCATGTAGATGTAGCTTGCCTCGCTCGATCAGGTAGATGTAGCTTGCCTAGCTCGATCAGGTAGATGTAGCTTGCCTAGATCGATCATGTAGATGTAGCTTGCCTAGATCGATCAGGTAGATGTAGCTTGCCTAGATCGATCAGGTAGATGTAGCTTGCCTAGCTCGATCAGGTAGATGTAGATTGACATATCTGTGCAGGAGTTTTGTTGATATACTTTTGGAATGTGTAAAGTCGAAGTCTGCACAGTAAAACGTATCTCGCTGGCTGGGAGGTATTGACACCATCTTCTGGTATCTAAATAACAAGATTCTTGTTCATTGGTTCATGTCATGATCTCCTCGGGATTCAACTCTTTCTCTCCAAATTAACGATAGTAACGTTGATTTGACCCCATTAAATGAAATTAATTTTTGTTTATAACCTTGTATTTGTGTTACATAAAAAGAGCATTCTCCTATAATTCTAAACCAAAACTAACGTTTTCTGATAACAAACAAAATGTAATTGAAGTTTTATCAGGACAGGGTAGAATGTACAATTGTGAAAAAATGAGCAATTATGTCAGAAAATAATTACGCAGATAAACTCAGGCTTATGTTTATAACCACACATTGTTCTTGAATCTTAGGTTAAGGGGAAGCTGCAGTAGTTCAAGTGAAGTGTACCTACAGGAAGTGACTGTACAAACTAACGTGTACATTGTCCCGGCATGCCAAGTCAAAGTCAGGCAGACAGAATCTATGCTTGACCACTATCTCTCGGTCACACCCCTGGTCAGATTACGCTTGTCCACTTATACAATTTACTGGCGTGTCTGCCTCGGCTCGCTGCTTAGATTTAGGAGTATACTGATCAAGCAAGGACCAGGTTTTTTTTTTAATGGGTCTGGGTTAAACCAAGAAAACGCCAACACTTTAAATCACTTCAAAGATACAATGACACTATTCCGACTTTTTTTCCCCAACAAGTAATATAAAAAAAAACAACTTTTGTGTAAAAATTGTAACGAATTCACCCCCAAGTAGTTCAATTTCCATGTGTTTCTTATTTCCTTCACATTCAATAGGTTCTAAACTATTACTGTATATTTTTCTCGAAGATTTCTATAGACTAAATGTTCTCAGATAAGAAAGTTTCTTGTATCAAATACAGGTATGTCCCAAACATTATCGAGAAATACACCTACATTCCAACTAGATACGCATAGTGCATCCATGAGTATTCTACTATATGGCCTCATAGACAAGCAGTCTGTAGCTAGAACATAACGGCTAGATATAGTACAGGCGGCTAGATATAGTACAGGAGAAACTTAACTACAGGAATATATTGGATGTAAATGCAACAGCGGGAGGCGCGTTGGCTGAGCGGTAAAGCGCTTGGCTTCCGAACCGGAGACCCGGCTTCGAATCCTGGTGAAAATTGGGATTTTTAATTTCGGAATCTTTGAGCGCCCCCGAGTCCACCCAGCTCTAATGGGTACCTGAGATACGTTGGGGAAAAGTAAAGGCCGTTGGTCGTTGTGCTGGCCACATGACACCCTCGTTAACCGTGGGCCACAAAAACAGATGACCTTTACATCATCTGAGACCTAACATTTAGCATTTAGTAACGTCAGCATTGCAATAGGTATTAGAGATGAGTGCAGACTGTGTCAGTGTCATACCTTGACAACTGGCACACCCGGTCACATTCGTGCTACACATTCATGCTACACGTTCGTGCTAAACGTTAGTGCTATACATTTGTGTTACAAAAGTTGGACACATCATGGGGGGTACCGCGTAGTAATACTATGCGTGTCATACCAATGTTTTAAAATTGATTGTCTGACACTGCGAAATATGTTCACAGTACTAGAGTACTCATGTAATTAATTCGTTTTGTTGTTCAAAATGTCAAGTATAAACACTCTCCCGCTCTCCTTTACTAGAACGGCCTTTCACCTCATCACACCCGCTTTTCATTAAGTTTTTTTTTTTTTCTTCTTTTTTCTTTTGAGTAAAGCAGCTAAACTAACAAGAGTTAATGCCCATGCGCTAATCTTCAGGGAGTTCCCGGCCCTGGATAAACCATCACGTAGCTCTGTTGATGGATGGTGCTGTCCGAAATGATTGGAAACTCGTAAAGTAAGGGCTATAGTTTTTTATTTACCCTTTGACCCCAGTTTCACCCTTACCCCCCTCCTCTACAGTCTACAACTTTTTCTGATCACAATTTTGTTACCCCCCCCCTCCTCTTTTTTTCCCCCTAACTTCTCCCCACCCACCCTAACCCCCCAATTTCGCCCACATTTCAACGCAGTTCAAACTACAACTTTCAAAGGCGACCTTTTTTTGTGTTCCATTAATTTGGATTAGCTAACATCCGGACATTACGTCCTGCCTTGAAACAAAATGTAGATCAGCCTTTTTAACACTGCTCCGTCCCGCCTAATGTATCACATCGAAAAGTGAAGGCGGTTGGTCGTTGTGCTCGCCACATTGATGGCCCTATTGATCACACTATATTCTTTACTTATTTACTACTCTACTCTAATCTTGTTGTACACGTTTATTCATCTTCCGGTGTCACATATTACACCTATTTCTGTTTTATGTTTAGTTATCAGAGATTTTCAGGATAAACTAAATGATCGTCAAAAACGCTGAATGGAACCCAAACGTTGCAAGCTAAATGAAAAAAAAATCAAAGTGTAATTTTGTTATTAAATGCACTATCCGCTAGCCTACAATTTGAAAATGACACTAGCTCCAGCTGGAATAACCTGCCCAGCGTGCAGCCGAACATTCCGGGCTCACCAGCCACATGAGGAGCCACAAATCCCAAACGCAAATCCCTCAGCCCCATGGATGACAAAGGTGGTCATTATGGAACCACGATGGACGAACCATATATATGGGCCTATCGATAATATAAAGCAGAAAGTAAGGCGTAGGCATGTATGTATATCCCGCATAGAAATTAAAACTGTTAGACCAATCTTAATAAAACTTGGCATAAATGTTCCATAGGTCATGGCAGAGAACGTAGTGCATGTTTCACAACCGGAAGGGGGGGGGGAGGGTTAAAAAAATAAAAGAAAATACCTAAACTTATCTCTATTAAAGAACAAAATGTTTAGACAAATCGGGTAAGCCCAGCCCGCAGCCCGCGTGTCATATATAGCCTATAATTTGAAAATGTACAATCGTATCCGAGTGTTAACCCTTTCAATCAAATTAGTTTTAATTTACACCATTGTCATAGACTCAAAGTTTATTGCTTCCTTTAGAGTGATTTTTTAGGGCGTCATTAAGTCCACCCAACTCTAATGGGTACCTGACATTAATTTGGGAAAGTAAAGACGGTCGGTTGTTGTGCTGACCACATGACACCCTTCTCGTTAACTGTTGGGCAAAGAAACAGATGATCTTAACATCATCTGCCCTATAGATCGCAAGGTCTGAAAGGGGAAACTGTACTTTTTTAAAATAAATAACTTATCGACACGTACTTTATCTTGTACACCGGATACACCGAAAAAACTGGCTATTTATAGTTTTGTCCGCCATGAGTGATAATCTCCAAAATCGGGCATTTTCCCGCTACAACTTAATCACAGTGACAATCGCCAAAGATCTTTTTTTTTCTAACCAAATTATTAAAATTAATGTGCACTGCTTAAAAGTGCACAGAAATATTATATTGTTAATACTTCGCTAATCAATACGTCCTCTATTCTGTACGCCGGATACACCAAAGAGCTTACTATTTATGGATTAGCCTCCATGTATGAAAATCCCCAGCACAATGTGAGGCATTGACTTCTGTGTGGCGACAGCACTTTCTTGCCAACTACTAGAACCCTTCGCTTCTTTGTGTTGGCTTGTTTACACACATCTCTTATACTCTCGTGATGAAGTGTTGTTAGTTTATGCGCTCTAGTGCACTGATCTATGTGTTGTGTAGTGATGTGTGTATGTGCGTATGTATATATATATATATGTTGGTGTGTATATAAGCTAGTACGCACCTACGTCATTCTCAAGTGCTCGCGCGCCGATCACTGATGATCTTTAAACGACGAACCTGTCCAGTTTGTATTCCCATTACACCTGGCATCATGAGACGGAAGGGGGAAGGGGAGGCGCTTGGAAAAAAGAGAGTGGGGGATGAACGGGGTGAAAGGGCGGACCTGAGGGCTGAGTTTGAGCATGAATGAGGGAGAGTGAGTGAGTTTAGTTCTCACGGAGCCCACAAATTAGTTCAACAGGCAACTTTATCTGGGCCAGACTAAGTTGAAATGTATCAATCACGTCGAAGGGAGATAACTTTCCCCCACCAACAGGACGAAATAGTCAGTCATATATTAACTCCCCTTCGGATTGCTATTTTTCACTAACAACGCGTCCGCGAGCGGTCAAACTGGTCATTGTGTGAGGTTCAATTCTCCTGGAGCGGACATTTGAAACCGAGGCAAGACTACGTCCGGGATTACTTGAGGGGGGGTCAATGAAAAATCGTAGAATGAAGCGAGAGAATGAAAGAGGCCAGACAGTTTGACGCCTGAGGGCGCTGCCACTTCGAGTACTTTCAATGGTTAGTAAATAATACAAATCGACCTGGGGCGGATTGGTTAGTTGAGTACTTAGACTTGGATCGTGAGTAAGCATCAACTTCTCTTTGTCTTGGTGTCAGGGGAGGGCGTGATTTTAGGACCAACATAACATATAAGTTAGCAGTAAACAGAAGTGAATGGATGTATCTTACTATTCGACATAACTACTTGCGTGATGTACTGCAATCTTCCATAATGTCATCTTCTTATGCAGATAAATTGTTGGCCTCCTTCAGTCGCAGAGCGACTAGGGTTCATTTCGTGGAGCACTTT
The DNA here is from genome assembly GCA_036873155.1 of Biomphalaria sudanica. Lineage (NCBI taxonomy): Eukaryota > Metazoa > Mollusca > Gastropoda > Planorbidae > Biomphalaria > Biomphalaria sudanica. The sequence continues at coordinate 114,679 of JAZGLO010004765.1, forward strand.
GTCATGTGGCTGTGGAGCCTTTGGAGAGACATTCCCGTCCACAAATATCGCAGGTTAATGTAGCTTTCACTTTGGTGGTAGAGGAGCTGGTCATTTTTCGCATGGCACGCTTTTCTTCAAGAGATGAGGCCCATGTTTTTTCGCTGACCCTAGCTTTCTTGGTCACTGTCACTCTCCATCTAATAAATAACAAATAATATACAAAAATTGGTTTACCTACTCTCTAAAAGCTTTTTCTGATTCTTCACTGATAATTTTTTTTTTAAATTACCTATTATCTGAAAAACTAACAACTATTTGATGCATTTTTAAAACGAGGCTAGACTGATAAGAGTTCAAGTCTGAGAGTCTAGGCCAGGGACTGTGATTCTCTTAGAGTGACTTTGTGCCTTCAAGTTAAACTAGAATCTTGTGGCTCGAAGGTTGAATTTAGGGATCTTGCACACCTAGGTGCGTAAACATTTTTCAAGGGAAAGAAACATTCCAAAAGTGTGCTCATGTCTAGTGAACACATTGTGTCAGACGAGAATGTAGTTTATATTTACAATTTCAGATCGTAGAGGTGTTTCTACTTGCACAATACATCTCTTTATCTGTATCTACCCTGGTATGGTATCTAGATCTATGATTAGGTAAGTGGACAAGCCAACGCTTAATTGTTTGTACACTATCATTAAACTTGTATATTAAAAAAATCAACATCATAATGATAAGTCTTAATCATTACGACATTACCTAAATCTGGATCTATATTAAAATTGAATCGACTACAAAAATTACAACTAGAGTCTAAGACTCTAAGTCATTGGTTTTTCTGGATGATTCACGCAACCCATTTCATGCTCTAAATTCACTAAAAAAATAAACTCTAATGCTGATAAGACATTGTCGTATCTCATGGAAATAGAGTCATAGCGTATCTCATGGAAATAGAGTCATAGCGTATCTCATGGAAATAGAGTCATAGCGTATCTCATGGAAATAGAGTCATAGCGTATCTCATGGAAATAGAGTCATAGCGTATCTCATGGAAATAGAGTCATAGCGTATCTCATGGAAATAGAGTCATAGCGTATCTCATGGAAATTGAGTCATCTCATGGAAATAGAGTCATAGCGTATCTCATGGAAATAGAGTCATCTCATGGAAATAGAGTCATAGTGTATCTCATGGAAATAGAGTCATAGCGTATCTCATGGAAATTGAGTCATCTCATGGAAATAGAGTCATAGCGTATCTCATGGAAATAGAGTCATAGCGTATCTCATGGAAATAGAGTCATAGCGTATCTCATGGAAATAGAGTCATAGCGTATCTCATGGAAATAGAGCCATAGCGTATCTCATGGAAATAGAGTCATAGCGTATCTCATGGAAATAGAGTCATAGCGTATCTCATGGAAATAGAGTCATATCGTATCTCATGGAAATAGAGCCATAGCGTATCTCATGGAAATAGAGCCATAGCGTATCTCATGGAAATAGAGTCATAGCGTATCTCATGGAAATAGAGTCATAGCGTATCTCATGGAAATTGAGTCATCTCATGGAAATAGAGTCATAGCGTATCTCATGGAAATAGAGCCATAGCGTATCTCATGGAAATAGAGTCATAGCGTATCTCATGGAAATAGAGTCATAGCGTATCTCATGGAAATTGAGTCATCTCATGGAAATAGAGTCATAGCGTATCTCATGGAAATAGAGTCATAGCGTATCTCATGGTTATAGAGTCATAGCGTATCTCATGGAAATAGAGTCATAGCGTATCTCATGGAAATAGAGTCATAGCGTATCTCATGGAAACAGAGTCATAGCGTATCTCATGGAAATAGAGTCATAGCGTATCTCATGGAAATAGAGTCATAGCGTATCTCATGGAAATAGAGTCATCTCATGGAAATAGAGTCATAGCGTATCTCATGGAAATAGAGTCATAGCGTATCTCATGGAAATAGAGTCATAGCGTATCTCATGGAAATAGAGTCATAGCGTATCTCATGGAAATAGAGTCATAGCGTATCTCATGGAAATAGAGTCATAGCGTATCTCATGGAAATAGAGTCATAGCGTATCTCATGGAAATAGAGTCATATCGTATCTCATGGAAATAGAGTCATAGTGTATCTCATGGAAATAGAGTCATAGCGTATCTCATGGAAATAGAGTCATAGCGTATCTCATGGAAATAGAGTCATAGCGTATCTCATGGAAATAGAGTCATAGTGTATCTCATAGAAATAGAGTCATAGTTTATCTCATGGAAATTGAGTCATCTCATGGAAATAGAGTCATAGTGTATCTCATAGAAATAGAGTCATATCGTATCTCATGGAAATAGAGTCATATCGTATCTCATGGAAATAGAGTCATAGTGTATCTCATGGAAATTGAGTCATAGTGTATCTCATGGAAATAGAGTCATAGTGTATCTCATGGAAATTGAGTCATATCGTATCTCATGGAAATAGAGTCATAGCGTATCTCGTGGAAATAGAGTCATATCGTATCTCATGGAAATAGAGTCATAGTGTATCTCATGGAAATTGAGTCATCTCATGGAAATAGAGTCATAGCGTATCTCATGGAAATAGAGTCATATCGTATCTCATGGAAATAGAGTCATAGTGTATCTCATGGAAATTGAGTCATCTCATGGAAATAGAGTCATAGCGTATCTCATGGAAATAGAGTCATAGTGTATCTCATTGAAATTGAGTCATAGTGTATCTCATGGAAATTGAGTCATCTCATGGAAATAGAGTCATAGCGTATCTCATGGAAATAGAGTCATATCGTATCTCATGGAAATAGAGTCATATCGTATCTCATGGAAATAGAGTCATATCGTATCTCATGGAAATAGAGTCATAGTGTATCTCATGGAAATAGAGTCATATCGTATCTCATGGAAATAGAGTCATAGTGTATCTCATGGAAATAGAGTCATAGCGTATCTCATGGAAATAGAGTCATAGCGTATCTCATGGAAATAGAGTCTTAGCGTATCTCATGGAAATAGAGTCATAGTGTATTTCATGGAAATTGAGTCATCTCATGGAAATAGAGTCATAGCGTATCTCATGGAAATAGAGTCATATCGTATCTCATGGAAATAGAGTCATATCGTATCTCATGGAAATAGAGTCATAGCGTATCTCATGGAAATAGAGTCATCTCATGGAAATAGAGTCATAGTGTATCTCATGGAAATAGAGTCATAGCGTATCTCATGGAAATAGAGTCATAGCGTATCTCATGGAAATAGAGTCATAGCGTATCTCATGGAAATAGAGTCATAGCGTATCTCATGGAAATAGAGTCATATCGTATCTCATGGAAATAGAGCCATAGCGTATCTCATGGAAATAGAGCCATAGCGTATCTCATGGAAATAGAGTCATAGCGTATCTCATGGAAATAGAGTCATAGCGTATCTCATGGAAATTGAGTCATCTCATGGAAATAGAGTCATAGCGTATCTCATGGAAATAGAGCCATAGCGTATCTCATGGAAATAGAGTCATAGCGTATCTCATGGAAATAGAGTCATAGCGTATCTCATGGAAATTGAGTCATCTCATGGAAATAGAGTCATAGCGTATCTCATGGAAATAGAGTCATAGCGTATCTCATGGTTATAGAGTCATAGCGTATCTCATGGAAATAGAGTCATAGCGTATCTCATGGAAATAGAGTCATAGCGTATCTCATGGAAACAGAGTCATAGCGTATCTCATGGAAATAGAGTCATAGCGTATCTCATGGAAATAGAGTCATAGCGTATCTCATGGAAATAGAGTCATCTCATGGAAATAGAGTCATAGCGTATCTCATGGAAATAGAGTCATAGCGTATCTCATGGAAATAGAGTCATAGCGTATCTCATGGAAATAGAGTCATAGCGTATCTCATGGAAATAGAGTCATAGCGTATCTCATGGAAATAGAGTCATATCGTATCTCATGGAAATAGAGTCATATCGTATCTCATGGAAATAGAGTCATATCGTATCTCATGGAAATAGAGTCATAGTGTATCTCATGGAAATAGAGTCATATCGTATCTCATGGAAATAGAGTCATAGTGTATCTCATGGAAATAGAGTCATAGCGTATCTCATGGAAATAGAGTCATAGCGTATCTCATGGAAATAGAGTCATAGCGTATCTCATGGAAATAGAGTCATAGTGTATTTCATGGAAATTGAGTCATCTCATGGAAATAGAGTCATAGCGTATCTCATGGAAATAGAGTCATATCGTATCTCATGGAAATAGAGTCATATCGTATCTCATGGAAATAGAGTCATAGCGTATCTCATGGAAATAGAGTCATCTCATGGAAATAGAGTCATAGTGTATCTCATGGAAATAGAGTCATAGCGTATCTCATGGAAATAGAGTCATAGCGTATCTCATGGAAATAGAGTCATAGCGTATCTCATGGAAATAGAGTCATAGCGTATCTCATGGAAATAGAGTCATATCGTATCTCATGGAAATAGAGCCATAGCGTATCTCATGGAAATAGAGCCATAGCGTATCTCATGGAAATAGAGTCATAGCGTATCTCATGGAAATAGAGTCATAGCGTATCTCATGGAAATTGAGTCATCTCATGGAAATAGAGTCATAGCGTATCTCATGGAAATAGAGCCATAGCGTATCTCATGGAAATAGAGTCATAGCGTATCTCATGGAAATAGAGTCATAGCGTATCTCATGGAAATTGAGTCATCTCATGGAAATAGAGTCATAGCGTATCTCATGGAAATAGAGTCATAGCGTATCTCATGGTTATAGAGTCATAGCGTATCTCATGGAAATAGAGTCATAGCGTATCTCATGGAAATAGAGTCATAGCGTATCTCATGGAAATAGAGTCATAGTGTATTTCATGGAAATTGAGTCATCTCATGGAAATAGAGTCATAGCGTATCTCATGGAAATAGAGTCATATCGTATCTCATGGAAATAGAGTCATATCGTATCTCATGGAAATAGAGTCATAGCGTATCTCATGGAAATAGAGTCATCTCATGGAAATAGAGTCATCTCATGGAAATAGAGTCATAGCGTATCTCATGGAAATAGAGTCATATCGTATCTCATGGAAATAGAGTCATATCGTATCTCATGGAAATAGAGTCATAGCGTATCTCATGGAAATAGAGTCATATCGTATCTCATGGAAATAGAGTCATAGTGTATCTCATGGAAATAGAGTCATAGTGTATCTCATGGAAATTGAGTCATCTCATGGAAATAGAGTCATAGTGTATCTCATGGAAATAGAGTCATATCGTATCTCATGGAAATAGAGTCATATCGTATCTCATGGAAATAGAGTCATAGTGTATCTCATGGAAATTGAGTCATAGTGTATCTCATGGAAATAGAGTCATAGTGTATCTCATGGAAATTAAGTCATATCGTATCTCATGGAAATAGAGTCATAGCGTATCTCATGGAAATTGAGTCATCTCATGGAAATAGAGTCATAGCGTATCTCATAGAAATAGAGTCATAGCGTATCTCATGGAAATAGAGTCATAGCGTATCTCATGAAAATAGAGTCATAGCGTATCTCATGGAAATAGAGTCATAGCGTATCTCATGGAAATAGAGTCATAGCGTATCTCATGGAAATAGAGTCATAGCGTATCTCATAGAAATTGAGTCATCTCATGGAAATAGAGTCATAGCGTATCTCATGGAAATAGAGTCATAGCGTATCTCATGGTTATAGAGTCATAGCGTATCTCATGGAAATAGAGTCATAGCGTATCTCATGGAAATAGAGTCATAGCGTATCTCATGGAAACAGAGTCATAGCGTATCTCATGGAAATAGAGTCATAGCGTATCTCATGGAAATAGAGTCATAGCGTTTCTCATGGAAATAGAGTCAAAGCGTATCTCATGGAAATTGAGTCATCTCATGGAAATAGAGTCATCTCATGGAAATAGAGTCATAGCGTATCTCATGGAAATAGAGTCATAGCGTATCTCATGGAAATAGAGTCATAGCGTATCTCATGGAAATAGAGTCATAGCGTATCTCATGGAAATAGAGTCATAGCGTATCTCATGGAAATAGAGTCATATCGTATCTCATGGAAATAGAGTCATAGTGTATCTCATGGAAATAGAGTCATAGCATATCTCATGGAAATAGAGTCATAGCGTATCTCATGGAAATAGAGTCATAGCGTATCTCATGGAAATAGAGTTATAGTGTATCTCATGGAAATAGAGTCATATGGTATCTCATGGAAATTGAGTCATCTCATGGAAATAGAGTCATAGTGTATCTCATGGAAATAGAGTCATATCGTATCTCATGGAAATAGAGTCATATCGTATCTCATGGAAATAGAGTCATAGTGTATCTCATGGAAATTGAGTCATAGTGTATCTCATGGAAATAGAGTCATAGTGTATCTCATGGAAATTGAGTCATATCGTATCTCATGGAAATAGAGTCATAGCGTATCTCGTGGAAATAGAGTCATATCGTATCTCATGGAAATAGAGTCATAGTGTATCTCATGGAAATTGAGTCATCTCATGGAAATAGAGTCATAGCGTATCTCATGGAAATAGAGTCATATCGTATCTCATGGAAATAGAGTCATAGTGTATCTCATGGAAATTGAGTCATCTCATGGAAATAGAGTCATAGCGTATCTCATGGAAATAGAGTCATATCGTATCTCATGGAAATAGAGTCATAGTGTATCTCATGGAAATAGAGTCATAGTGTATCTCATGGAAATTGAGTCATCTTATGGAAATAGAGTCATAGTGTATCTCATGGAAATTGAGTCATAGTGTATCTCATGGAAATAAAGTCATAGCGTATCTCATGGAAATAGAGTCATAGCGTATCTCATGAAAATAGAGTCATAGCGTATCTCATGGAAATAGAGTCATAGCGTATCTCATGGAAATAGAGTCATAGCGTATCTCATGGAAATAGAGTCATAGCGTATCTCATGGAAATTGAGTCATCTCATGGAAATAGAGTCATAGCGTATCTCATGGAAATAGAGTCATCTCATGGAAATAGAGTCATAGCGTATCTCATGGAAATAGAGTCATAGCGTATCTCATGGAAATAGAGTCATAGCGTATCTCATGGAAATAGAGCCATAGCGTATCTCATGGAAATAGAGCCATAGCGTATCTCATGGAAATAGAGTCCTAGCGTATCTCATGGAAATAGAGTCATAGCGTATCTCATGGAAATAGAGTCATAGCGTATCTCATGGAAATTGAGTCATCTCATGGAAATAGAGTCATAGCGTATCTCATGGAAATAGAGTCATAGCGTATCTCATGATTTTAGAGTCATAGCGTATCTCATGGAAATAGAGTCATAGCGTATCTCATGGAAATAGAGTCATAGCGTATCTCATGGAAACAGAGTCATAGCGTATCTCATGGAAATAGAGTCATAGCGTATCTCATGGAAATAGAGTCATAGCGTTTCTCATGGAAATAGAGTCAAAGCGTATCTCATGGAAATTGAGTCATCTCATGGAAATAGAGTCATCTCATGGAAATAGAGTCATAGAGTATCTCATGGAAATTGAGTCATCTCATGAAAATAGAGTCATAGCGTATCTCATGGAAATAGAGTCATAGCGTATCTCATGGAAATAGAGTCATAGCGTATCTCATGGAAATAGAGTCATAGCGTATCTCATGGAAATAGAGTCATCTCATGGAAATAGAGTCATAGCGTATCTCATGGAAATAAAGTCATAGCGTATCTCATGGAAATAGAGTCATAGCGTATCTCATGGAAATAGAGTCATAGCGTATCTCATGGAAATAGAGTCATAGCGTATCTCATGGAAATAGAGTCATAGCGTATCTCATGGAAATAGAGTCATAGCGTATCTCATGGAAATAGAGTCATATCGTATCTCATGGAAATAGAGTCATAGTGTATCTCATGGAAATAGAGTCATAGCGTATCTCATGGAAATAGAGTCATAGCGTATCTCATGGAAATAGAGTCATAGCGTATCTCATGGAAATAGAGTCATAGTGTATCTCATGGAAATAGAGTCATAGTGTATCTCATGGAAATTGAGTCATCTAATGGAAATAGAGTCATAGTGTATCTCATGGAAATAGAGTCATATCGTATCTCATGGAAATAGAGTCATATCGTATCTCATGGAAATAGAGTCATAGTGTATCTCATGGAAATTGAGTCATAGTGTATCTCATGGAAATAGAGTCATAGTGTATCTCATGGAAATTGAGTCATATCGTATCTCATGGAAATAGAGTCATAGCGTATCTCGTGGAAATAGAGTCATATCGTATCTCATGGAAATAGAGTCATAGTGTATCTCATGGAAATTGAGTCATCTCATGGAAATAGAGTCATAGCGTATCTCATGGAAATAGAGTCATATCGTATCTCATAGAAATAGAGTCATAGTGTATCTCATGGAAATTGATTCATATCATGGAAATAGAGTCATAGCGTATCTCATGGAAATAGAGTCATAGTGTATCTCATGGAAATTGAGTCATAGTGTATTTCATGGAAATTGAGTCATCTCATGGAAATAGAGTCATAGCGTATCTCATGGAAATAGAGTCATATCGTATCTCATGGAAATAGAGTCATATCGTATCTCATGGAAATAGAGTCATATCGTATCTCATGGAAATAGAGTCATAGTGTATCTCATGGAAATAGAGTCATATCGTATCTCATGGAAATAGAGTCATAGTGTATCTCATGGAAATAGAGTCATAGCGTATCTCATGGAAATAGAGTCATAGCGTATCTCATGGAAATAGAGTCATAGCGTATCTCATGGAAATAGAGTCATAGTGTATTTCATGGAAATTGAGTCATCTCATGGAAATAGAGTCATAGCGTATCTCATGGAAATAGAGTCATATCGTATCTCATGGAAATAGAGTCATATCGTATCTCATGGAAATAGAGTCATAGCGTATCTCATGGAAATAGAGTCATCTCATGGAAATAGAGTCATCTCATGGAAATAGAGTCATAGCGTATCTCATGGAAATAGAGTCATAACGTATCTCATGGAAATAGAGTCATATCGTATCTCATGGAAATAGAGTCATAGCGTATCTCATGGAAATAGAGTCATATCGTATCTCATGGAAATAGAGTCATAGTGTATCTCATGGAAATAGAGTCATAGTGTATCTCATGGAAATTGAGTCATCTCATGGAAATAGAGTCATAGTGTATCTCATGGAAATAGAGTCATATCGTATCTCATGGAAATAGAGTCATATCGTATCTCATGGAAATAGAATCATAGTGTATCTCATGGAAATTGAGTCATAGTGTATCTCATGGAAATAGAGTCATAGTGTATCTCATGGAAATTGAGTCATATCGTATCTCATGGAAATAGAGTCATAGCGTATCTCGTGGAAATAGAGTCATATCGTATCTCATGGAAATAGAGTCATAGCGTATCTCGTGGAAATAGAGTCATATCGTATCTCATGGAAATAGAGTCATAGTGTATCTCATGGAAATTGAGTCGTCTCATGGAAATAGAGTCATAGCGTATCTCATGGAAATAGAGTCATAGCGTATCTCATGAAAATAGAGTCATAGTGTATCTCATGGAAATTGAGTCATCTCATGGAAATAGAGTCATAGCGTATCTCATGGAAATAGAGTCATAGTGTATCTCATGGAAATTGAGTCATAGTGTATCTCATGGAAATTGAGTCATCTCATGGAAATAGAGTCATAGCGTATCTCATGGAAATATAGTCATATCGTATCTCATGGAAATAGAGTCATATCGTATCTCATGGAAATAGAGTCATAGTGTATCTCATGGAAATAGAGTCATAGCGTATCTCATGGAAATAGAGTCATAGCGTATCTCATGGAAATAGAGTCATAGCGTATCTCATGGAAATAGAGTCATAGTGTATTTCATGGAAATTGAGTCATCTCATGGAAATAGAGTCATAGCGTATCTCATGGAAATAGAGTCATATCGTATCTCATGGAAATAGAGTCATATCGTATCTCATGGAAATAGAGTCATAGCGTATCTCATGGAAATAGAGTCATCTCATGGAAATAGAGTCATCTCATGGAAATAGAGTCATAGCGTATCTCATGGAAATAGAGTCATATCGTATCTCATGGAAATAGAGTCATATCGTATCTCATGAAAATAGAGTCATAGCGTATCTCATGGAAATAGAGTCATATCGTATCTCATGGAAATAGAGTCATATCGTATCTCATGGAAATAGAGTCATATCGTATCTCATGGAAATAGAGTCATAGCGTATCTCATGGAAATAGAGTCATAGTGTATCTCATGGAAATTGAGTCATCTCATGGAAATAGAGTCATAGCGTATCTCATGGAAATAGAGTCATATCGTATCTCATGGAAATAGAGTCATAGCGTATCTCATGGAAATAGAGTCATAGCGTATCTCATGGAAATAGAGTCATCTCATGGAAATAGAGTCATAGCGTATCTCATGGAAATAGAGTCATAGCGTATCTCATGGAAATAGAGTCATAGTGTATCTCATGGAAATTGAGTCATCTCATGAAAATAGAGTCATAGCGTATCTCATGGAAATAGAGTCATAGCGTATCTCATGGAAATAGAGTCATAGCGTATCTCATGGAAATAGAGTCATAGCGTATCTCATGGAAATAGAGTCATCTTATGGAAATAGAGTCATAGCGTATCTCATGGAAATAGAGTCATAGCGTATCTCATGGAAATAGAGTCATAGCGTATCTCATGGAAATAGAGTCATAGCGTATCTCATGGAAATAGAGTCATAGCGTATCTCATGGAAATAGAGTCATAGCGTATCTCATGGAAATAGAGTCATAGCGTATCTCATGGAAATAGAGTCATATCGTATCTCATGGAAATAGAGTCATAGTGTATCTCATGGAAATAGAGTCATAGCGTATCTCATGGAAATAGAGTCATAGCGTATCTCATGGAAATAGAGTCATAGCGTATCTCATGGAAATAGAGTCATAGTGTATCTCATGGAAATAGAGTCATAGTGTATCTCATGGAAATTGAGTCATCTAATGGAAATAGAGTCATAGTGTATCTCATGGAAATAGAGTCATATCGTATCTCATGGAAATAGAGTCATATCGTATCTCATGGAAATAGAGTCATAGTGTATCTCATGGAAATTGAGTCATAGTGTATCTCATGGAAATAGAGTCATAGTGTATCTCATGGAAATTGAGTCATATCGTATCTCATGGAAATAGAGTCATAGCGTATCTCGTGGAAATAGAGTCATATCGTATCTCATGGAAATAGAGTCATAGTGTATCTCATGGAAATTGAGTCATCTCATGGAAATAGAGTCATAGCGTATCTCATGGAAATAGAGTCATATCGTATCTCATGGAAATAGAGTCATAGTGTATCTCATGGAAATTGATTCATATCATGGAAATAGAGTCATAGCGTATCTCATGGAAATAGAGTCATAGTGTATCTCATGGAAATTGAGTCATAGTGTATTTCATGGAAATTGAGTCATCTCATGGAAATAGAGTCATAGCGTATCTCATGGAAATAGAGTCATATCGTATCTCATGGAAATAGAGTCATATCGTATCTCATGGAAATAGAGTCATATCGTATCTCATGGAAATAGAGTCATAGTGTATCTCATGGAAATTGAGTCATCTCATGGAAATAGAGTCATAGCGTATCTCATGGAAATAGAGTCATATCGTATCTCATGGAAATAGAGTCATAGTGTATCTCATGGAAATAGAGTCATATCATGGAAATAGAGTCATAGCGTATCTCATGGAAATAGAGTCATAGTGTATCTCATGGAAATTGAGTCATAGTGTATTTCATGGAAATTGAGTCATCTCATGGAAATAGAGTCATAGCGTATCTCATGGAAATAGAGTCATATCGTATCTCATGGAAATAGAGTCATATCGTATCTCATGGAAATAGAGTCATATCGTATCTCATGGAAATAGAGTCATAGTGTATCTCATGGAAAAAGAGTCATATCGTATCTCATGGAAATAGAGTCATAGTGTATCTCATGGAAATAGAGTCATAGCGTATCTCATGGAAATAGAGTCATAGCGTATCTCATGGAAATAGAGTCATAGCGTATCTCATGGAAATAGAGTCATAGTGTATTTCATGGAAATTGAGTCATCTCATGGAAATAGAGTCATAGCGTATCTCATGGAAATAGAGTCATATCGTATCTCATGGAAATAGAGTCATATCGTATCTCATGGAAATAGAGTCATAGCGTATCTCATGGAAATAGAGTCATCTCCTGGAAATAGAGTCATAGCGTATCTCATGGAAATAGAGTCATAACGTATCTCATGGAAATAGAGTCATATCGTATCTCATGGAAATAGAGTCATAGCGTATCTCATGGAAATAGAGTCATATCGTATCTCATGGAAATAGAGTCATAGTGTATCTCATGGAAATAGAGTCATAGTGTATCTCATGGAAATTGAGTCATCTCATGGAAATAGAGTCATAGTGTATCTCATGGAAATAGAGTCATATCGTATCTCATGGAAATAGAGTCATATCGTATCTCATGGAAATAGAATCATAGTGTATCTCATGGAAATTGAGTCATAGTGTATCTCATGGAAATAGAGTCATAGTGTATCTCATGGAAATTGAGTCATATCGTATCTCATGGAAATAGAGTCATAGCGTATCTCGTGGAAATAGAGTCATATCGTATCTCATGGAAATAGAGTCATAGCGTATCTCGTGGAAATAGAGTCATATCGTATCTCATGGAAATAGAGTCATAGTGTATCTCATGGAAATTGAGTCGTCTCATGGAAATAGAGTCATAGCGTATCTCATGGAAATAGAGTCATAGCGTATCTCATGGAAATAGAGTCATAGTGTATCTCATGGAAATTGAGTCATCTCATGGAAATAGAGTCATAGCGTATCTCATGGAAATAGAGTCATAGTGTATCTCATGGAAATTGAGTCATAGTGTATCTCATGGAAATTGAGTCATCTCATGGAAATAGAGTCATAGCGTATCTCATGGAAATATAGTCATATCGTATCTCATGGAAATAGAGTCATATCGTATCTCATGGAAATAGAGTCATATCGTATCTCATGGAAATAGAGTCATATCGTATCTCATGGAAATAGAGTCATAGCGTATCTCATGGAAATAGAGTCATATCGTATCTCATGGAAATAGAGTCATAGTGTATCTCATGGAAATAGAGTCATAGCGTATCTCATGGAAATAGAGTCATAGCGTATCTCATGGAAATAGAGTCATAGCGTATCTCATGGAAATAGAGTCATAGTGTATTTCATGGAAATTGAGTCATCTCATGGAAATAGAGTCATAGCGTATCTCATGGAAATAGAGTCATATCGTATCTCATGGAAATAGAGTCATATCGTATCTCATGGAAATAGAGTCATAGCGTATCTCATGGAAATAGAGTCATCTCATGGAAATAGAGTCATCTCATGGAAATAGAGTCATAGCGTATCTCATGGAAATAGAGTCATATCGTATCTCATGGAAATAGAGTCATATCGTATCTCATGGAAATAGAGTCATAGCGTATCTCATGGAAATAGAGTCATATCGTATCTCATGGAAATAGAGTCATATCGTATCTCATGGAAATAGAGTCATATCGTATCTCATGGAAATAGAGTCATAGCGTATCTCATGGAAATAGAGTCATATCGTATCTCATGGAAATAGAGTCATAGCGTATCTCATGGAAATAGAGTCATAGCGTATCTCATGGAAATAGAGTCATAGCGTATCTCATGGAAATAGAGTCATAGTGTATTTCATGGAAATTGAGTCATCTCATGGAAATAGAGTCATAGCGTATCTCATGGAAATAGAGTCATATCGTATCTCATGGAAATAGAGTCATATCGTATCTCATGGAAATAGAGTCATAGCGTATCTCATGGAAATAGAGTCATCTCATGGAAATAGAGTCATCTCATGGAAATAGAGTCATAGCGTATCTCATGGAAATAGAGTCATATCGTATCTCATGGAAATAGAGTCATATCGTATCTCATGGAAATAGAGTCATAGCGTATCTCATGGAAATAGAGTCATATCGTATCTCATGGAAATAGAGTCATATCGTATCTCATGGAAATAGAGTCATAGCGTATCTCATGGAAATAGAGTCATAGCGTATCTCATGGAAATAGAGTCATAGCGTATCTCATGGAAATAGAGTCATAGTGTATTTCATGGAAATTGAGTCATCTCATGGAAATAGAGTCATAGCGTATCTCATGGAAATAGAGTCATATCGTATCTCATGGAAATAGAGTCATATCGTATCTCATGGAAATAGAGTCATAGCGTATCTCATGGAAATAGAGTCATCTCATGGAAATAGAGTCATCTCCTGGAAATAGAGTCATAGCGTATCTCATGGAAATAGAGTCATATCGTATCTCATGGAAATAGAGTCATATCGTATCTCATGGAAATAGAGTCATATCGTATCTCATGGAAATAGAGTCATATCGTATCTCATGGAAATAGAGTCATAGCGTATCTTATGGAAATAGAGTCATATCGTATCTCATGGAAATAGAGTCATATCGTATCTCATGGAAATAGAGTCATATCGTATCTCATGGAAATAGAGTCATATCGTATCTCATGGAAATAGAGTCATATCGTATCTCATGGAAATAGAGTCATAGCGTATCTCATGGAAATAGAGTCATATCGTATCTCATGGAAATAGAGTCATAGCGTATCTCATGGAAATAGAGTCATATCTTTCTCTAAAAGTATTTTACTAGGTTTTGTTTTGAGAGGTTTAGACATGAAATGGATATTATTGATCGGTGACTTAAACTCTGCTAAATTGTTGCTATTCCGGGCTCATTCAGACAACCCGTTCCTTGCTCTAACGGCACTAAGGAATAACGAGCACTTCTACAAATTTGTCCTGGTATATGGAATAAGAACTGTGCTGCTATCTTTGTGTTTTTCTGAGTATTTTAATAGTTTTTGTTTTTGTATTTGTAAATGATGGATGCATATTCTATTATTGGCCTAACCAAAGGTTGAATAACATTTTAGTTTTATTTTTTTGGTTGATTTGTGAAAAAAAATCTTTTGTTTGATTTTTACTAATTTTATCACTAGGTGTTGTGAGCTCCTTACTAGGATTATACTTGACACAGAACGTACGAGTAATACTTCTTTCAAGAACTCAAAGAGACGCCAGAGATGAATTAACAACAAAAAATATAACTTTAATAAAAGTACTCAGGGTATCTGTAGCTGAAGACAATACATCAAACTTTAACTATATGAATATACACATAATTATAAACTGACTTCTATATTACTCATATCGTACCGCTAGGCTCCATAACTCAGAATAACAACAATAACAAAACTCAAGGGCCGTAACCGCACTTGACCTAGTCAACCAATGAAATAATAATAAATAAAATAAATAAACATAGAAATCCTCACATCTTACAACCAAGGTTCTATAAAGTGTTGTCCACAATGGTCTATACAAACACAATCACCACAATATGGGTGTTCCATAAGTCTTCATTTAATATTACACCTACATATTTTGAGTTTTTAGTCTGAGTATTTGGTACTTGTAGAAAGATCGTTGCGAGCTCTGTAGATCTTGTTATATGGTCATTCTTAGTTTGGACTGGTCATCGCGGGGCACGAGCAGCACGTCTATGAAAGTTAAAATTGATTATGCCTTTAATATATATATATATATATATATATATATATATATATATATATATATATATATATATATATATATATATATATATATATACATATAATATATAAATATATATATGTATATGTCACAAATCAATCAATAGTGCTAATGTCACAATCTAAGATGGTGCCAGATGTTACGATTATACTTGAGCTATATTGCACTATCAATGATCGTGATTGCCGAGGATCTTGAAATAGTCTTTTAATAAGATGATCGTATAGAAGTAGCTAGATCTAGTTGATAATACGATCATTCAGAATGTTGCCAGTTGATAAGAGGATCATCTAGAAGTCGCCAATCGCTAAATCAATCTAAGTATGTTACTATATTCAATGAAGAAACTTCTCTTCGTCTAAAACAATTACTTTAATTCAGAACTTGAAAAAGCTATTCACAAATAATTACAATGGTTAAATGTACTTGAATAAAATAACAGATCTACACAATAATATAATTGAGTTATCTTATTATATAATACAGACGTTACTTCAAAAAAGAAGATGATTACGTCCTACGCGTCATGCATTTAGTCATGCATATTAACCAATGACTTAAATTCTGCCAAGTCACTGGTTTTTCTGGCTAGCTCAGGCAACCCATTCCATGCTCTAATAGCACTAGGGAAGAAGGAGTATTTGTACAAATTTGTCCTAGCATATGGGACGAGGAATGTGCCTTTATTTTTGTGTCTTTCAGAGTATTTTATTAAATTTTGTTCTAATACAAAACTCTAGTACATGTTCTCACTAACACGTTCCATACAAGACTGACTAAAAATCTAGAACCTTTCCCCGGGTATAGCGTTGTCACGTGTCTAACGCACCTCGTTGCAATGCCAACCAATAAATGAAGCTCAATGTACAAAAATTAATATTTCAAAACCAATCACATTTATTCTGACACATAGCCCTCCGCGTGATGGAATTTCCCGAGGTCGCTGACGAGCTAAATATAGATACTGTGTACGTGACAATATATATATATATATATATATATATATATATATATATATATATATATATATATTATATATATATATATATATATATATATATATATATATATATATATATATATATATATATATATGTTTGTGTGTGTGTATGTGTGTGTATGTGTGTGCGCGTGTGTGCTTATAGTTTGACTTGTGTATCTATATTCTATGCGACGATAATAAGAATACACGCCTTTTTTTTAAATATAGACATTTTAAAGATAGATAGATAGATAGATAGATAGATAGATAGATAGATAGATAGATAGACAGACATTTAGATAGATAGATAGATAGATAGATAGATAGATAGATAGATAGATAGATAGATAGATACACGGTGTTCTCGATATTCTGACATGTCGCTCTATAAAAGATGAATTTTTTTAAAATGTTTGAAACTAAGCAGTTGCGTCACTTGCTGACTTCCTGGGCTCGGACCGGACCGGTCGACACTGATCCTAGCGACGCCGCTGCAAGCCTTGGCCAGCATCTATTACCCTTCTGTTCATTTTGTTTTCCTCCTCTAGATGAGAGACGCCGTGTTCGTGGTGCTCTTGCTTGTCAACGCTGTCTTTGTGTGCTTGGGAGGTTTGATCTTCCACCTACTGGAGTACTATAACGAAACTTGGGCACACGAAAGTCTCAAATTGGAGTTTCTTAAATTTTTAGGTAAAAACCTCGTTTTGGTTGTGAATGTTAAATGCCAAGGTCATGTGACGTCTCTGTTTCAATAATTACATCACATTAAAAACAGACATGACCCGAATAGATATTGTCATTCGTATCAAACGTGATTGTAGTTGGTGAAGGGAAGTAACTCATGTTAGTAGGAGTATTTTCGTGGTGACCTCCCTTACATCATCTCAGAGCCCATGTGTATCGACATTCCCCTTTGGGATTACCGATTCTTTCATCTCCAACTTGATACTTCAAATGAACAGCAGTTGTTATTACTTGTAAAGGGTTATCTCTTTTAGCGAATAATTGTTCACACATTTTACTTAGCTCGTAAAAATAAAATCACTTGTACACTCTAAATATCCAGCAAAGACGATTTCACAAATTTAAATAGCAATGAATAAACTAAGTTGTGGAACCAAACAGATAAGTTGTGGAACTAAACAGATAAGTTGTGGAACTAAACAGATAAGTTGTGGAACCAAACAGATAAGTTGTGGAACTAAACAGATAAGTTGTGGAACTAAACAGATAAGTTGTGGAACTAAACAGATAAGTTGTGGAACTAAACAGATGGATTTAGAATAAATATAAAGTAGAAGAAGAACAAATCAAATTTCCTCCCTATGTCGTAGAATATTTTCATTTTTAAAAATCGAATTTCCAAGCACCAAAGATCACTCTTGCCGACTTGTAGACATGAAGAGCTAGAAACTGTGACGTCCCATGTATTCAATTCGGTACTAAATATAAAAGAAAAAGTTTAAGTCTAGTTCAGCCTAGAGATTTCTTTAAGTACATACTATATCCTTAATAGCCTTCTACACTTGCGGACTACATTTTTCCACTCAACGTGACTCGCCATCCATGTTTTTTCCCCTTTATTTTGACGCCCTTGGTTCATTCTTTCAGATCCTTCTCCTAGTAACAAGCTAGGGAAGGAGGAGTTTATAAAATACGTGTGTAATGCATTTTAAAAGTTTTATTTCAAAATATTTTTAAAAATATTTTTGTTGCTCGCACCGTAATATCCTTGCGGTCTCATTCATGCTGTTCGGGGAGGGGGGGGGGGCTGCCTCTCTGAGTTTCTGGGAAAACACAAACTCTCTTTGATATCTTTTTTTTTTTTTGTATCGTTGTTGGTACCAACAGACAATCATTCTTGTGTCCACCCGAAGATCCTTCTTGATTTCACCCAAACGGTAGTCCATCACAGCCAGAGAGGGATCAACCTAGAGGACATTGAACTCTTTGACAACATTTCGTCACTGAACTGGGTCACGCTAGAGCTGATGACTTCCAACAGGATATGGGACTACTCCTCGGCCTTTCTCTTCTGCGTGACCGTCATAACCACCATAGGTAGAATGACTAAGATTATAGACCGTCATCATTATCACTATCATCAAACTGCTTATTACTTGTTCCATTGTTGTTGTTTTTTAGCGGCCCCCGAAAGGGGAAAAGACGCTATTAGTTTTGTGTGAAATGTCTGTCCGTCTGTCCGTCCGTCCCGTTTAGATCTCGTAAACTAGAAAAGATATTGAAAATCCGACATCACAATATTTCAGACCATTCAAAGTTCTGATGCAACGGCTACTTTTTTTTTCTGAAAGTGAAAAATCTCATTTTTAAAATCAGTTATGCAAGCAGTTTTTTTAAAGAGAAAAAGCTAATTAGTATGCATTATAAGCTAGACCTAATTTAAAACGAATAGTAATCTTATAAATTTCATTTTCCTGAAGATATCTTTAATTGCAGAATGCACTACACCCACAAAAATGAGCATAAGAGATAATAAGACTTAGGCCAGGGGAGGCGCGGTGGCTGAGCGGTAAAGCGCTTAACTTGTGAACCGGGGGTACCGGTTTCGAATCCTGGTGAAGATTGGGATTTTCAACTTTGAATCTTTGGGCGCCTCTGAAACCACTCAGCCCTAATGGGTACCTGACTTTAGTTGGGGAAAAGTAAAGGCGGTTGGTCGTTGTGCTGGCTACATGACACCCTCGTTAACCGTAGGCCACAAAAACAGATGAAATTTACATCATCTGCCCTATAGACCACAAGGTCTGAAAGGGGAACTAGCCAGGTTCACATCTAACTTTACATTCACTTTCACCTATCCTTTGATCAGCTGGACCGTTGGGGCACTACACAAGATCTGTTTACCTTCATTCTCCATTCTTATCTCTCATTTGTCTTTGATATAATTTCATTCGGATGTTCTTTCTAAAAATATTGAAGCCTGCCTGGGTGAACCACTTCGGGGGCCGATTTTGAGTTTGTGTTTCCACACAAACTGTCTTTTTTAACCTTGTTTATCTAACATTCATTAATTATTAAGAGAAAAACAATCGCTCTATAAGTTGTATAGAGCAGGTCTTGTCTTTATTTTTAAATATTTTTTGTTTTGTTTATCTTTTCATTTATTTATGTATAATTTTTTTTTTAATTAATATTTTTCTTTTTTTTTTCTATTACTTTGCCCGATATAGCTGGAGTTATTTTAAGCTATGCCCAGCCAAAGTAGAAAATGGTCGTTATTTCCTACTTTGCCTGAAATCTCATTTCATGGTGGTAGCAGATGCATGTAATTTTTGGGGATTTTTAAAAATCTTACCGTACAGACCAAAGAACAAAGTGTCTTGACATCGTGTCTTGGAGTCTGTCTCCACTGTGAGACCAAGTAAAATGGCTTTATTTAGTAGAAATGGAGCTAAAAATAACCATATAAATAAGCCCCTCTCCTTTTCAACATAGGTACTTCAAGATGTTAGCCCCAGGTGCTGACCTACTTCCGCTAGTGGGACGAGGACACTTGTCTTCCGGAGGTAGATGAACTTCTTCAAACACCCACCGCGGGGCCCTGTTGTTTTAGTTTCGTTGAAGGCAATAGTCACCAGTAGTTCTGCTCTCATCAATTCCATGACAACCAGAGCGCGAAAAGGTTGAAGGCACCTGAACTCAAATTGGGCTCATAAGTTACGTCTTACTTATCAGAACACATTCATGCATCGAGGGTCATAACACTTCCTTAGAGATAAGCCTAATGACCCTATGAGGCTATTTGTTTAACGTGGTACATAAAGTGATACAAACCTCCGTCTGTCTGTCTGTCTGTCTCGTTGGATTATTTTACACGTTTTTTTCCCCTCACAATTCCTATTCTCAGATCAAGGAAAAAATCGTGCATAATTATTCATTGCAACACATGATACAATAAAAAATTAAATTAGTTAATCAATTAGTGGTTATTAATTAATTTTAGTTTTATAAAGAACAAGGAGTCGCTATCATATATTTAATCTGGGGAGGATTGTACCTTGTTACGCCACTCGTTTAAACCAAGGGCACTCTTTCTACAGGCTACGGGCGTCTTGCGCCAACCACCTGGGGTGGCAGATTATTTTGCATTTTCTACACGCTGACTGGCATTCCGCTGTTTGCCTCCATGATGGCCGGGCTGGGCGAGCGCCTCCAGGAGCTGTTGAATGTCGCGCAGAAGGGCGGGCGGTGTATCAAAGGACACCCCGTTCTTGAGGCCAGATTAAAATCCATCACCATACTAGTATTAAGTAAGTTTTAAACAATAGCAATCTAATATATACTGCTCTGTCGTTGTAGTAGTTTTGTAAATAAGAAACTATAAGTTTAGCTTGTTTGCTAATAAATAACATAAATGATTCTAATCTGTTTCTATGTTTGCGCGGTATCCCAGTTCTCGTTTGCTGCTTTCAATGGGGAAGGGTGAGTAGACTTGTTGCTCGCTACCTGAGGACGCCAGCTCCCTTAGCCTCAAAATGGCGCCTCGGTGGAAACGTCGAGCAATGGAACTAGACTGGTGTAGCTAGGGATTTGGGGGCCCGGCCGTCAGTCAAGCCGTTCCAGAAGGAGCCGTCATTGGAGAGCAATAGGTGTGAGGATTTCAACACGGTATATTGGCGGTTACAGTATTGGAATATGAAGAAATTCTCAGTAGTTTGTGCTGCCTTCGTCCGCTTACACTACCATTGTGACATTCAGACAGGACATGAAGTGTTTCCGGTACAACCCTGGCCGTTGGATAGAATCCTTTTTAATGGTCATTCGGAATAATGGCGCCTACGGTTCAATTCCCTCCTGAAATTTATCGAAGGTTGCTTGCTTCAGCTGTAAGTGTCAACAGCGAGAGTAAAATCACTCTTAAGGGGCTATTTCCAGGCAGCCCACGGGGAAAAGTAGAGTACTGTGAAGAAACAAGTCTCTTTAAGTATAAAGTGCCTTTTAATTATGAAGTATTTCAACATAACATATCTACCAGGCTAACATTATCTACAGAACAACTCCACTAGATGACTTCCTTCTTCTTGTTTACAACACACTCGTGACTTCCCGCAAGTCCCCTAACTCCCTAGTACCCAACACTTGACCGTGTGTCACGGTTGACCACACATAGTAACCGTGTCGTGACAAGTACAGACAATCTGGACACCAACTCAAAGGTTGTCAGGGTTCTCCTTGGTATATTGTTGATTTGCAGGTCTCTAATGGGAAAATCTCAGATGACTGGAGTGAACCTCGTGCCAGAAAAGCCGCGCGAGATGCTTCGGCAGAGCGGGCTTTCCATCCTCGAGTTTTGAACCTTGTGATTATGAAGTATTTTCCTATTAGCCACCGAGTCACTTCCTTAAACTTAAAGCTTCCTCAAGTTCCTGTTGTATTAAGAGCTTTGGTGTTGAGGATAGAGTTAGTATACCCACACACAATATTTTTATACTGAGTACGTTATGTAGTTTTCATTGTTCTTCTCACGAACAGTTCAAGTTGTTAGTCTGATTTTAGTTTCAATCGAGTTAAATTCACATTTTAACCTAGAAGTGTTCTGTTTGTCCAACTTAGCACAAACAATTAATTACAGACAAATAGACCAAGATTTTTGCATAAATAACGGAGATATATGTAGGCTTTTCAGCTGAAATGTTTACATTGTACACGATTTCACTCTATAAAACGCTAGAGCAGGAAAATAGGACAAGCAAATGAACGCAAGAACTATGAACAATTTCTGAACAAAGTTTTTACATTTGTTGTTGTGGTACCATGAAATTTTTATTTTTTTTATTTTTTTTGCAATGTAATCTTTTGAAAAGTGAATTTAAAAAAATAACAACAAAAATACTTCAAAAAAGAAAATGATTACGTCCTACGCGTGTCAGTCTAGTCATGCATGTTAATCAATGACTTAAAATCTACCAAGTCACTGGTTTTACTGGCTGGCTCAGGCAACCCATTCCATGCTACTTGACCTGTTAGTTTTCTATCCTGAAGGGTCTTTAAATGTAAGGATTTTTTTCTAAAGGTGTGAGCATTGTAGCCTTCTTATATCCCTGCACTGTAATGCCCTCAAACACACACATACACTTCCTTTAATCAAACTCTCCTACCCAACACTACACCTTTTTGGCCTTTGTATATTCAGTAAAACAGCCAGTACTACAATAAGATTTCTACTCGCAGGTCAGTCCGCTCTATACATATGCATTTTTTATTATGTCAGAATTAGATCTAGATAAAGGGAGGCAACTTTTATTTAGAATAACCCTTCTTTACAAACCATATTAGCCCCCCTTGCCCCCCCCCCCCCAAAAAAAAAGCGCGTACACACAATCACACATTTAATAGGCCCTTAATTCACTGGGACAATTTTTAGGATTTTTAGCGGCCCCCGTAAGGGGAAAAGCCGCTATTAGGTTTGTGCAAAATGTCCGTCTGTCACACTCAGATCTCAAAAACTAGAAGAGATATGAAAAATATTATTTCATCATTAAATGCGGCTTGAAAAGTTTAGGTGCAACGGCTACTTTTGGTTTTCTAAAAGCAAACCGTTTAATTTATAAAATTAATTATGCAAGCGATTTTTTCATAAAAATACACCAATTCTAAAACAATTACGTAAATGTAAGGGAGGCAATGTTACAATATGCTAACAAAGATGGACAACTTTTGTGTATTTTCAGTATCACTAAGTCAAATATATTTATAAAATGTACAGGAAATGTTTACAACAAAAATAAACAATAGTTAAAAATGTTTTTTCTGGTCAACTAGCTGCTAAAATTAAAAGAAAACATTTCTGTTTGTTTATAAACGCTAAAAATGCACTTTGTATGTAAATATCACGCACATTTTGTAAAATGGACTTTTTATGCAGCGACTTTCGTGCAGTAGCGTAACGTCGCAACATAATCCTACACTAAACCAATTCCTTAAACGTTTTTAAAAAATCAGATTTTATTTATTTTTTGTTTAGTGCCCCCATCCGAATAAAAAAAGATTATTTTTGTGCGTTTTGTCTGTTGGTCGGTCTGTCCGTCACGATTAGATTAACAAATAACACTAGAGGCTATTGTATATCTGATTTAACCTTTAATTTTTCATTCAGAAATATTGCAATAGTTTTAAGTATCTATAACAGATTGTTCCGGATGTTTTGTGAAAAACAAATCCATGCCAATGAATATTTGTTTGCTCTTCTAATTTATATTAGATTTTATTTCAATGCTTAAACGTTGCAAGAAACACGTGATCTTTAATATATTGTTCCGGTTTTTTAATGTTAATAGCATATAAATGCTAAATAAAAATATCTATACTGATTTAAAATTTCATTAACTTTAAAGTTGTTCCGGATATTGTTTTATAAAAAATAAATTATGTCAAATGATTGTTTGAAATCGCATAATTGACTAATATTACACTTATATTCTTTGACACTGCGTCACTATAGTTTATTTATCAATATCAATAGTTCCGAATTTTTTATTTAAAACAAATTTATGTCAAATAATTTTATTTTTTCCAAAAATATCGACAAAGGTTATTCAGGATTTTAAAATAAGAAAGTAATTTACTAGAAACTATTATTGAAAATAAATGTTTAGACTTATTTTACAGTTAATTTTCTTGTCGAAACATAATAAAAGTTGTTTAATCGGTCAAGAATATTCCGGATTTTGTTTCAAAAAAGAAATCGACCTTCATTACCTTAAGTTTCTTACAAATCGTCGCCAAAAATGATTCGAATTTTATATGAAAAATCTAATAACGCTAATAAATGTTTGAAATACCTCTTCTAATAAATAAAACAAATAATTTTCTCATTTACGAAAATTGGTTGTTCCGGATTTTTTATGAACAATAGTTTAACTCTATTTATGTAAAATCGCACTTCTCTCTTACACTACATTTAACTTTCTAGCTAAAACGTTAGAAAATCTAATTATCGTTAATATTATGCTCCGATTTTTAAGGAAAACAACTTCCTAACACCAAAGTATGGTTTGAAAAAATCTTCATAAGGCTATGGTACATCTAATTTTCATAACAGACCATCCCACAAATTTAATTAACGGCATTAATCTGGAATTCTTATTTTCTCTCACTATAAATATATAAACATCCGGAACAATCTATTATAGAAACTTAAAACTAAAGCGATGTTTCGGAAGGGAAATTAAATTTTAATCAGATTTTCAATAGCTTTTAGTCTTTTTTTTTCTCGCTATTAACATAACGGACAGACAGACTGACAGACACAATTTTAAAAAAGCATCTTTAATCCTTTTATATATATCTATATATATATTTTAAGTCTAACTAGCCCATCAAATGAAATGCTAAAAGATCTCAATCGGTGCACCAATGTCTATGAACACTCGACAAGCTGCTCGTATAGATGACATTTTTTAGTCTAACTAGGCCGTGTACGCATTGGATTTTTTCCCTTTGACGTCATAGCGAGTTAATTCTTTAAATGAAATGCTGAAAGATCTCACTCGGTGCACCAATGTCTATGAACCCTTAACAAGCTGCTCGTATAGATGATATTTTTTAGTCTAACTAGGCCGTGTGACGTAGTGGATTTTTTTCCTTTGACGTCATATGGAGTTAATTCTTTAAATGAAATGCTAAAAGAAATCACTCGGTGCACCAATGTCTATGAACCCTCAACAAGATGATAGATGATATTTTTTAGTCTAACTAGGCCGTGTGACGTAGTGGATTTTTTTTACTTTGACGTCATATGGAATAAATTCTTTAATTGCTAAAACAACTCGGTATAGTAATGTTTATTAAACCTCGTAATGTGACTCGCATTTTAAAAAGACATAATAGCTAGATTTAGATCTAATCTAGATTTTTTACACTAGATCTAGATTTTTTTTTACACTAGAGCTAGATGTTTTACACTAGATCTAGATTATTTTTTCTTACACTAATGCTAGATTTTTAAAACTAGATTTAGATTTAAGTTCTAATTAAAATCATTATAGAATCTAGATCTAGAATTTCTTGGTCTAGTTTAGAATGTTTGTTGTTTTACATGTTTCGGATGTTCCTTTAGAGTTGTAGTCCAAACCTCCCGTAGGACGACGGGGGGTGGGAGCGGGCAGGGTTTGAACCTGGGACCATCGATGAATCCAAACGACAGTCCAGCGCGCAAACCGCACTACCAAACAGCCATGATTTAGACTAGATCAAGATCTATAATTTTTATTTCTAGGCTTCAAGTGCAGATTTTTATTTCTTAAGTCTAGATTGTCAATATGTCAATATTGCAATGTTATAAAATACTAAAACTAATCTACTATTTTAATATTCTTATTGCAATTAGTCTATTAATTGATTATCTAGTGTTTTTTTTAAATATAAATCTTATCTAAATTACATCTATATTATCCCAAATATATATTTTAGATCTAGATCTACAAGATATAGATATTGAGAGTGCTAAATTAGTAGTTTAATTTAGGTAGATCTACATCCTCATTCTAGTTCAATTTAAATGAAAATGCTCAATACCAAAAGATTATCTAAAATCGCTTTTCTGATATATTGTACATATCCGGTAGTTGTCATTCCGTAATGTGTAGGTATATTATCAATAGTAGGCTATTAGTTTGTAACCAGTTTGTCATTAAATTAAGAGCAATGCCTGGTCGTGTGGTTAGCGCGCAGGACTGATTATCTCTACGGTCTCGGTTTCATACCCTGCTCGATGCCATCCTCAGTCGACCAGCGAATATGCGGATCCGACAGGGATCTGTCTCCCACGGGGGCCGCCTCTGAGTTTGTGTGGCAACACAAACTCTCTTTGTAATCTTGTTTTATTCTTAATTTAAAATAGAGGACCATTTATAGACCTAGATCTAGTGGTTTTAAACTTGTTCTCCACTTACACGCTTTCATCCAAATGTAAAAACACATTTGAGAATCACACAATGATCTAAAGGTAATCCCTCGCATTCACTGAGACATTTATTTAAATTTGAGGAGAATTACAGTACAGATGTAGACTAGATCTGTGAAGAAAGAAACATAAATAACAAAATGTAATGAAAGATTGTTGAGCCCCCCAAAAAAAATTTTTCATACGTGCCTAACCCTTAAAACGCATGTGGTAGTTTAGCCCCTAAAGATCAGAATTGCAATTCCATTGCGTATGTCCTTATTGTAAAACATCTCAGCACTTTAAGGGTTAAGTGGAAGGAATTATTGTTTCGTACTGTAGACACTGAAATGTTTGCTGTCATGTACACATAAGTAGTAATGACAAACAAAACTTCCTTTTGGGTCAAATTTAAACGCTATGGTTTACATCTTGAGACTAGTTGAGTTGACCTTGACTTCAGTTAAGTAAGTGTCAAAAAAAAAAGGTAAAGTTTCCCTTTCAGACCCTGCGATCTATAGGGCAGATGATGTGAAGGTCATCTGTTTCTTAAGCCAACGGTTAACGAGCAGGGTGTTATGTGGCCAGCACAACGACCAACCGCCTTTACATATACCACCTAAATTCAGGTACCCATTAGAGACTTTGGTGGACTCAGGGTCGCTCTAAAAATCCCGAAATTCAAAATCCCAGTCTTCACCAAGATTCGAACCCAGGTGTGACGAACAGGCCGGGAATTGTATTAATAAGTTGATGAATTCATATGAAGTTAAAAAGAAACATCTCTCTGTATTTTCTTAAAACTTCTTTAATAACTTCTTCAACGTTCACATAAAATGACTTCTCAATTCAATAACAACTTGACTTGATACTTCAAAATAAAACTTAAAGATACATGAAACTTCACTTAGTATAACTTCAACTTCAACTAATAAAATGGACCCGCTAATATCACAAAACCTAACTAAACCTTTACTAATCGAGGACTAAGCGAGGACCCCGTCTAACTGACTTTCCCTTAATTTATACCTTTCTTAATCGTACATTCCAGAATCATGGAAACTTCTTCCCTAATTATTTTAGTAACTTTGACCTTCTAGAAGCTGACGTGTGCTATTTTTTCCCTTACCCTCTTTCTTTGATTGGATACCTAAAATTAACTTGTTTACGCTGGACACTTGCACTGGTTTGAACTCGCTTCTAGAAACTGGTCGAAATAGGTCACAGACTCGACTCGTGACACCTGGACCCCAGGTTCGGAAGCCAGCGCTTAACCGCTCAGCCACCGCGCCCCCTTAAGTAAGTTTAGGTTAATATTATTTTCGTATTTTATCGTCCACGGCGAGAGAGATTATTAGTGATTATGAGTGAGTGGTCAGGACCAAGAATTATATGTATATCTACATCCTACTTAAATGTATTCCTGTGTGTTTTGTTCCTCTCCAGGTGCAGCCATCATTGTGATGGTGCCTTCTGTTATGTTTTGTTTCTTTCTGAGGTGGTCATTTCTGGACGCAGTCTACTACTCTGTCATAACACTGACCACTGTAGGATTTGGTGACCTATTTCCAGGTCGGCATTATTAGCAAGTTGGGAAAAAAAAAGGAGGACATTATTTATTTTGTTGTTTTTACTATTTAAAAAAAAATAAAAAAATAAGAAAACAAACTTTAAAAAAAACGTATAACCCTTTCATCGCTCTTATTAGCTCCCCTGTTTCTAATCTTGTTTATCCTGGCACCTTTTGTTTTTTTTTACTTCCTGCACATTGTAAGAGTCCCTGCAAGTATACTTTTGTCCCGTGAAGTCTAGTATCAATTACTTCCACCTGCATAACTCTGTGCACAAAAACCAAGGCATTCATGTTGCAGTGTTAATACGAGGTTGTCTACATAGGCGAGCTAAGGAATACAAAGTTTATTTAGTGTTTTAAAAAAAAGGGTAAAAGTATCATTTTGGCTAAGCCTGTTATAAACATATATGTTCGTTTATAAAGGCTAATAATGCACTTTGTATGTAAATATCACGCACATTTAAGTTTTTCATTTTATTGGTGCCTCTGTCCTCGGCAGCAGATCTTCTTTTGGTCCCAAATGTGTATCCCGCTGCTTTTGTGAGTGACACTCAGCTGTCTCGTTCTGAAGCCACATGTAACCAGGAACTCTCTTCTATGTCAGCTAAGGAAAGTTGGCGCCTAAGCTTGTCTTTAAAGCATGTCCGTAGGGCACCTCTGTTACGCCGACAACCTTCTAGCTTACCAAAAAAAGACTGTTTTGGGCATACGTTCGTCCTCCATATGGGATACGTGCCCTACCCAGCGTAACTGTCGGACATAAGAAGTCCCTCTATACTGTCCATACCACCTTTCGCAAGGACATCGCTGTTTGTATTGCGGTCTTGCTACCGTATGCCCATGGTGGAGCGCAAGCATCTTTGGTGGAAACGTTCAAGTAATCTTAGTTGCTTTTTGCATAATACCCATGTCTCAGATCCACATAGAAGGGTTGAGAGAACCACCGTTTGGTAGACACTGATTTTTGTAGGCAGGCGGAGCGATTTATTCCGCCACTCTCTCGCCTGAAGGCGTCCAAAATCAGTGAAAGTGTTCTGCATAAAATAAAATGGTTGTGTATTTGTTTGTTTCAGCTGAAGACAAGAACGAGCTGACCTACTTGTATCGCTTTCTTCTCAGTGTTTGGATCTTTGTTGGCCTTTGTTGGGTGGCCCTCGTCTTGACGGAAGTGAGTACGACAATACAGGTGAGTGGCCAACAGAGGTGGGACATTCTCTTTGTGAAAGAAAATTATTTTGTTTATCTCAGTGCAGATAAATTCAGTGTCTAGCATATATTCGTCGCTGTTGGGATGATGATTCTGTTTAATAGATGGGTTTTTGTCTTAAGTCGATGGGTTTTTGTCTTAAGTCTTTGGGTTTTTGTCTTAAGTCTTAAAGCTTGGCTAAAGTTGGCTTGTCCAAACAGGTCGCAGCCTTTCAAACATTGCCCCTGCTTTCCTATTCAAATACACTATGTCATGCTAGGCCTCCCCATTGTTTGCTATGATGGCGCCTATGTATGTGAACTTATCCAGGTCTTCAAGCCCTGACTTAGCAAGTTAGTCAGGGGCAGCCTTTGCTTTATTTCCAACTTGCATAAATTAATTTTTTTCCGAGCTTATACTGAAGTCAATTTTGGGTGCCTTTCTGTCTAGGCTCTCCGTCATTTCTTCTATGCATTTCCTTGCATGCATGTTGACCCCAATAGCGCAACGTCATCGGCAAAAGTCCAAGTCCGTCATTCGAATCAGTTCACGCCAAGAATTACCACGTCAATCTGATTCATTGCTATCATTATATGTTGATGGCTTTGAGGAAGAGGTAGAGAGATAAGATGCAGCCCTGCCTCACACCTGTCTTTATGTTAAAGAACTATGTTGTTTTTTCGACTAGTTTAATACAACATTGAACATATTATTTTGATTATGGAAGTGAATTAAATGCCAATCTCTGGCACTTTTAGGGGTGAGCTTCGTTAAAGGGAAACCAAACTCATTGAAGTCCAATGAACGGTGTCCACTTGAGAAATGTTCTGACGATGTGGCAAGTCTGTAGCAGTGCTGACCTAAGACAGGTAATAAGGATCAAGAATGCTTAAGGCTTTCAAAGAGTCTGGGGAGGTAAATTGTTATTTTTGCACTCGGTGGATATAACAACAGGGTGTATTATTATTATTACTATTAACATTTTGTCTATTTCTTCTATTTTCACAGAGAAGAATCGAGATGGCCGCCATTAAAAGCGCAGAACTCTCTAGTATAGTAAGCAAAAAAATTCTGAAAAGCCCAGTGTCTTTACGATCCCAGACGGTGTCTGCGTACAGCTTTAATGAGGAGCTCTCTGTATCTATCTAGCTGAAGCTTAACACATCGACAAAACAATTCTACTCCCAACAGAGAACAATCTAAAGCAAAACAGATGCGTGACTAAAGGGACTGCAGCAGAGTTTATTTTGCATTACTTCTACTTCAGATATATTATTGACAGCAGAAATAATTTATAGAAGAACAGTGGTCAAACAAGGTTACTTGTCAAACAAGGCTAGTGGGCAAACACAGTTAGTAGGTAGTCAAACGAAGGTAGTGGTCAAACACAGTTAGTAGCCAAAGCTAGTCAAAAAAACAGTTAGTGGTTAAAGTAAATAATCATTCACAGTTGTCAAAGTCAGTGGCTTATCACAGGGGTCAAATAAAGTTATTGGCTAAACTTTCCTTCGTGACCTAATTGTTTATAAGGTGGACGATGTATCTGCTTCTGTGGAAGTCTCTGGCGAGTACAGCGCCCCAACCACCTTTGTTTTTCCCCAACAATTGTCAGGTGCCCTGGAAGTCAGATTTGATAGGATACTGAGTTCAATGATGTCATATATTCTCTATCGTCATGGAGATTCGATCTGCCCTCCGCAATCTTGTCCCACATCAGTTTTATACTGTATTCATTGTATTTTTTTCCTCAGTGCAAATAGCGAGTTCAGAAGACAAATCCAAGGCACCAGGTTGAAATCCTGATTTGGCTAATCAAGGTTAATTAAAACATTAACAAATCTACTTTCCTCAAATTATGACCCGGGTCCCCCCCCCCCCATTCTCAAACAGACTTGTATTCATTTTCCTCCCCTACTCGGACGGCAAAAAAAAAAAAAAAAAAACTTGTAATATCAAAATGTAAATATATTAAGAAAAAAGAAATAGACTAAAATCATTCGTGGTAGAAATGCTATCCGTCAATTTATTGTCTTTTTTGTTTTTACCTATTAAAAAACACATGTTGTTCACCGTCACCGCCAAGAAATAGTGACATGTACATATCGTTAGAATTCTGGTGTAAGTTTTTTGTACATTTTCATCTCAACGGAAGTTTGTGTGTGTGTTTTGGTTTTCACAAACATGAATAAATCATTACAAATATTGCTTCCATGAAAAATCCTGTGTTTTGTTGCATTGCTTTTTTATTTCTTTCTTTATTTTTATTTTTTTTATTTTGGGGGGTGGGGTTCGTTATTTGATTCGTTAAAGAACACAAGCACAAGGTTAAATTTT
Source organism: Biomphalaria sudanica (assembly GCA_036873155.1). Taxonomy (NCBI): domain Eukaryota; kingdom Metazoa; phylum Mollusca; class Gastropoda; family Planorbidae; genus Biomphalaria; species Biomphalaria sudanica. Next base: position 146,498 of record JAZGLO010004765.1, read on the forward strand.
GAAAAAGATTTTTTGTCAAACATTTATCATTTAAAAAAAAAACACTTCATAAATACCTAAATGTTGCTGGTACGGGGCATTCCTCATTCCATATGCTAGGACAAAGTTGTACAAATACTCCTTCTTCCCAGGTGCTATTAGAGCATGGAATGGGTTGCCTGAGCCAGCCAGGAAACCAGTGACTTGGCAGAGTTTAAGTCATTGGTTAACAATAGTTAACATGCATGACTAGATGCATGACGCGTAGGACGTAATCATCTTTTTTTTTGAAGTAACGTCTGTATTTTATAAGATAAGAAAAAAAAACAATATTTGGGCAGCTGTTTAAGAAAAATATTCATAAAAAACTAAAAATATTTTAGAAATAAAAAAAAATCGCCTTTTTGGTCAGGATTTTATGATTTTACCATCACAAAACATATACAAGACACCGATAGCAGATACAGACAGACACAAAAACTCTTTTGTTCCCCTGGCAATCAAATCAATAAATACAATATAAGTATCTGGTATAAACATTTCACGAGTAAATTATAAGTGAGTCTGGTGTGAATGTATAATTTGGTTTTCTATAGTCATAATGTTTTGTTTGGTTTAATGCACAAATTGTAAGACAAATTTCCATATGGATAAGAAAGATTATTATTATTACCATTGATGTTCTATCATGTGTTTCTGTCTCCCAGGTGGCTGGGTCAATGCTGAACGCTTTCAAAGAAGCTTTGAGGGTGTCCCTGATGCGTTTTCTTTGTCCACCTTTGTCCCTTCCCTTAATTGGCCATACAGGGAGTCGTTTAGGGGTGAGACGGTCTTCCATTCTGCAGCTGGGACTGCATCAGGATTGTGTGGATGCTTTGCAGGCCCGCTTTTTGAAGGACTTCGGTATCTGGTATCTTTTCTTGCCATTTCATATTCAGTAGGCTATTTTTGCTGTTGTTTTTGTGTGTGTATGTTTTCTATATATTGTTTACGTTTCGGAGGCATAGAGCTATGTAGGAAGGAAGCCAGTTCTATAGACCTCTAGCTTTGTTTAATGTATTAGGCATATAATAGAACCTTTTTTTTTAATTCATTGTCATATACATTAACATACCTGAACTTCCTAACCCTTAATGACATTCTGACACTACATCTACCACTACCTAGTAGTACTACATAATGTCTCAAGTACAATCATAAAGTAATACTTAAACTAGTAGTAATAATAATATTTTAATAAGACAATTCCTAATTTAAAAGTCGGATTTATGGAGATCAAACCCACGCCATTAGCATTAATAATGCGACGCACCATCAACTTCGCTACAAATTTCGGGAATTACCAGACTTCCGCCTTTTGACCAGCTTTTTTCCACAAAATTATGTATCTTCTTTAAAGGGAGATAAAATTATAAATTCGCTCTTTAGCTGCATGCTATGGACAAATAAGGGAGGTGTTGATATACAGTCTGTTGTGACACGGTTACTATATGTGGTCAACCGTGACACACGGTCAAGTGTTGGGTAAGTGGGAGTTAGGGGGCTTGCGGGAAGTCACGGGTGTGTTGTAAACAAAGGGCAATGAAAGAACAACTAGTGGAGTTGCTTGTATATAAATGTTAGCCTTGTACATATGTTACTGTTAAATGCTTTACAATTAAAGGCACTTTACAATTAAAGGCACTTTACAATTAAAGGCACTTTACAATTAAAGGCACTTTACAATTAAAGGCACTTTACAATTAAAGGAACTTTACAATTAAAGGAACTTTACAATTAAAGGAACTTTACAATTAAAGGAACTTTACAATTAAAGGAACTTGTTTCTTCACAACGGGCTTCTCACCATTCGAAATGCTCTATGGCTCACCTGTTAGAGGATCCAAGTCACTATACAGAGACTTTCTAGTTAATAGGAACATAGAACACGACGTACTGACAGGATACGATCTTGTCATCAAGACAAGACAAAATATAATCCAAGCATGCGAAACTGTCCAAAAGCAAGCAAACAAAGAGAAACCAGAACCATCGAGAAAGCTAAATCAGGGTCGAAAGTTGAGAACATTACAAGTTGGTGATAATGTCATGGTTCTGGTGCCTGACAGAAATAACCAGCTATTTATAAAATGGCAGGGCCCATTCCAAGTCACAAAGGTGTTTTCGAAGGTCGACTACAGCAGAGGCCGAGATAAAGTATTTCACATCAATATGCTGAAGCTTTACATGCCCAGACCATTTACACTTTCAAGGAACGCTAATCAAGACACGCAAGACAGTCATAGAGTCATGATGATAGAAACAATAGAGGAACCAGATGAATTACCATGTTCAGTTATTGAAAGCTGTGAAAGATATTGACACATCACACCTCCAGTATCCAGTTAAGCAAGATATTGATAAACTGCTAGCTCAATGGGCGCCAATATTCACAGACCAACCGGATAGTACTACTGTCATAAAACACACTATCCAACTGACTAAAACGAAGCCCCTAGCCAAACCATATCCAGTTTCTTTACACTATGAAGAGATATTGAAAAAGGAAATTGAAACGCTTTTAAAAATGGGAATAATTGATACATCCACATCTCCATACTCAGCTCCAGCAGTCCTAGTGAAACAAAAGGAAACAACCGGAAAGATGCGTCTATGTGTAGACTACCGGAAACTAAACGCCATTTCAGTGAAAGATACATATCCAATGCCTAACATAGAGAACATTATACATAAACTTAGAGGTGCAAAATACTTCAGTACTCTTGACTTAGCCAGAGGTTATTGGCAAATTCCACTAGAGGAAGATGCTAAGCCACTTACGGCATTCACTACTCCATTTGGTTGTTACCAATGGAATTACATGAGTTTCGGGCTTAGTAACGCACCTGCGACCTTCAACAGAATGATGGTAAATCTAATAGGGAAAAGACCAGATGTCATTTTCTACCTAGATGACATTTGTGTCTTCAACAACACATTAGAAGAACACGTTGCTGGTCTGCGACAAGTATTCCAGATACTACAAGACAACGGGCTTACAATAAAACCTAGCAAGGTTAAAATCGCCAGAACAGACATTGAATTTCTAGGGCACAGAATACAACAAAATACGATCAGACCATTACAAGACAACATAGGCAAGATACTCAACTTAACAATACCTACAACAAAGGGTCAAGTCCGAAGCATCTTAGGTTTATGTAATTCACTGGCGGATCCAGGGGGGGGGGGGCGGTAGGGTCGATCGCCCCACCCCCACTCGGCGGACCCCCCCCCCGAAGGAGGGGGGCGGACGAATTTTAGTATAGAGATCACACAATTTGTATACGAATTTATTACTTATGTTAATAATATATACTAATTATTTCTATTTCAAACTATTTTTAGATTATTTCGCCCCCCCCTCCTGTATGTTGGCCGATTTGGTGGGGTCGGGAGGGGGCGATAGCATCAATCCGCCCCCCCAACCATAAACTTTTGAGTGGGGGGGGCGGTCCAATTTATTTGTAGAAATCACAGCTTGCTAACAGAATCAATTAAATATCTATATGATTAAAATTTGTTATTGATATTTTAAGCGATTTTTATATTATGTCGTTCCCCTGTTGTCCGATTGGTGTGGGGTAGGGGGCGAATACCTCTACTGCCCTTCCCACCTAAACCCTTTGAGTGGGGGGGGGCGGTCCTACTTGGGGAAATCATAGTTTGTGAACAAGATAAGTTGAATTGATATATAAATTTGATATTATGTCGCTCCCTTTCTGGTATCTTGGCTGATTCGGTGGGGTAAGGGGGGGGGGCGATTGCATGTACTGCCCTCCCCGCTCTAGCCCATTGAGTGGGGAGTTATACTATTTTTATGGAGGAAACATAGTTTGTGAACAAAAATAGTTAAATATCTATACAATTGATATGTGAACCCATTTGTATATTATGTCGCACCACACTCTAATCTCAAATTGTATGATTAGTAAATATAAAATGAAAAAGGAAAACGGTGGGAGGGGCGATACATGCCATCTCCTTTACCTCATCGGATACAGCAATACTTTTTCTTTTTCTATTATAGTTAAGAAATTTAAAAAATGAAACAAAAATCTGTCACTAATACAATTTATATATGCTATAAATTAAATTCTTATATCGAGTCGCCCCACCCCTATTCTTTAATGCCAAATGCAATCATTAGCAGAAATTATAAAAATGAGCGAGGATAAATCGTTTCCATTCTACCGCCCCTTCCCTTTCCAGACAGAGTTTATGTAATTTCACATGAATTTATCATAATTATTTTAAGAAAGACTTTGCTTTGGAAAAGTTAGAATTCAAACAAACATTTTCAGTATAAGAGTCACGATTGAGATAAGTCGCCTTTTTCCAACCTTTACTCAATCTAATACTTTTCTAGTTAAATTTGGGACAAACACTTACAATTTATGCTTAAATTTTATTGAATATTATTTATCGAATTTCTTTTTTCGGCGGCGATCCTCAAAGCCTTAATTAATCTAAATATGTGGGGTATGTGATCTTTTCAAGGAACAAATCGGTTTTATTTGCAATTTATTAAGGGCCTATAAATTCATATTAGAATATATTTCAAGTACAACATTATTCAAAAGTATGAATATTGAGCTTTAGGAAAGGAGAATGCGTTTCTTCAGTGAAGAATGCAAGAAAACGCTTTTAGCGTCGGGGCTTAGCCCCGAAACTCACTGATGAATAGTGAGCTGTAGATGTCAGAAAGGCGTTTCTGCAGTGAAAAATGCAAGAAAACGCTTTTGGCGTCGGGGCTTCGCCCCGAACTCCACTGATGGATAAAGAGCTGTAGATGTCAGGAGAATGCGTTTCTTCAGTGAAGACGCTTTTAGCGTCGGGGCTTAGCCCCGAAACTCAGTGATGAATAGTGAGATGTAGATTTCAGAAGCAGGCGTTTCTGCAGTGAAAAATGCAAGAAAACGCTTTTGGCGTTGGGGCTTCGCCCCGAACTCCACTGATGGATAAAGAGCTGAAGATGTGAGGAGAATGCGTTTCTGCAGTGAAGAATGCAAGAAAATACTGAGAAATACTGCTTATTTATTCTTATGTATATATATATATATGCTGTACGCACGTTTATGGGCGTTAGGGTTAGGGTTTGGAAAAAAATCGCCCCCCCCACTCCAAAGTTCTGGATCCGCTAGTGATGTAATTACTATAGACTGTTTCTAGCAAATTTCACAAGAATTACACAACCTCTAATTGAACTGACAAAAAAAAAGGCACGCCAAAGAAGATCAAATGGAGCTCCAGACTTCAGGAATGCCTACAGAGCATTAAAAATGTCTTCTCATACGACATAGTACCAGCTTCCAGACATCAGAAACCCTTTCTACTTGGCAACAGAAGCACCCCCCACAGCAGTGGGAGGCACATTAATGCAAAAGTGTGACGCAACGCTACGACCAGTTTACTACATTAGCAGAAAGCTGAACGCAGCAGAACAGAAATATTCCACGATAGAGCGTGAAGCTCTAGCTATTGTGTTCTGCATAACGAAACTATCCCGTTACTTGCTTGGGAAATCATTCATCTTGTTAACAGATCACGCCCAACTAGATTTTATCAATACAAATAAGCTAGCCAACCAGAGGATCACTAGATGGGCTTTAAAACTTCAAGACTTCAGCTTTACAGTTCATACTATTCCGGGACAAATCAACGTGATTGCTGGAGTGTTGATAAGATGTGTCAAGGGACCGCTGGACTTAATCAGTTAATGAGAAAATTAACAAATACCTTGTATGTTAACTTTAAATTTGTCTTGTCAAGATTGAATTAACATTACGCTTCTGGAATTTTTTTTTTCATTCAGAGATGTGAAATTTGTACTACAATATAAAAATGTGTTTGTTTGTTTGTTTGTTTGTTTGTTGCATTGATTGTAATGTGTATTTTGTACGTTTGGCTTAGTCAGATGATATTTCTTGACCTTTTTTTTAGCAGTGGAAAATCAAAATTTCTCAACTCTTCCATTGTAGTTCATTTTTTTTTTGTGGCAACATTGAAATTAAGTTAAGTTGTCTCGATCAGAGCTTCTCAAACGTTTTGACCAGGGAATCCCTTTATATAGACCCCTACATGAGAAAGCTACACAAATGCACAGTATATAATTTCAAATGTAAAACAACATTTTATTGAAAGATTTTTTTTGAAAATAGCAACCGCAACTCTCCACGAGCACTCATTTCTAGCTGGTTTCTTGAATTTGTGATGAGGTTCATAACGCACTGAGTCCACGTCCTACCAAATAACAAGGCGGGAAAGTAGCTCAACAATTTCTGTATCATGACTCATAATGAAAAACAAATGAAATTAAAATCTGTTTTGGAAACCAGAATGTGTGGTATTGTTTAATCATCGGTTTTAAGTTTCTCGTCTATGGCTATTTCAATAAGCCGCTCCTGGATTAATTTGTGATGGAAATCAGAGTTTGTCTACGCGTGTAAGGATATTCAATATATCCAGTGAAAAGGAAGAAGCTTATCCGTTTCGTTATGTGCATATGTATATTATCTATCTTTAATAGTGTTCTTTACTTCCATGATGTAGTGTGCTGCTTATGAAATATTGTTATGCTGTATGTTGGTCATATATTCATACTAAATACATTCTTTCTATTTTAAAACAAAGGTAAACAATTTCTTTAAAATGTAAATAACACAGAAAGGTAACTTTTTTTTTTAAATGTAGATAACACAGTAGTATTTAGTAATAAAAAAAATGATTTTTATAACATTAAAATATTTTTTTTTTAAAGTTTCAATAAATATTTTAAAAATACACTGACAAATTATCTCCCTTACTAACATTGTTTCTAGTATTTTTACTATTATTAAAGAAGAGTTGTAAAAAATTGTGTATTTTAATGAAAAATAACATTCTTGCATATTTTAATTTAAGAATCAAATGTCTAGCCTTAAAAGAACATGTACTGCTGTTGCACTAGAACTTTTCAAGATCTAACATATCATAATATTTTCATTATCTTTTCTAGTTTTTACGATCTAAACGAGAAGTACGGGAGACAAACCACACAAATCTAATTGCTGATATTCCCCTTTCAGGGAGCCTCTAAAATTGTAGAAAATATTTAAATTACTTGTCTAACGTATTTTGCTCAAGTCAACTCTGTACATCGTTTCAATGTAGATCTAAACATTTTAAATGCTTCTGGAGTTGTCGTTCAATTGATTTCCATCCCCGATCATACAGTTGATCATGTTTTTTGCATTGATATTTGTATTGATGGTCCTGAAAGTACAAGAAGCTGTGAATAATCATTTCATTTCTTAAGCATTTCAAGTTCATTGTAAGAAAGAAAGAAAAAAATAGCCTGCTCCGATAGGAAAACTATTTCAAAATATGTGGATCTATGTTTTGTCGAATAATATCTACAATATGTTCAAATGTGGTTACGGTGACATATCCATATGAATCACGGAGGCCCAGGTGCAGAATGTTTGTGGAGGCCCCTACACTTTTTTGAAAGCTTGAATAAAAATCCACTTTTTGACACTTTTCAATAAACCTACTGACATCTAATAGTAAGCCATAGTTTCTAAGAAAGAAATTGAGTACTTGTTCATTTCTCTCATTTTTTACTACCTTAAAAAAAAAGTAACAATGATTTAATATGCAATTTAAAAAAAAATTGTATGTTTTTGAGTTTGTGGAAAGTAGACCATGGGTGACTTTAAAAACTCTCTTTTGTGAAGGCCCCATCTTTGTGGATTCCCAGGACTGTAGCCCCGCCTGCCCTGTCTTAAATCCGGCCTGGGTTAAGGACCTCCCAGATCTCATATGCATTCGTTAAGTATTATATAATATAGTAAATATAATCTAGATCTATATCTTATTGTAAATCTAATTGTATGTTTAAAGAAGATTGATTTAAAAACAACAGTTTAGAAGCCGGTAAGGATTATTTATTCCCAACGTTTAATAGTTGCAAGGCCAAATTACTTGATGTCGGTGCCTAGGTTATGGCATTCTAGCACCAATGTGTATTAAGTGCACAATTTTTGAACGCACTTTCTTTTTGTTGCCTTGCTTGTAAGCTGATGGAGTGTTTTTGTTATTATGCTGGTGAAACGTTTGTTGAGATTCTTCTGTGTACCCCTGTTTAGGGTGAGTATCTAAGGCTTGACTGCATTTCGCAGTTGTTTCGATGCCATAGTCTACTAGACCTTTTTAGTTTGTCTTTACTTTTGTCTCTACAGGGAGTTAGTATGAGATTGGAAGTCTACACTAGATACTTATCATACTAGAGTCGAGTCAGCAGTGTGTTGTGTTGTGATTGTGAACATTAATGTGCTACGTAGTGGGACAGCACGGTGCAGAATGATTATTTAAGTAATATAACAATTATGTTGTAAAACGTGTAACTACAAGGATATTGCTTCATCACTTTGTCATCATCAAGTCTAGTCATCTCATTCAACAGTTATACTGTTAATATCTCGTTGACTGTTTATTGCAAGCACGAAGGTGCCGGTTGAATGTCAGGGGCAAACGAGCTAAGGCTTGAACCCTAACCCTGACACTTGACACGTTGGGACCAGAGGGACAATAAGGGTGGCTACCTTTTTTTTTATATTAGAGTTAGCCCCCTTTATTACTTGATTTAAGTCCCTGTCAACTGTTTACAATGGCCACTCTCTCTTGAGTCTTTCAACTGACCAGTGTAGCTTGAACTAAATCTATATAATGTTTGACTAATACTTGTGTTGTACTATTGTTGTGTTACTCAAGAGGAGTGTGCCACTGTTGTGGGAAGAGTATTTCGATAATGAGCTAAGTAGACTTTATCGATTTGTTAGTGGATTTATGAAAATGGTATAGGTCTACTTAGTCTCTTATCCTCTTCTGTATGTCTTTTTTTAGATACGAGACAGTAGTGTGTCTCATGAATGACGTCATTTCATTGTTGATGCATGTATGATATTATTGTAAACTAATGTAAACCCTCGCTTTGGTTTTTGACATAAAATGTCTCATGAATGACGTAAGTTTCATTGTTAATGCATGTATGATATTGTAAACCATCTTTTTGGTTTTTCGGCATAAGACATTATTGTGCCTCTGTGAAGGTGGTCCTTTCATTATACTGACCGTAAACTGTCTTGCTACTTTGCTATGTTTCATTATGTCATTTTCTTTGGTGAGCCTTTATTGCCATTTATATTTTTCCATGATCTTTTTCTTTTGTTTGTAAATAAACTCCTTTTTTTTTGTTGCAACTGAAATCTGAGAATTATTAATTGTTTGTCTCGGTAGTTTTATACATCTAGAGGCTATAGTTATTAGCCTAGATAATATAATTGGGACCACAAAGTACCGCTGGACTAACTTGCCGGTGCAGTACAGGTCACTGGTCTTATGACCTATTCTAATTTTAGGTCACACACGTACAGCTGTTGATTTAAATGTATTTTCAAGTATAACTTACACATTAGGGCGATCACCCGTGAAGTAAAAATTGAGGGCCTTGTCATTGGTGCCATCAAGATTTATACTGAAAGAATAAACATAAATATAATACAGCCATCTTCACTTTAAAAAAAAAATACAAAATTGTTTTTCTTTTAATAAGCTCTGTCCATCTTTTGTTAGTGGTCAATTCCTTTTGACCACAGTGATTTAAAAGAAATTGTATTAATAAAATGTAGCCTATAGGTCTAAATATTTATTTAAGAAGTCAATAGTTATTTAATTAATATAAATCTATTGTGGGCAAACATTAATTGCAAGTAATAGTCCCAGAGGCGTTGCTAGGGCCTGTGTCCCCCAGTTCAAACAGCCAATGATGTTACCTCCTCCATCACCCCTCCTCTAAAAAATCTTTCCAAATAAGTCGTTTGTCATTTCTTTAGAGTGAAACAAAACAAAAAGCTAATTACCAACAGTCATATTTCTGATATTTTATCACTTTGGTGTCATGCATTGATGGGTGACACCCGGTGCGTCCTGTCCCTAACGCCGCTAGAGGCGCTAGATTCGTCTCGTCTAGGGGGGGCGGGGGGGGGGGGGCGAGAGCGACAGAATAAATTTACTAGTAGGATAATACCCGCGGCGCGCGGTTCTTAATATACGTGCGTATCGCTGCTATAGTCACTGAGCGTATTAAGATGATTGTTTTAGATACAATAACACAAAATAATAATGTTATAAGTAAAGCAAATGCGTGAATGTACCAAAACATTATGAGAAGAAATATTAAAATGGTTAATCAAGCTATATACAATAAAGTCTATTGTGTTTATAGAGTTGGGCAATTGGATTTTAGAGTCTTCAGCTTATCTTATATCTTATCTTATATAATACAGACGTTACTTCAAAAAGGAGATGATTGTGGTAGAGGCTACTTTATAATAAAGCCGTAGAATTTAGGATTTGTTAGTACAACATGAATAGACAGTATATCTTATCTTATCTTATATAATACAGACGTTACTTCAAAAAAGAAGATGATTACGTCCTACGCGTCATGCATTTAGTCATGCATATTAACCAATAGACTATATCTAGTATGTTCATGTGCAAAAGCTAAAATGTATCTTTGCGAAGATTAGATTTTAGAATTAGATCTAGCCTCGGCGAATCAAAAGAGAATTATGCTTTGATGTGAATGACTGCGCTGCACATGCGCGCATTTGAATGTGACCATTTGATCATGTCAAATCGAATCGCAATGTCAATGTCAGCATGTCTATTTGAATTTAAATCCAATGATGTCTGTTGTGTTCATTTGGGAAACTTTTCTTTTTTTATTTTTGTTAAGAGCCTTGAGCTTGTGGCAGGGCTACTTTACATATAGTAGGTGTATCGTTAGTAACCAGGGAAAATATATGAAAAGTTTTATCAAGATGTTTAAATCAAACTGTATTGATTTTTATTTGGGGCATTAATTCATACATACATACATTTAATTATATAAATATATATATATATATTAGATGGCTAAATATGCTCAAATCAAAACACCGATACATAGGATCTACTTTTTTAAACACCATTATAGGAAGCAAAATAAAAATATGATAGGGCCTGTAAATATTTATCCATTACACAAGAGACAGATGCTCACGACTACACAAATAAAGTGGATGTAGCTCAAAACAATAACTCCATACGAACAATTACAGCCTTTAAAGTTTCAGTTTGAAACAAACTTTTGTTGCATTTTTTTTGTTTGTTAACTACGCGATGTGTCGTTAAATAAATGTCTAAAATCACAACTTCCATTCTTTTAGCATTTCTCATAGCTCACAAACTATTGAGACAATTTAATTTCGAAAAGACGGTAGGCCTACAAAACAAACTTAAACATGTTTAAAAGTATTCTGGGATTAATCTGTAATACATAAATGTAAGCTTACTTAAACGATTGATCTGCAATTTCATTTAATTCTGTTAATGCAGCGACATCTCCTGGGACTGCAGCGCCCTCTGGCGAGTTGCAAGCTAGACTTCCGAATGAAGACAAGAAGCTCTCAGATTTGCATGAACTTGAAGACTGAGAACTGCTTTCACCAACATTTGCTGTTCCATTGTCTGTGTTGAAAATATTCATTCAAAGCATATTTAAGTTACAGGCTGTATATCATGTTGAAAACGTAGGGACATAAATGCATTTACATATTAGCACTAAAAGGCTAAACCTTTCATTCATTAAAGTACAAGTAGTAATCATTCAAAATATTTCTTTTTTCACTTCGCTAAATCTGGGCTGAAAAGACGATACTCCCTATTTCCATTTCTGCTTTAGGAATTTTAGCTCGTAGGTTTAAACATTGATTTATAATTTTTTTAAAGTTTAGATAAAAATAAGCACCAAAAGTTCATTGTATAAAATTAGGTTAAAACTCGAACCTGCGGAAAATGCATGGGCGTAGGCGGGGGTTAGGTTGGGGTTCAAACCCCCTCCCCTGAATAGAAATTAGTGACTGATTTTTCGCTTGATTTTCTTTATTTTAGGCGAGATTTTAATACTAAACCATCACTTGTCCATCGCAGCCTAGGGATTTTTTAGTTTAAAACCCCCTACCAGGGGCTTTTGCAGTTAAATCCCTCTCTTCTATGAAACAAAACAAAACAACAAGAATATCAGATTAGCTTTTTGAAATAAAACTTTTTAATAGCAGGATAATGCATGCAGATACCTCAGTATATGCATTTTGTTGGCTTTCAATACCGGAAATAGTGTTTGGCGGCGGGTGTGGGGGTAGCTCTCAGCGCTCCCCCAGACCCCCTTCTAGGCAAGGGCGGGGAGTCTACAATTTTTCCAATAAATCCAGGAAGAACCTACAATAAACGTCTTTGGAAAGAATGAAGGGTCAGAATGTAATAATGATTAATTATGTACACACACACACACACACACATCTATCTATCTATATATTGGAGGGGGGCGGACAGTGGTTGTGTCTGCGCTGTTGGGGCAAAATATGTAGGTCGCAGCTGGAGCTGCCTAGCCACGGGAAATACTTCATTCCTCATTAATCTTCGGAAAGACAAGCCTTAGTATTATTATTATTAAATTTTAAATTAACATGCACGAAATAGCCCGATGGAAAAAAAAGTTTTTAAAACAAAGATTTGTACTTAAATTAGGCCCTATATGACAAGATGAGTGCAACATGGTGGCTGAGTGGTAAAGCGTTTGGCTTCCAAACCAAGTGGTCCTGGGTTTGAATCTCTGTGAAGACTGGGATTTTAAATTGAGTCCAATGAGGAACTTGACTTAAGAAAATAAAGAAACTTGGTCGTTGTGCTAGCCACATAACATTCTCGTTAACTGTCAACCACAGAAACAGATGTATTATAAGATGCTATTGGTCATAATTTCACGGCATTGATTTGCATACCATATGCTGCGGAAGTCTTGATTATGCGCATCAACAAATCAGCTGATTCTTCAGGCCCTACCAGACCATCCATGTCGTCTGCAAAGTGCAAGCTAGTGATCCTTCTTCCTCCAATTGTTACTGAAACTTCGTAGGACTCAGAACATTTTCAATGGACCTCATACACCAATCGTAAATAAACAGATTTAGCCACGTCATAATATTGATAAAACAATGAAAAATACGTATCACGTGACAGCCTTTATGGATTACATAATTTGTATAGAAGATATATTGAATCACGTGGCTAAATGTTGTTTGTTTACGATTGGTGAATGAGGTCCATTGAAAGAACAAGCAAGCGCACGAACCATCAAAAACAAATACAACGTTAAATTTTTTGTTTTCTTGTTTGTTTGTTTTTGTACAACAAAAACATGGATAGGACATAAAGAGTTAATAACATTACAAAACGTGAGATTTTTCTTTCGGTATTTGAATACATCTAAACCAATTAGCGAGTGCATTAATTATTGAAGAAACTATTTAACTTACTTTTGTTGTCATTCGAGACTTTGATATTTTCAATCAATTCAACAATTTCAGAACTACAATTGAATTGTCTTGCCAACCGAAGCAAAATGGTTTGTTCTTGCAACGACAACTGACAATACTGCAACGTAATTTTTAAAGCCATAAAACAATTCTGGCATACGCTTAAGTTTATAGCATTGACCCCAGCCCCATTTTTCTGTTTGACATCAGCTCCAGATTCGATGACATGCTTCAGTATGTCAAACTTCTTATAACGAACACACAGAGTTAACGGAGAATCTCCTGCATTATTCTCAGCATCCAGTAGGATGTTAGGGACACCGGTGAGATACTTCACCACATTCATGCACCCATGGATGACGCTAAGATGAAGTGCAGTATCGCCAGATTTAGACTTAGCGTTGACATCAACCCCGTCTTGAACCAACAGTTTCACCGTAGACAATCTGTTAAACTGTGCTGCGTACATCAAAGGCAATTTGCCGTCCAAAGGATTACAGAAATTTTTTTTTATGGCTTTATGATCAAGTAACGTTTTGACAACTGAATCTTGACCTTGTGCTGCTGCAATCATCAATGGAGAATACCCGTTTTCGTTAGTGAGTTGTGCGTCTGCCTTATTTTGTAGTAGAAGAGAGGCTACTGAATCGTGGCCTCGAGATGAGCAGAAATGTAACGCCGTATTACCATTTATGTTTGACTCATTTACCGGCGCCTTGGAATATAAAAGTATTGACGTACATTTTACGGAGCCAGAGAAAGCCCCGACCATTAAAGGCGTTATACCATTGACATCTCTTTGACAGATATTAGCTTTCTTAAGCAGCTCTAACGTGCTTTCCACATCTTCCCTCTGAACTGCAAACATCAATGCCGTTTTACTAAAAAGATCTCCAGCATCGACATCTGCGCCTTCCTCTAAAAGTATTTTGATGACTTGTCTGTGTCCCTTTATGGCAGCGTGAATTAAAGGTGTGTGTTTATTTATATCCTTCGCATTGACAGATGCATTGTGTTTTAATAATAATGAGACTACTTCTTCTTTGCCAGTACTTGACGCAATTATTAATGGAGTCGCATTTACATTAGAAGAAACATTTGTTCTAGCTCCCTTGTCTAATAAATACTTGACAGTTCTAATATCCCCAGAATGGCTAGCACACATAAGAGGTGTCCATCCTTGATTATCACAGTGCTCTAAATTATACTCTTTGTCATAAAGGGATTTGACGATATCAACTTTACCACTATTTGCAGCCATGGTAAGTGCAGAGACACCATAGTTGTTGGTAATCTGCCTGGACGCATTGTTCTTTAGAAGAAAATCGATCATCGTTTTGTTTTGCAATGCTGCTGCCAAAATGAGGGCTGTATCGCCCCTAGTGTTTTGTATATTAATATCGGCTCCATAATGTGTAACTAAACGCTTAGCAGTTAGTGTGTCATTAAGTGTTATACTTAAAATAAGTGCAGATTGCAGAAATGGATCCACACTGTTCACATCCACGCCGACGTCTAGAAGAAGCTGTAGTATATCTCTGTTCATATTCATTGCTGCCTTGATTATTGGAGAGACTGTGAATTTCTGGAGAGCTTCTTTTATTTCCGGTAAAATTTTGGCCTTGTTCTTCAAATTTATTAAACATTTGACAGTATTCGTATCATTATTTCCGACAGCTACTTCTAAACATGTGAGAAATTCATTTTCTTTATGCCAAGAATCATTTTTTAATTTGATCAATAGTTTAGCTATGTCTGCATTTTTGTTCTTACAAGCATACACCAAAGGTGAACAGTTCGCGATGTCCAAAATGTTAGAGTTGGCACCAGACGTTATTAGCTTTTCAACAACATCTTTTGTGTTTCCAATAACAGCAAAAACTAAAGCAGAGCGTTTGTATTTATTCACATGATTGATTGTTTCTATTGCTCCTCTTTCTAGCAGTTTGACTACAATGTTCACATCGTCAATACTGACAGCATACATCAGAGGTGTCATACCAAAAGAATTTTTACAGTTAACGCCAGCGCCATGTTTTACTAGTTTTTTAATGCATTTAGCATTTCCATACATGCCACTGACATGTAGAGCTGTGTTAGCTTCTAAATTCTTTTCATTGAAGTCAGAAGTTTTTTTCAAAAGCATTTTAAATATGGAAGGATCTTCGTGGCGAACACTTCTCATCAGAGCTGTCCACCCATCCTTTGATTTCGTTGAGGTATTTGCATTTTTGTCCAGAAGAATCTCAACTATCTTAGTGAAGCCTTTCTCGACAGCAATGTGTAGAACGTCTAGGCCGCTAGGAGTTTTTCTGTTGACATCCGCCTGCTCATCTACAAGCATTTTAACAATCACTTCATTGCCTTGTAGAACTGCCCACATGAGAGCGTCCATATCAAGCCTGTCTCTTATGTTGACATCCGCTCCCTTGAGAATCAACATTTCAACGAAGTCTTCTAACTGAAACATAGAAGCCAACATCAGAGCAGTAAGACCCTGACAGTTTTGTATGTCCATCGCCGCACCTTCATCGATCAACTTCGAACCCTTTTCAGTGTAACCAAAAGTCGCACATATCATTAGATACGTGACATCAAAACCCAATTCTAGCTGGTTTATACTTGGATCCACACTATTAATCTCTTCCAGTTCTAGTTCTTCAAGTCTGTTTTTTAAAACAGAAGTTGAGAGAGTCGGTTTCAAAGCTTCATAATTAGAGTGAACCAGATACAGTGACTGGAGGAGATCCTTGGGTTGACTTTTCACTTGGTCTTGTTGCCTTTGAAAGGAATTGAATTCGGTTTGGAGTTGCTGGAAATGTTGCTGAAACACTTGTGGCATCTGCACAGGTACTCCAGGTTTATTTGGTAGCTGCTGTTGAAAGGCGTCCATCTAAAGAAGTTAAAAGATAATAAAATTATACAAATAAATGACAAATGATCTTTAAAGTGCTACCTATACTTCCTCCCAAATTACTAATACTCTGCATTTCTTTTGCTACATTTTTCTTAACATATTTTAAAATATGTATTGACATTTCTTTTATTTCTGGTAGCTTTAATTCTCAATGCACTGGTCTCTTACAACGAAGGCAAGCGGAGTAAAAGTGAATAACAAAATAGCAATACATGTGACTTTTAAGTTGTTACCTCCAAATAAAGGCTAAAATCGTAAACATGTTCTTAATATTTAAACATTATAGATCTTGGTGTTTACCTTTTCACTTAATACGTTGTTGACATTTAAAGATCCGTGTAGATCTAGATTCTATTGTATAGGCCTAAACGAGAAAGCTCAGCGTTAAATGCTATGGGTTTTCCCCAGAAAAGTTATCGGGTTTTCCCAAAGTTTTCACAATTCAGTATCGGTTTCAGTAATAAAACAAATACCGTGACATGAAATGTGGCGCAAAAAAAATAAAAAATCAGTCATTAAAAAAATAATTATCTGCTTTATTATTTTGAGCTACACATATTTTTTAATCAAACAAACGTAACATTCAGGGGCGGACTGGGTATCAAAATCGGCCTGGACATTACCATATAGGCTAATTCGGCCCATAATTGGCATATGTCATTTATGTGTAAGCCAGTACTAATTAAGTCTAATTCTCTTCAAAATATATAAAGTTTCATGATGCATCGAAGCTGAATTCTGAATGTATGCTTGCGTAGGATTATGTAATGCATTTTAGATAAACAGTACCATATAGCAGCCTCAAGTGTTTGAAATGACTATATTATTAAATGTTTTGGCAACTTTTCGGTGTTACTTAGGATATTACAGACGTTAAGTAAGACAATTACGTGATAGGCTTCTCATGTGTCAATCTAGTCATGCATGTTGATCAGTGACTTAAACTCTTCTAAGTCGTTGGTTTTCCTGGCTGACTCTGGCAACCCATTCCATTTACAAGTTTAGATAAAGCAGAATGGTTAATTATATATATTATAATTATAAAAAACACTCTTATAGCTGAAGAAATTACCTTACCTAACTCAAAAAACATAGAATCTACATTTTGTAAAATTAATACCACCTCAACATCCCTTATAATAGGCAGCATTTACAGACCACCAAATTCTAGTTTAGAATACATGCAGGAACTATGTAATCAGATTACTACACTTAAAGAGACAAATAAAAATGCAGTTTTTTGGATTATGGGTGACTTCAACCTACCTGATATAAATTGGAAAACACTAACCATAGATAAACACCAAAACCTTAAGGACATAAATGAGCTTTTCATAGAAACTTTACACAACCTAAGTTTAGATCAAATCATTAAAAAGCCAACTAGATTAAACAACACATTAGATCTCTTCTTAACCAACAGACCTGGATTAGTAGTTGATTATGATATTATCCCTGGTCTATCAGACCATGAGATCATAAAAATACACAGTCAGATAAAAGCAGTAGCCAATACAAAAACCAAAAGAAAAATCTTACTCTGGAATAAATGTAACCTAACACAACTACACCAAGCTGCATTAAACTTTCAACAAACATTCTTATTAGAAAAAGACATTAACCAACCAGTCGATGACCTCTGGAATTTCATTAAAAACCATCTTAAAAGCATTATAGAAAATCATATACCAACTAAATACACATCAAACAAAATAAATAAATGCTGGTTTAATAATAGACTAAAGAAGCTTTGTAAACAGAAGGAAAACCTATATAGAAAATTTAAAGAAACCAAGGCAGAAAGAGTTTACAAAAGTATATAAAAATTAAACACCTAACCCAAAAAGTAAGCAGACAGCTGCAGAGTGAATACATAAACAATGTAATATCTAAAGATAACAACAAAAACCTATGGTCATACATTAAGTCTAAGAAAATGGAAACAACAGGCATAGCGCCATTAAAAGATGAACATAACATAATACATAATGATAATGAAACTAAAGCAAACATCCTAAACAAATACTTTGCATCAGCATTCTCAGCCCCAGGAGACAAAGACATATTTCTTAATTTGAACCAAGTAGACAACATAGAAGATTTAGTGGTACAAGAAAATGGAATTAAAAAACTATTAGCCAACACCAAACCAAATAAAGCGTCTGGACCTGATGGTATTCCAGCTAGATTACTCAAAGAACTAAGCAATGAGCTAGCCCCAGTGTTCAAAATACTCTTTCAGGCATCGCTTAACCAGGGCAGAGTACCAAAGGACTGGAAAGAAGCTAATGTCACCCCCCTATTTAAAAAAGGAGAAAAATCTGATCCAGGAAACTACAGACCAGTATCACTTACCAGCATCACATGTAAAATACTAGAACACATAATATGTAGCAACATCATAAACCACTTAGACAAACATAATGTCCTCACCCCATACCAACATGGCTTTAGGAAATATAGATCATGTGAAACACAACTAATAGGACTAATTGATGATTTCTCAAAAGGTTTAGATAATAGTGAACAAATAGATGCTATCTTACTAGATTTTTCCAAGGCTTTTGACAAAGTTCACCACCATAGTTTGCTTAAAAAATTAAAATATTTCGGCATTAACGGTCCACTGCATCAGTGGATTAAAGATTTTCTGATAGGGAGAGAACAAACTGTAATAATAAATGGCTCTAAATCAACACCAATTACAGTAAACTCAGGTGTACCTCAAGGAACAGTCTTGGGTCCACTACTATTTTTAATTTACATAAATGATTTACCAAATTGCATTAGTTCAGGAACAAAAGTCAGATTATTTGCAGACGATTGCATAATATATAGAACAATAAAAACAAAACAAGACACAGATATTTTACAAAGAGAATTAGATGAATTACAGAAATGGGAATCAAATTGGAGCATGTCTTTCCACCCAGAAAAATGTCAGTTGTTAAGAGTAACAAAAAAACTAAAACAAATTAATTCCACTTATCTTATTCATGGCAAACCAGTAACACAGACTAAAAACTCAAAATACCTAGGTGTTATAATAAATGAAAAACTGTCATGGAATCCACATATTGATGAAACTATAAAAAAATCCAACAAAGCATTAGGGTTTATTAAAAGAAATTTCTATAAATCAAATAAGAACATAAAACTAAAATGTTATTTAACCTTGGTTAGGCCAATAATAGTATATGCATCCACCGTGTGGGACCCCTCAACTCAAGAAAACATTAAGAAACTGGAACAAACACAAAATAGAGCAGTGAGATTCATAACAAACGAATATTCACATTTGACTAGGGTAACACCATTAGTAAAATCACTAAATTTAGAAAGCCTTCAGGACAGAAGACTCAAAAGTAAAGTAGCAATTATACATAAAACACTGAACCATAATCTTCAAATACAAAAACAAAATTTAATAAAATACTCTGAAAGACACAAAAATAAAGGCACATTCCTCGTCCCATATGCTAGGACAAATTTGTACAAATACTCCTTCTTCCCTAGTGCTATTAGAGCATGGAATGGGTTGCCTGAGCTAGCCAGAAAAACCAGTGACTTGGCAGAATTTAAGTCATTGGTTAATATGCATGACTAAATGCATGACGCGTAGGACGTAATCATCTTCTTTTTTGAAGTAACGTCTGTATTATATAAGATAAGATAAGAAGATAAGATAAGAGGCACTTATAGTTATTGTGAAAAGTTCTTGCTTCATTTTAATACATTCACAAAAACACAATATGAATATACCATAACCAATTATTTACAGGGCCGGATGTGGAGGCACCAACTCTTTTTCAAAAGCTTTAATAAAAATCCACTAATAAATAAAAAAAACATACTTATATCTAAAACATGCTAAATTTAATCTCATTTTCCTTTTTTTTTCTTTTAAATTTAATATGCATATTTTAGTTTTTAAAAGTTTATAATTTTGAGTTTGTGAAGGGTGAGGCCCTTAGTAGACGCACTGCCGTAATTGTTAAAGAGCTAAATGTCGCCCCTCACAGGTGCCAAAGATCCCTAAATTAAAAATCCCAGTCTTCACACCAGAATTTGAACCTGAGACCTTTCGTTCGGAAGCCAAGCGATTTACCACACAGCTACTGTGCCTCCTTATATCATATAGATATGTACCTAAGTTAAGTATCGGGGGTGGGGGCAGAATCGATGCAATCGGGCCCCCCACCCCACCAAATCGGGCACCATAATTGGGGGGGGAGCGATATAATCCAAAAACAGGTTGAAATATAACTAATTAGTATATATTATTAACATAAGTAAAGAATTTGTATATAAAGTGTGTGATTTCTCTACTAAAATTCATATTCCCTCGCCCCTACTGCCCCCCCCCCCTCTGGATCTGCTAGTGGGTTAATGGCCGGCACAAAAATCGACCCCCTTTACATTTCCTCAAATAATGTCAGGTACCCATCAGAGCTGGGTGGACTCAGAGGCGCCCAAAGATCCCTAAATTAAAAATTCCAGTCTTCATCAGAATTCGAACCTGGGACCTTTGGTTCGGAAGACAAGCACTTTACCGCTCAGCCACCACACCTCCAGCTCTAAAACTAGAAGAAAAAAATTTGTAACAAAATAAAAAAAAGGTTTATATATTTATTTTTACAAGAAACAACAACTGTTCATTATATTAGCTAGGCTGCCTCATTGAATAGATACAACTAATATTACTGATTTTATTTAAAAACAAAGTTATTTTACAAGCACTTACATAAAAACAATAATAATATTATACATTATTTATGTACATATTTAAAATCTACAATAGACCAGTAGTTGTTTTTTTCATTACCCCAAGAGTAAACTTGACATTTTCAGTTGTATACATTTTTTTTTTCACAAGCACACAAAATATTGATACAATCACATCATCATCAAACTCCACTTGATTAAGGGCATGAGAGGTTCCAATCCTCTCTTGCAAAAGCTATGGACAGATATAAGATATTGTGGTTTTCCAGACCTGTTGAGAGGGGGCAAGTCTGGGGCATTCAAAAAGAATATGAGACATGGTTTCCTCTTCTTCTCCGCAGAAGGGGCACCATTAGTCGCAGTTTGGCCTGATTTTGCAAAAATATGAGCCTATACATCAGTATTCATCCTGCACTGGGCTATAATAGCTTAGTCAGGCCTGGGCAGTCTCCACCAAAAGGAAGGTCTAAAAGCAAGCAATTCTGTTCAATGAAATGTTTTCAGTTGTACAAGTCAATGTCAGTGGAAAATATTAATAATCTTTTCTAATGTAACAATAAATGTTTATCTTATTCCTTCTGGCTAGAACTATCTGAGAAATTCATATTGCTACTATTTATTCTGGTATGAACAAAGTAAAATATTGTACAGTGGTATACAAATAGGTTCTAATGGATCTACCAAGTACTTTATTTACTTGGTTGTATCAAATTTATAATCATCCTCTAATGATTAAATAAAAATGTATATGGTCCAAGTCGCATCCTTCCTTTAATTAGATGTATTTTTAGAAGAGTCTATCAATGTATTTTTATTTCCAGCCATTAAGTTCTTAACTCTCTGTGGGTTGATATAGGTGTTGAAAGTCCTGTTAGCAGGAGAAAAAAAAAAATGAAAATTAGTATAAGGTTTTTTAACATAATATATTGATTTTATTAAGAGTGTATATTATATTTATTGTATACAGGTACCATATATGAGTTGGAACAAATTAATTCTATTAAATTAATTGTTAAATAAAATAAGGAAAAGCATAAAACAATGTTATATTTATTATAAAAATGTTTAAAGGTTACATTTGAAATTTTGCTATGTATTCACTGATAGAGAGATATACATGCATACAGTTAAGCTAAATTGAAAAGAAGACTTTTCAAGACTTTTTGCACTGAATCTGAAATTATCTAAGACATTTATTTTTCTAAATATGTTCCAAAATTGGAGTTCTACAAAGGCTTTTTGAAATCCAGTTTTCCAAAATGTTCAGATTCATGAAAGAAAAACACAATTTTTTGACAATATCATGGGTCTTTAAGATTTTTAACAACAACTTGCTTTGTTTGGCTATCAGTCATTCAATTCAATGGCTGCTGTGACGGAAAACTAGTTTAGACATTTAAGGAATCTTCACTTTAAATCAAAAAGAATATTTCAAGACCAAAGATCTCTTGCATTAGCACAAGATTTAGAGACAGCTGAATCCAGTTGATTAGATCACCAGTTAATCAGACTTTTTGAATCAAAAACTATCTAAGACATTTATTTTCTAAATATGTTCCAAAATTGGAGTTCTACAAAGGCTTGTTAAAATCTAGTTTTCCAAATTAAATATCTAATGGTTACAGAATTTGTGCAATTTTTGCATCTTCATATATTTGTAATGTATAGAAAATGCTTTGTCACTTAACAATAACTACGTCTGATATGAATCAAATTACGATGAACTATTATAAAAATGTTGATGAAGATAAATAATACACTGGTACGACAAAATAGAAAACACCAAACTGTGGGAGATGGGTGGACAGAGATATAAAGAGGTGCAAATCTTAGAGAGAAAGTGGACATGGATTGGTCACAATCTTAAAAAATATACCAACAAAAGAGCTACGCAGGCCTTTGAGTGGAACCCCCAGGGCACAAGATGTAGAGGAAGACCGAAAAGAACATGGCAACACAGTGTACTAGATGAAGCCAAGAGGACAGGAAAGAGCTGGGAAGCCATTAAAAAACTAGCAACAGACCAAATGTGGCTGTTTAATTTGCTTATCATTAGTACTCCAAAATGTAATATACTTACACTACTGAATTAGGAGCACAATAATAAACATTCTTTTCATTGCTGTCATCAAGAGTTATGCTGAAAAACAAAAATAACACATTGACAAGGATATCTCTTCCAAACAAAGTGAAAACTTTATCAGTGGAGGAGGTTAAGTAATGCAAGTAGAGGTACAGGGGGGGGGGGGGGAGTTTTCTAAAAGTAAAAAAAAAAAGTAAAGGGAAAAATTCTTGAAAGTACAACCTTAGAAAGTACAACCTTAGAAAGTACAACCTTAGAAAGTACAACCTTAGAAAGTACAACCTTAGAAAGTACAACCTTAGAAAGTACAACCTTAGAAAGTACAACCTTAGAAAGAACAAAAATCCACTCATCTGTAGCCAAAACCAACTTTTCATAAAGCCAGATTGTCAATTCTTTGTAACACATTGGACAATGTTACTACAACCAGCAAAACAACCAACCTTTACCTTTATGCTTGCAATTTTCAAAGGCTTAGGCCATTAAGCTTATTATTTACAGATAAATTTAGACTTTTCTTGGTAACCACAGCAAGATAGAATGATTTAGAAGAAAGAAAAGCAACTCTTTTCACTGTAAGTTTTAAATCTGTTATTATCTTGAAAGGAAGTTTAAATTTTGTCCATATATTATTTTACATGATCATGGGGTGAAATGTTTACGTTTAAAGTACTCACATATATGCATCAAAAAAATCTTCAATAAGGCAGTGATAATAGCTATCAACAAACAGATCAAATTTGTTGTTTTATCAGAAAAACTGATATCCTTACTTCATTGTTGATTCTGTTGTGTTTGATGGTGGGGCATGGGCAATATCCTCTAGCAGGGTGCCACTGTTGACACTTTCTCCACTCAAAGCTGAGTTAACATTAGGGCTGTTCATAGATGTAGCAACTGGCAGAGACTCCAAAGCCTGTCCATAGTTTGAGCTTCCCAGAGAAGGAGTCTGTGTATTGATCTCACCTGTAAAACAAAGAATGCTTGTTTCTTGATAGTGCTTTATTGTTAAGCGTTTACACAAAACACTCTCCAACCTGGGTAATTGAACAGTATGTTACTGGGTTCATTTGCCTCTTTCAACCCAAGAGCTACACAACAATGTCTTGTGTAGTA
The DNA here is from genome assembly GCA_036873155.1 of Biomphalaria sudanica. Lineage (NCBI taxonomy): Eukaryota > Metazoa > Mollusca > Gastropoda > Planorbidae > Biomphalaria > Biomphalaria sudanica. The sequence continues at coordinate 170,760 of JAZGLO010004765.1, forward strand.
CTACAATTTTAATTACAGTATTACTCAACTCGGTCATCATAATAAGGTATGAGAGATATTTAACATATAAATAAAACCATAACTTAAATTTGGTTTAAAGACAATGTGTGTACTGGGAGTAAAAAGAAAAGTTCCCCTTTCAGATCCTGTGATCTATAGGACAGATGATGTTAAAGTCATCTGTTTCTTTGGCCAATGGTTTACAAGCAGGGTGTCATGTGATCAGCACAATGACCAACGGCCTTTACTTTTCCCAACTAAAGTCAGGTACCCATTAGAGTTAGGTGGACTTAGGGGTGCCCTAAAAATCCCCAAATTCAAAATCCCAGTCTTCACCAAGATTTGAGCCCAGGACCCCAGGTTTGGAAGCCAAGCGCTTAATCACTTAGCTACCACGCCCCCATGTGCACTGGGAAGTCAATCCAAAAGAAAAATTTGCCAATGAATGGTACTGAGTCAGACATTGCCAAAAAGGTTGCATAAAAAACTAATGCGACACACAATTGACAAATATGAATCAAGTGACATGCTATGCAAAATATACTTACTTTCACTGGCATCATTGTTACACTGTTTGAATAGTTCAAACAAATCTATAATGTCAGGAGTGACCATAGTTTTCCCCAATTGCATGTAACCAGCTTTCTCATCCTTTGACAGCTTGTAGCTTTGTATGATGATATGAAATGCTTTGATACATTTCTCTCTAATGATAAATGCCATAATATTGACCCCATGTGGATTTGTTGGCTTAACATCAGCGCCAGCATCAACCAATACTTTGAGAATATCATTTCGCTTGAAATGAACACACAAAAATAAGGGGGTGTGGCCATCATTATTTTCTGCATTCAAATCTATGTTAGGAACAGTGGTGAAAAACTTCACAACATCAATAAATCCATTGATGACACTAAGATGAAGTGCAGTATCACCAGATTCAGACTTACTGTTTACATTGCTTCCAGCTTGAACCAAAAGTTTCACAGTGGAAAGCTTGTTCAGCTGTGCAGCAATCAGTAGGGATGTTTTTCCATCAACTGTGTTGCGAAGATCTTTGTCTACAACAGCACAGTTCAGTAAATCTTGTACTATGCCATCAAATCCTTGGCCAGCTGCTAGCATCAGTGGAGAATGCCCATTACCATTTGTCTTATTTGGACCTGCATCATGCTGCAGCAGGAGAGTTACCGCTGCATTGTGACCATTAGATGAGCAGAGGTGTCAAGCTGTGTTCCCTGAAATGGATGAGTCATTTACAGATACTCTTTGACCTAACAGTGTTTTAAGACATTCTGTAAAGTTGGAATAAGCACTTATAATCAAAGGAGTGGTACCATAAACATCCTTTTGATCACAATTAGCTTTGTATTGAATAAGTAATTTCAAGCAATGCACATCTCCCTTGCGAACTGCATCCATTAAAGCTGTTTTTTTCACACAATCCTCAGCATAAACGTCAGCTCCACCCTCAAGTAATTTTTCTAAAGCATCTTTGTGACCATTCTTGACAGCATGAAATATAGCTGATTGATGATTAATATCTCTGGCATTAGCAGATGCCCCATGCTCCAGCAATAAAGTGACTGCCTCTTTATGACCTTCACCTGCAGCTATCATCAATGGGGTTTCAGACGTGTTTGAAATAGCATTTATATTAGCGCCTTTACCCAATAAAAACTTAATAGTTTTAGGATCCCCCCCAAAAGCGGAGAATATCAAAGGTGTCCATCCTTTATAATCAGAGAGATTCAGATCATAATCATTTTCATAGATACTTTTGACAATTTCATAACATCCCAAGGACGCTGCTTTCATCATAGCCGAGACACCTTGAAAATTAGTAGAATAACGTGAAGCATTTTTTTCTAGAAGAAAGTAAACTATTTCTTTATTTTTCATGACAGTTGACATAATTAGTGGTGTGTTACCATTGTAGTCTTTCAAATTAATATTGGCATTAAATTTTTCAACTACCAGTCTACTCATATACATATCATCTTGTAACACACTAATAAGTAAAACAGACTGTAAATCAACATTTAAGGTATTCACATCTGCACCAGCATTTAGAAGGAGCTCTACTATTTCTAAATTACGCAGGCTAGCTGCAATAATCAGAGGAGACTCCCTATAGAAGCATGAAACAGCTTTAGCCTCCTTTAAAATGAGCGTCTTGCTTTGAAAATTTAATAAACATGTTACAGCATTGATATCTTCTTTTTCAACGGCTTCAGATAAGCAAGTTATGAATTCTTCACCAGTGTGCCATGATTGATCTTTGAATTTCAATAAATGTTTGACAATGTCTGAACTTTTGTTCTTGATGGCATATTGTAGAGGCGAGCAATTAAATATATCTAAAACATTAGCATTGGCGCCTGCTTTGGTTAGTTCTTTAACTACATCTAAACATTTTGAGAAAACTGCGAAAAACAAAGCTGAGCGTTTGTAGTTATTTAAATTATTTAAAGTCTCTCTTGCTCCTTTTTCTAATATTTTTTTTACGATTTTCAAATTTCCAGCCTTGACAGCATACATCAGAGGAGTCATTCGAATAGCATTAGTACAGTTAATGTCAGTGTCATGGCACAGAAGTTTTTTGATGCAATTCACATTTTCATTCATACCACTAATGTGAAGTGCTGTATTATCTTCCATATTTTTTTCATTGACACACACATTACTGCTTAGTAATAACTTTGCAATGGTAAAATCTTTGTGACGAACACTTCTCATAAGAGGGGTCCATCCATCATTTGTTTTAGAAGATATATCAGCATTTTTGTCCATAAGTAATTTGAATATGTTTGTAATACCTTTCTCTACAGCAATGTGTACAGCATTCATGCCACTTGGAGTTCTGTTATGGACATCAGCATTGTTGTCTAATAGAATTTGCACAATATCTGTGTGACCTTGTAAAACAGTGAACATAAGTGCATTTATATGCCGCCTGTCTTTCAGATTGACATCAGCTCCATGCTGTATTAATATTTTAACTAAACGAACATTATGAAACATTGATGCAAACATGAGAGCAGTTAGGCCATTTCTGTTTGATTTATTAACATCGGCTCCAGCTTTAATTAATTCAAGTCCTTTCTCCGTGTATCCAAATATAGAGCAAATGATAAGATAAGACACATCACATGGCACTTCCAGTGAATCAAGATCTGAAGACAAAGATTTAATATCTTCTTTTTCAGTAGCATCAAGTTGCTTTTTAAAGTTGGACGTGAACATAATACTTTGTTTAACATTTACAAAATCTTGAGCAAACAAGCACAGAGAAGACAACAAGTCAAATGGTTGAAACAGAACATTATCAGAGGTAATCTGAATTTCCTGTTGTACTTGTAGATGCATCTGTTGTATTAAAGGCTGCATCATTTGTTGAAATTTAAGCTGGTTTTTCTGAAGGGAAACTTCCATTATTAATCTTTATATCAGAAACTGAAATAAAAAGAAAATACATTTTAAGCTGTTTTTTAATGGTTTGACAAACAAATCATCCAATCATTTTACTACGTAACTTTGCACTATCAATTTATTCTTGAAAAGTAACAAGTAGACTTCCCTTTCAGCCCTTGCTGTCTATAGAGCAGATGATGTAAAAGTTATCTGTTTCTGTGGGCCATAGTTAACAAGGGTGTCATGTTGCCAACACAAGGACCAACTGCCTTTACTTTTCTCCAATTAGAGCTGTGGGGAGTCAGAAGAGCCGAAGATCCCAAAATTAAAGATTCCAGTCTTCACCAGGATTCAAACCCAGGACCAAGCACTTCACCACTTAGCCACCATGCCTCCTCCTTGACAAGTGGGTCTCTTTAAATTGCCACTATAGAATCTAAATCTTCAAATGAACTTGTGAGCAAGATGTAAAGATATAAAATGTAAATATTGCACTGAGTTTTATAACCCCAAATACCCAATGTAAGATGGCTCCTTTCTTTCTGGATAAAGAAACATGAGGCACATACTTTTTTTTTTATGCAAAAGCTTACAGCATTTTTATATACTTTTGTTTTCATAATGGAAGAGGCAGAAACTACTCTTGTGTAGAGAAGTATTAAAAACATTATAATGAAAAAAGGATTTTTTTTAAAGTGCACAATGAAGGCAATAGCAACTGCTGCCGTATTATTATTAGACCATAAATTTATTTTAAGAAAGGGTAAAAAATAAAAAAAAATACAATGAAAGTTAAATACTATGATTTCATTATTTTTTTTAAAGCCATTATTTTACCTTGAAAAAAAAAGGCTTTAAAAATAAAAGATCAATATGAAGTATGAAAAACCTACAATAATTCTTTGTCAAAGTCAACCATATTATGTTCATAGCATTAGCTGCACATGTTCAAATCTAACCAAAGGTTGTTTTTTTTTTGGAGAATTTTTTTTCAGAACATTAAAATAGAAATCAAAATTAGAATCATGTAAAAAAAGGCTTAAACTGTTTGGCTTCATTGGTGTTTTTAAGTCCTTATTTATCTTCATATTCCAATGCAACAAGAAATATACATTTTCTGAAATAGATATATGGAGTCATTTTTTATCTGTTGAACTAAATCAAAATTATTTTTTTTTCAAATCAACTTAGAGGCAGTGAAAGAAATTAAATTTAAGCTCTAGAATCTAGAACCATATTAAGATAAAACAGAATATTGTAGTTTATTCACATTTCTTACTCCTATCCTAGGACAAATTTGAAAAAAGGGCTCCTTCCTCGATCCCTAGGACCCTATGCCTTTAGAGAATGGAATGGGTTGCCTGAATCAGACAGAATCAAGAGAAATAAATTTAAGTCAGATTCTTATGACGCTATCTTGGAGCTAAGATGTTTTAGGGTCCGACAAATATTGATAGACCAGGCAATGACAATCTAGATCTATATATATATATTTAATATATATATATATATATATATTGTCCTAGATCTAGAATTAGGTATGCCTTATGATTTATCCTTATAACTTATTATCTTATAGTTATAGTATAGGCATAGGCTATCTAGTTACCTAGATCTAGACTAGAGACTAGATATATCATATAGATCTAGACTCTAGTAATCTAGTAGGTGTAGTAGTAGATTCTAGAAAATGAGAGAGATTATTAATTTAATCATTATTATAGTTAGGGCTAAGGCTAAAGTAAGTTAAACAGTTAAATGCGATTAGATAAACTTTACCATTCAATGAATTATCAATGCAATAAATGTGAATAAATAAGAACAAGAGTTGTCATACATACTTTGTCAAGCACAATGATAGAGTCTAGTAGTAGTAGATGCGATGTTGTTGCTGTAGTGTAAATTAAAGAACTCGAGTTTAGTTAAACCATAGACTATATATTATATATATTTATATATAGTCTATGGTTAGACTGGTTGGCACACACATCCGATCGACCAATGACATTTCATCAATGTTTTAATTTTTTTTGGTGATTGCTAAAAATAGAAAACATAAATAAACAAACTAAGAATTTCCGATTATAATATTACAAAATATGGCGGGAGATCTAAAAATAAAGTAAAACAACGTTAACCCTAAAAAGCAAATGTTTTCAAAATCCAATAATACAGTTCTTGTGCTGACAGTGTGACACCCCATAAATTAAGGCTTAAAAATAATAGAACAAATATTTAATAAATCTAGCGATCTTGATCTAATCTTTAAAAAAAAAAAAAAAAAAAAAAACACCACATCATCGAGATAATTAACTAGATTCATCATTGGCCTCCTTCAGTCGTGAGACTATCTAGGACATTCTATGAGCGGGTAAAAATTTTCAGCGGGTCTTAAGTTTTGTTACCGTATCTAAAAACACACAAAATTGAATACAATTTAATATTACATGCAATGATTTTAAAACTAAATAAATATGAATAGAATATGAAGCTAGAGTTTCTTTGTTTTTTTCATAATTTAATAAATTAAGTTACTCGTAAGAGTGAACTGAGTTGTTCATCTGGTAATCTTTTTATGAGACAGTTCTTTGTAAGTTTCATAACTGAAAAAAAAAAAAAAAGCTACTCATAGGATATAATATGATGAGAATATTTTAGTGGCGTAGCTAGGAATTTGGGGGCGGGGGGGGGGGGAACTCTTCATTTTGACATTCGACATCATGACATGAGACAATGACGTAATGTTTAATGAAAAAAAAAATTTCGGACACTCATTTTGGGACCCCTTCAAGTGGGTGCCCGGGGAGATTTTCACATTTGGACCCCCTCCCCCGCCCTAGCTACGCCACTAAATCATTGTACAAATTCTCCGAGTTTGCGATATTAATAAATGATATTATTATTTGAAAACTAGATTTTACACAGCCCATGAAAAAAAAAACAAATTTCGGAGCATTTAAAAATAATTGTTTGAGATGATTATTTAAATGAACTTTATATCCAGTAAGTTTCACTTATGATCTTAAACTTCTTCATAATCTACATTAAAAAACAGTGAAAGTTTTTTTTCAAAATCAGAAACCTAGAAATCTTTCAAATTTGCCATCGGATTACTTCAAGAAGTCTTCATAATTCCCGTACTTGTTTTCTTTACACTAGTCAGTGAATTTTACCTCACGAATTATGATTAGTCATTTTTTGGCTAACTAATTGGTAAATAGAACACATTTGTTGCTTACTTTACATTGGCCTCAGATATTATCAATAAATATGACAGAGAAGATCTGTGAAAATGTAAAATCCGAGAACCATTCTGAAACTTCAAATAGTTCACTTTCCGCAGACCGATTTTTCTGATGAGAGAAAGACACAAACTAGACAAGCAATGTTCAAATATTTAGTCATTAAAAAATCCATTTTAAAAAAGACTCTTTAATGGAAAGAACTCGACATATATAACTATATCTCTCAATAATGTTGAAATATCAAACAAAATAATCTATTGACTAATTGGTTAATTTTGTAATTGATTCATATAATTAAATTTGTAATAGATCTAGACCAGCAACAATAAATCTGTGCAATTAATAATATGTTTACCAATTGTTATTGTTTAGCGTTATTTAGTGCTTTTAGCTTTCTCAAGATGCTATGATCCTATCAATTATCTGGACCTGTTGGGGAATGGGGAGGGGGAGAAAGAAAGAGATCTCTGGGTGGGTTTTTATCTTGTAGACCCCTTGCCGGCCTTGCCATGTTTTCTGGTTTTCGGAAGATCCCCTGTTAACTAATGCAAATTCATCAATTCCATTTTTTAAAAACGTATTTCTAACTGTAGGCCCTAGTGGGTCGAAGAATGAAAAGTAATATAGTTACAATTTAAATTAGAGTTATCCATCTTTTTTATTAGTAAAATTTAAATTTAAACCAATTAAAATAACAATTAATAGGAATTACAGGAATCACCAAACACACTGGAAATGTTTTGCTACTGATATTGTTTTATATATGGGTTCTTTGTTCTATGAAGTAGTCTTTTAAACATTTCCTCTTGTATTTCTTGATCCCTCATGTGTGGCTCAAAAATTAGGTCCGCGGAACTGTTTTCACTAACAGAAGGGGTGAAGGCGAGTAACTGGTGCCTAAATCAGTAAGCTTCTGGCAGGAGGGACTCATTAGCCTTTACTTGCAACCTACCTAGCAGAAGGAAAACTGAATTCAAACCTCTGCTACCTTGTAGCTATACCTAAGCATGGGAAAGTTATTGTCCGTCAACCCTGAGGAAAATAAGGAGCCGGCGAACCTTGAGCGATTTGCAGCACACCACGCTACACCCTGTCACAGCCAGCGACACCGCTGATCCCAAACTGTATACTTGTTTGCAAAGAATTACATAAGAAGCTTTAATAACTCGTACCACCGATGTGCCCTTGAATTGTATTGTTGCTTACAGAATTCGTTTAATAATATCGTCGGCTTATGTAGGTTTGTGTACAACAGTTTTTAAAACAGTTTTAAAATTACTTCAACGGCTGGTAAAATCAATGTTTCATCTATAGGCTAGAAGTTATGAGATCTTGTAAGACGCTCACAAACCACCAACTTCTCTATATGATGTTGAAGAGATATCTTGTGGATCTATTCTGAACTTTATCTTTTAGAATTCGAAAGTTTTTCAAACCTTTAACTTTTTATCAGAGTGGCATCGTCTCAAATGATCCTACAAAGTAATTAGATTCATAACGCCATAAAAAGGTACTTAGGTAACCGCTTGTTTGACAAGGAAGAAATTTCAAATAATCAACACTGTACAGTCAACATTTCTTTTTGTTAAACATTAGTTGCATGAGACAAAATTAAACTATTTAAATAAGTACCGGTATTGAAATTAAATACAACAATTTTCGTTTCAATAGCAGGATAAATATTTAAAGGATTACCTAAGGTACAACTCATATATTAGTGTAGGAAATAGTTACATTAATGGGATTGAAAATTAAGGTCACGACCTGGTTAAATGAATACCATTCTCACAGATCCCCAATTTATTTTTTCACTTTCGTAGACCACTTTGGGAATCACTGGCCTAGATGTTGGTAATCTCACAAACGTCAAGGAAGAGCTCATCAACAAACTTGACAGGGAAACTTACGCCCTGCACATGAAGAAGGACGTGGAAAACAGTTGGGATAAACTGGAGGACTCTGTGCTCTATGGCTAGCAGTGTCCTCGGTCAGCCAAAACGCAAGCACCAAGATTGGTTCTACGAAAACAACGTACAAATCGAACAGCTTTTAACACACAAGCAACATTGCTTTAAGGCCTTTCTTTGTTTTCCAGCTTGCCCCCAAAGCAGAGAACGCTACACTAATGCCCAAAGAGAGGTCCAGCGAAATCTGAGACACATGGAGTGTTTCATATTGTACACGTGGATTACAGGGCTGCAAAGTATACCCGGTACACTTACTAATGGACATTTTTTTTTTGTGGAAAAAGTTTTATTTGTTAAGGCTTTGAATGAGAGATTGGCCCTTTACAAAACAATTAGATCAATTAGATAATCATTCAATAACATCAGTTAGGCCAGGTTTCCGTCACCTATCCCTTAGTTACCGTGATACATTATTTATTACATGCATATGCGTATTTGTTTCACATATGTTGGCCTGTGCAAGTTTGTTTATTAAGTTTATTATTTATTTACAGAAACATAATTACTGTGATACATTATTTATTGCATGCATATGCGGATTTGTGTTTCACATATGTTGACCTGTGCAAGTTTGTTTATTAAGTTTATTATTTATTTACAAAAACATGGAACGTAATCTTTTTTCTAATGTGTTTTTGGCAATGTAATCCTCTACTGAATAAGTAAAAAATATTCACGACAAAGAACAGTGCGGCAACGCAGAATTGATGGGACATTTAATTATGACGAATGCGCCCACACAAGACTTTTGTCTTTTTGTTATGTTCGGTGTTTTGTAAGAGATACTAATGTAACTACAAAAAATACTGAATAAAAAGTAAATGTTTCAAAAAAAAAAAGGAACATTTTATTTTTAAAAAAAAATTGTTTTTGTAATTACGCTAATTAGCAAACAAAAACTAATTGAAACAATGATAGTGAAAAAAATCAAGGCAATATTTCGTTTACACAAAACAAAATGGTTTATTTAATGTTATTAATTTATGTTATTTCCAGCTATATATTTAAAATATGTTCATAGAGGTCTTGTCTTCAGTTGTTCGCCTTTATCTGCGTCAAGAGAAGATGTGTCACCCAAATCACCCTTACCCAAAGTAATTTTGAAAGTTTCTAAACTTTTACGGACACCCGAACTTTAACTTCAATCCTTTTTTCTTTTCTTTTTGATAAATGTCGTTTGGAAATAGAAATAAATGTTTGTAATCCAATGCTCTTGGCAGAACTCGCATATAATTTATGGGGCAGAGGGAAGCACGCTGTTACCATGGTTTCTGGGCTTTAACTTATTATATCTTCATGAAATAACCAAAACCTATATGAAGAAACCATTCGGTGGTTGGGGGTTGAATTCATACTATACATCCAATAATAGAGTTTTGTGAAATACACTTTATTATAAAAGCTAAGTGTTTTGTTTATTTTTATTTATAGTCAGAATATCTTGAGAAATCTGCCCATCATCGACCATGAAGGAGAAGCTATATATTTATATATTTTTAATTTATATAAATTAACTACATAATTCCATAAGTTCAAGAACATAAATTAGACTTTTTGCAGATGATTGGATAATAATAATAATAATAACAATAATAATAATAATCTGTATTATTGTCGCAGTTATTTATGTAACTGTATAGTAGAATTATTTCTCTAATTGATAGTGCGGCGTTGATCACTATATTGATGACGTCATTACACTATTAATATTTTCCTTTGTAGACTAAGGGACTGAGCTTTTGTTGCTTGTCACAACTTCTAGTGACGTAAAGTTAGGTGTGTGTGGTTTGCGTCATTTATCGTCTAGTACAGTCTCTCCATTGTTTTGTACGTTGGTACAGATAGACGTGTCTTGAGAGCTCTTGAATTTCTCCTTGGTTATTGTTACTGGATAGCCTTAACATTTGCCTTGGACATTTTCTTGTTGGATTATCTTGACCCCTGTTTAGGGTGAGTTTTATTTTTCATTGTATAGTTTTTCTATTTGAATTCGTTCGTATATGTAAGTCTATAATTAGACTAGATCTAGATGATTAGAAGAATCCTTTCTTTTATCTTCTATAGGGTTTTAACAAGTCTAAGTTTTGGTCGTAGTCTCAGTTCAAGACTCTATTTCAAGTTTTAGCGTCAAGTCTAAGTAGTGATCTTAGCTTGGTGTCAAGTTTATGTGTTAGACTCAGTGTAAAGTCTTGGTGTCAAGACTTGTTTATCCAATTTTCTATATTGAGAGTACAACTTTAGGTCTACAGTCTACAGGACTGAGGTCTTCATCTCACTAATGTCAGTTGGTCGTCTGGTGTTCAAGTTGGTTTTTCATGAGTCTGAGGTTCAAGATTCCAGACTGCGGGTTGCCTTGGTCAGACCTGATGTTATAGTATGAACTATAAACTTTTAGAATTGTCGTCAGTGAACAGTATCGGATCTAGAGGCTAGATCTATGTGGATTACCAGTTGTTGTATTGGAAATCTATTTGAACAACTTGTAATGAATATATTAAGGTAATGATATTGTTCAAATAATGATCATTTATATGTCGCAAATAGAATAACTGGATAATTTTAGATTACATATTATTACACATATATCTATTGATATTGATACTATTATTATCATTCATCATACATCAGTTCATTTGTAAATATATCACTGGAATAAATTTTTATTGTTATTTAACATCATACACTTAGTTTATTAATTTATATACATCTGTATGTGTATGGTGTGCTTGTCAGGCTGAACTTGGGCCAAAATATTACAAGTTCAGAAAATAATAACAATAACACACATTGAAATAATATTAATTTTAAATAAATATTCACATTTGAAATATCTAATAATAGTTTGATAAGTACAAGAAAACAAGAACCTGACAAGTATTTTGGGGGCTCGTCTAAACAGTTAATAGGGATTATCTCAGTCATAATTTGTTAATATTATTGACAGTTGAATATTTGCTAAGTTTATTGTTTAGATTTCTGTACTTGTAAAAGTATATTTTCAGATTCTAGACACCTGTTTGTGTCACATTACTATTCATAACAGTACTATGTGATTGTACCTTATTACTCAAGAAAAGCACCGTATTAATTTTTTGTGTGAGACTTTATTGGTGCCATTATATCGTATTGTTATTGCTAACATTGTATCTTATATATAATATTTTTTTAAATTTATACTAATAAGATATAATTTTGTTACATGCCAAACTGATTGGTGTCGGACTTAAATTGGAGCTGTGATCTGTTTGTTGGGATTCTCAAGTTGTCCTGGTGTACCTGGCTGTACCTTGTCATCACTACTCTATCTTCCTGGTGCTGAGGCAGATTCTATCTTCGCAGGGGAAAACACAGCTAAGTGTATTTTTTTTTGGTTGCTAATAATATATCTTGTGCTCTAATTATATTTTCTGATTTGACCTGTAGAACTTATATTGTTTGGAAATTCTAAGGATGGAGACCAGATTTTCTATAAATTCACAATTTATAGCAGATGGGCAGGCGTTGGGTTTTACAGGAGCTGACTTACAGAAATATGTGAAGGAGCAGAAGGATGAATATGAGAAGGCACAAAAGGAGGAGCATGAACGACGGAAAGAAAGGGAAGTAGTGGAAGCTAAAAAGAGGCAGGAAGAATTGGAATTGGCTAGACTTCAGGAGAAAATTGTGGAGAAGGAGTTGCAGAAAGAAAGTAAATCTGAAAATAAAGAAGGAGAAGCTAAGATCCAGGATAAACATAGGCATATAATTGATAAGTTGGACAAGAGTTTTCAGAATATGAAGGAAGATGAGGATTTGATTGGCTTTTTGACTTTATTTGAGGCGGTAGCAACAAGATGTTGTATTGATAAGAAAAGTTGGGCTATGTTGTTATCTTACAAATTGACATCAAAACTCAAGAATTTCATGCTGCAAGATGATCTGTTTAAAAGGGAAAATTATGATGAAGTCAAGGTTATGTTAATGAGACAGGCTGATATAAATGGAGAATCGTGTAATAAGAAATTTCACCAAATCAGACCTAAAGAAAATGATTTCAGGGGATATGTAGCAGATTTGAGAAGGGCACTAGACAATTGGATCAAGATGGCGGAAGTAAAGGAGACCATAGAAGGCATGAAAAATATGATTGTGACAGAAGACAGATTATTAGAGAGTGTTTCAGGAGAAGTATATCGTCAACTTATCTTAAATAAAAGTGATAATGTAAAAGACATGCTACAAGTAATTGAAAGTTTTAAGACTGCAAGTTCAACCAAATCATTATGTAAAGAGGAAAATGTGTATGTGATGGGACCTGCTGAAGCCACAAGTCAGAACAGGAACAGTGACAGGAAAGTCATAGCTTGTTTTAAGTGCGGAAAAGTAGGTCACAGGTCAACGGAATGTTATGTGGCTGGAGCTGGAGTGAAACCAAATAAGGATGGACCAAGACATGTGTCAGGCACAAGGAATGTGTCATATGGAACTTACAGGAGGCAGTTTGATACTAGAGGAAGGAGAATGGATGGAGGAAACTGGAGAGGAGCTTACAATAATGTGAGCCATTGTGGAGGAAACTGGAGAGGAGCTTACAATAATGTGAACCATGGTGGAGGAAACTGGAGAGGAGCTTACAATAATGTGAACCATGGTGGAGGAAATAACAGAAGGAATTACTCAAGTGTTGATTATTCTAAAGAGAAAAACACAGACAAGTCAAGGAAAATTGATCAAACAGGTCCACAGAGATGACTAAATTGTTCACGTAAAACTCAAAGTTGTTGTCATTCTAATTTGGCTGATGAAATAGAATAGTTAACTCCATGTAGAATAGAAACTATGTCTATTGTTGATCAGAAATTGAGGAAAAAGTCTGTATGGAAATTACGTTTTGAAGAAGGATTATTAAATAATAAAATAGTGTCTATATTGCGTGATTCAGGATCTAGTGTGATTGGAGTAAGAAGTTCTTTAATTGAATCCACAGACAAAATTCCAGGTAGCTACAAATTAAAATTGATTGATGGTAGTATTAAGGAATATCCACTGGCATGTGTTGACATCAATTCAGACTATATCACAGGGAAATATATTGTAGCTTGTTTTGAAAATCCAAGAGCTGATTTAATCATAGGGAATGTACAAGATGAACAACATTGTGAACATATTGGTTTTTACAATTAGATGGATTACAGAAATGACAGTTATTAAGAGTAACAAAAAAAAACATATAAAAAACTACTCATGTTGTTTAAGGAAAACCAGTTACACCCTATAAAAACTCAAAATATATAGATATAAATAAATAAAAAGTAATCATGAAATTCAGATCTTAATAAATTAATTTAAAATCAAACAAATCATTTGGGTTTATAAAAAGATTTATTTTTCTTTTTACAAATCAAGCAAAACCATAAAACTAAAATGTTATTTAACCTTGGTTAGACCAATATTAGAATATGCGTCCTCTGTTTGTGGCCCCTTAACTCTAGAAGACTTAAACATAAAGAAACAAGATAAAACATAAAGAAATTAGATCCAAAATAAAGAAACTATAACAGGAGTAAATAAGAGCCGTAAGATTTATATATAAAAGAATATTTACATTTGACAAAAGCAACACCATTATTAAGATCAGTAAACTTAGAAAGACTAAAGAACAGAGGACTAAAAAGGACCAGTTAAGGGGGGGGGGGAGTATCTGGGAGACGGTTTTCCATGCTGCCTTTAGGCGCTCAGTAAACACAACTCTGCTCGAGTCGGGTGTCAAACCTCGAGCCCCTTTCATTGGTAGTCAAACCAAGCCAAGTTCAAGCGTAGGCCTACTTAGCCTCACTAGCAAATCAGAAATAACTGATAAAAAACAACAACTGAACCTTAATTTACAATACAATAACACAGTGTAAAAATACTACTCAGCGTGACACATTACCTGTGTCAACATTTCTGCTGTTCATAACTTGTTGAGTCATCAGACATTTGATTTTTGTCACCGATAATACTATGACAGTTGTTCATTTTTTTAATAGTGATATTTTTGTTGATAGTCCTGGCGGGGAAGAGAGACAAATAAAATGTTATTCTTTGTAGAAATACTCTTACATAAAATTAAATGTGTTTAGTGACTACAGTTATCTAAAACCAAAGCCCCCAACTCTGTAACAAACCAAACTCTGAATGAGCCCTAGATTTGTGTTAATTTTATAACCTTTCAAATGTTAAAGATGTGCGAATTCAAAATCTATGATCGCTTAACTCTTTTACCCCTAATAGCCGCAAAGAATAGGAAGATATCAAATAAAATCAATAAAATGGAAATGTTTTTAAAATACTGCATGACATGATTTTATAGAGAATGATTAAACCTTTTAAAAAAAAATTAATAAATATAAAGGAGACTGACCGGTAAAGCGCTTGGCTTTCGAATCAAGGAATTCCAGGATCGAATCCTGGCGAAGACTGGGATTTTTAATTTTGGATTTTTAGGGCACCTCTGAATACACCCAGTTCTAATTAGTTGGGGAAAAGTCAAGACGGTTGGTCATTGTGCATGACACCCTGCACGTTAACCGTGACTACAATAGAACATAAGATCAGAAAGGGTAACTTTACTTTTTTTTATTTACTTGTAGTTTAAAGAACATGACATCCATAGAGCTCAAAAAGGAAAAAGAAATTACTGAAAATGCTCTTCTTAAGAGCACAGACCTACATCTATATTATACCTAGACTGGACATGCCGATCTCGTAAAACTACACAAAAATGTGAAAAACTTCAAGAAGCTGAAACAAGGCGTTGTTTTGTAAAGTAGAAGTGAAGTTTATTTTTAAACCCTAACCTATATAACATAATATACACGGTATATTTTGACAATTTTTAGATCCAGATTCTAGATATAGAAAGATCTAGGTAATCAATGTATTTAAATGTACAATCTAAAATCATAAGATAATTAAGATCAACAGGATTGAATTATTTAGATCTAGGATTATCAAAACATTATCTTAATAGAAACTAAAATGAACTAGTCTTATGTCATAGATTTGCTTGAATATATAGTTCTGTGATTAATAGCCCATTCTATATAAAGTCCTCAAAATGGTATTGCATTATTTCTAAACTTTGAAAAATAAAATCCTTACTTTTCTAAGACAAAAAAAGATCGATTTTCAAAGATTCGGGGCGACTTCCCTTACAGCTTGAAAAAAGAGTTAGTATATAACGATCGGATACCAATCAGTTTCCGTTTTCAAATCTAGGTATAATAGACCTCTCTCTCTCTATATATATATATATATATATATATATATATATATGTCTGTGGATCTGAGTTAGATGGTACTCAAGCACTCCGTATACAGAGAGCCCACAGGCTGTAGGCTTTGATGGAATTTAGTTAAGACATCAATTTATCTGACAATTATGACAAACACATCTCCCGGGATTTCTCTCAGAAGCACGTAGGCGTAAAGATATTAGCTTATATTACTGCGTTCCCTTTTACACAAGTTTATTCAGAAGAGATTAAAAGAAAGGCAGACAAATCTCTACTTACACGTTCATGGAGGTGCTATTGAAACTGTAGTTGCCGTCCTTGTCACTAAGCTCCAAGCTGAAACAATTTTTTTTTAACTTAATATTAAATGACATAATAGAAAAATGTTAGAGGATATGTTTGTATTTATTTTTTAAACCTGTTTACTGTGCTTTTTTATGCCTTCTAAGTATATCTCGTTAATAAGTTAGCTTTGTATAATACAACTTTTACATGTTTCGGATGTTTCTTCAACTTTAGAGATCACCTACTTACTAGTTCAAACCTCCCGCAGGACGACGGGGGAGGGCAGCGGGCAGGGTTTGAACCCGTGGACCATCGAGACGACCGAAAAACAGACCAGCGTACATACTACAAGATCAGGCAGCCATACGGTCATCCCGGATAGCGGATACTTTCACTGCCAAAACAGTTGAGCAGTAAGAAGTGCCTCTGCCATATCTACACCAGCATCGACAAGAACATCGCTACGTGTAATGCAGTCTTGTCTTCGTAAGCCCATGATGGAGCAGGGATCTTTGAGGAAAACACTCGAGAAGCCTGAGTAGCTATCTGCAGTGGCGTAGCTAGGAATTCGCCATCATTTGGGTGCGCTACATTTTGCGTAATATTTAATATTTTATGTAAAAAACACTCAGTTGCCCCCCCCCCCCTGCAAGTGGGGTCCAGGGGTGATTTTCAAATTCTCCAACTCCCTCCCCCACCCTAGCTACCCCTCTGGCTTTCTGTATAGCACCCAGGTGTTAAAGTTATAGTCAACCATGTTTACATTAAATTCTTGAATTCATGTACACATTTTTATTAGTTTAATAAATTGATTAGCTATCTGTCTTCCTGCTACTGCTAGAGATTCCCCTGTTGTCAAAAGACGAAACTGTGGCTTGCAGTTACTTGCCATCGATCAACCCCCCTAGACAAAGACTTTCACTACCATTTAAAGCTATTCACATAGAGAGTCGATTTGCGACATAAAGTCATTGCTAAAGACTGGCAAAAATATAGCTTAAATCGACCACCGGCAGACAACGGTTTGGTCTGCGGAGGATGTAGCGAAAATTGTAGATCAGAGGTCAATAACTGTAAGGCTATGTAAACTATTAATTTGATTGGTGTGCCAACATTATAAGAGTGGATTAGAAAGATGGAGATTAAGAAGTACTAAGAAAGACAGACAGGCAAACATACATACAAAAAAAAAAAGAAAAATAAATGGGGAAAGAAATCAACACCATAAGAATAAAATACAACAGCGACAAAAACAGCGAAACAATAACATAACAACAACTACACAGCGCAATGCAGTAAAGCTATTCATCATCATCATCATTGGCCTCCTCCAGTCGTGAAACGACTATGGTTCAACTCGAACAAGCGAGGGGAAAGCCTGTGCATTGTTTATGGTCGGAACGATGTCGCCCACACAGCAGTTCCCCCCTCTCCGCGCTATTACGAAAAAAATAAACTAGCAAAATATTTTTGGGGGGAGAACTGCACATTTACCGCCATGTATTTATATATTCTACAATATTTATTTCATTTTTTTCTATAAAAATAATACTTACCACTAATTACATTAATTAACTAATCTACTATATAGTAGCGAAAATACCACTCATTCACTGATCACGAAAATGTACGTATCCGCATGAAATTTCGTACAAATGTTCCTTTTACTACCTTGATGCTCACTAAGAACGGTTTTTGACAAAAGATCAACCTTTGGACCGAAAAAAAAAAAAACGCAAAAGTTTTCTATCAAACCTTTTCGGTATTTTCTCAAAAGGACGCAGACTACATAGAAAGCATTTTTCAAAAATATAATGAATTCCTTATTTTCAACACTTTCTCTCCTAACTGACGATACCAGCGTTGATTCCACCAGAATGTTGTAAATAAACACGGAGAGAAAGAGTTAAAGCTTTTTTTTTCTTTTTCCCTAAGTCTACTCATTTTTAATATGCCTTACATTTCCACTTCCCTTCGAAATTGACTCAAAAACACCTATATTCTAGATCTAAATCTAATGCAAGTAAATAAACTTTTTTTTGTGGGAATAACTCTTTAATGCGTTTTTTGTTTTAATATGTCTATAAAATGGCCTAGAGTTTGTATTGGGTTTATTTTGATAGATCTAGTGTATTTTTCTTTTTTTTTTCGAGAGAGAGCAGCAATGGTTTAAAAAAAAAAAAAAAAAAAAAACTAAATTTGAATAGCATTAAAATATATATCTAGATCTATTGTCATTTCGCTATATTCCAATGGAGTCAAAGAAAAGAATAGGCCTACAATTAGTAAAACCAAATTAATATTTCTTTGTATTGAGAGAATACAATACCAACGGGAATATGTACGGGGGACTCACTTTTTGTTGTTGGCGGGGGAGGGGAGATAAGTAAAAGTGTTACTAAAATCAACGGGCCCAAAATAGGAGAGCCTAATGTTTCGGGGCGCATTATGAAGCAGGTCTTTTCACATCAAGTCTATGTGGGAGAAATTATGCTGCGCAGGAAAAAAAAAATTGGGGTTCCAGAGAGCGAAAAAAAGAGAGAAGGAAAGGAGAGGGCCGTGACATTTCATTGTAACAGATACACTTATTCACGGGCGGAAAGTGTATGTTAGGGTCATCGTTAAAATGTGGCCCGTTTAGTAAAATAAAATTAAAAAAGAAGGAGTGTTCCGGCCATAAAACAAAACAATATAAAGCCTTAAAACAACCAAGAATGAGTGGTGGATGAAAACAAAAAAAAAACGAGTAAAAAGAACCCTGACAGAAAGAGCTTATATAAGCTTTGTAAAAATAACAAAACAGCACATGAAAACAGCCCTTCAGCAAGAACAATACAAGAACAAAAGCCAACGTGAACACAATGTTAACATTACAAAAGTACAAAGCAGAAGTAAAAAGAAAACATTTTACTTTAAAGTTAGTTCTTTTTTATTTGCCTCCATGATTCCAGCTAATTCTTCCGGTGTGATGACGGTTCGTGATGACAACAAGCTTCCAGCAGTGACAGACTTCTCCGTTGTTGCCGGCTGCGACATCTTTAGTCTTCGTATCTGAAAGGAAATGAAACTGTAATACTCAGAATTGTTGTCTAGGGATTAAGTTTACGAAAATGTGTAAAATATTGAAAATGATGTATTAATTGAACACAATTACATAATAAAGATCAATTGATAAAATAATTATGCAAAGTTTCAACTTGATTCGAAAATGGGTAGTGGGAGAAATGACATGTGAAGTATTTGTTTAAAGTGACACAGAGTGAGTTCATATTAGCTGTGTAATTAAAGCTAAATCGACTCTACATACTATTGTTTTGCCGAGGTTTAAATTAAATATTGCATTAAATAAACAGGGCCTACTTTTCAAACACATTAGAAATTTCATCAGCTTCATTTAAATACAAATAACATCTTGACAAAATGTCGAATTATCTATAATTATGACATAAAAATAATGAAATCCAAATGCGTAGGTTACCGTCATTACAACTAAAATAATATCATATAATATTGTTTCTCTTACTTTTTTTATTTTCACTTGGTTGAACTTTCTCAATCAATGTAATGAGCTCAGTGCCGAATTTTCCTTCTTTTGCTACTGCAAGTAAATCTTTCTTTTCCTGTTGTGATAACTGATGATGTTGTAGAATTATTTTCAACGCCGTACAACTCTTATCCCTCAAGCTCAAATATATAGCGTTTATTCCCAAGTCACTGACTTTCAACAAATCAGCTCCAGATTCAATCAGCTGCTGGAGGATATCAAACTTCTGGCACAAAATGCTAAGAAATAAAGGTGTGAGCCCTTTACAGTTTGCATCGTTCAAGTTTACACTTGGAAGGGAACTGAGGAACTTCACCACATCTTTACATCCATTGATGACACTAAGATGAAGCGCACTGTCTCCTGATTTCGATTTGATGTTAACATCGGCACCGTGTTGTACCAGAAGTTTGACTGTGGATAACATGTTTAGTTGTGCAGCGATCATTAGTGCTGTAGTACCGTCTAATGGATTCACGAAATCTTTATCTGTTGCTGAGTGAGCTAAAAACTTTTTGACAACTTTTTCAAGACCTTTGGCAGCTGCAAGCATCAGCGGAGTATGTCCGTTGACGTTAGTAACTTGTGTCTTTCCACCATCCTTTAGCAAGAGAGATGTGACACGGACATGTCCATAACAAGAAGAGAAGTGTAAAGCGGTATTGTCATCAAAGTTGGCATCATTTATTGGCACTTTTAATTCTAAAAGTGTTTTTACTAATTCAGTGTGTCCAGAGAAAGCAGCGATCATTAATGATGTTGTTCCGTTTCTGTCTACGTGGCGACAGTCTGCTTTATGTTTATGAAGCAATTTCATGATCTCTATACTACTCCTTTGTACCGAACACATAAATGCTGTTTTATTGAAAACATCTGCAGCATCTACATCAGCACCCTTCAATAAAAGCATTTCTATAACCTTTATATGTCCATTTTCTGCAGCGTGAATTAAAGGTGTTTGTCCAAACACATCCCTAGCATTCACAGAAGCGCCGTTATCCAGTAATAGAGAAAGTATATCTTCCTTGCCATGGCTTGCGGCGATTATCAATGGAGTGGCATTAGCTTGAGAAGATGCATTTGGTTTCGCTCCTTTGTCTATTAAAAACTTTGCCGTTTTAAAATCCCCAGATATACATGCAAACATCAGAGGTGTCCAACCATCAATATCCGAAAGTTCCAAATTATACTCTTGCTCATAAAGCGCTTGGACAATTTCACTTTGACCAACCTGTGCTGCCACCATAATAGCGGACACGCCTTGAGCATTGGCCAAATGTCTGGAAGCTTTTTTCTGAAGAAGAAAGTCAACCATCGTCTTGTTTTTTAAGGTAGCTGCAACATGAAGAGGTGTATCTCCGATTATGTCTTGTAGATCTATTTCTGCTTCATAATGTGTGATTAATAGTTTTGCAAAAATAGTCTCATTTTGTACTATGGTGATTTTCAACGCTGATTGGATAAATGGATCCACACTGTTCACATTGGCTCCCGCATCCAGAAGTAGGCGTAACATTTCTTTGTTACTATTTGTAGCTGCCATAATTATAAGCTGGCCCCCAAATTTCTGGAGCGTAGGTTGAACCTCAGATGAAAGTCTTTCTTTATTTTTCATGTTTAATAAATATTCGACTGTTTGAACATCATTATTTCCAACTGCCGCACCTATACACTTGAGAAATTCAATGTCTCTGTGCCAAGATTCATCTTTTAACTTTATTAAATGCTTTGCTACGTCTGAGCTTTTGTTTTTGCAAGCGTACATCAGAGGTGAAGTGTGGAAAATATCGCACAGGTTAGTTTTGGCACCCTTGTCTATTAATTCTTTAACAACATCTAAGGCATTTTTAAAAACAGCAAAAAACAAAGCAGAACGTTTATATTTGTTGACAACATTGATTGTTTTTTTCGCGCCTTTATCTAACAGCTTTTGTACAATCCTCAGATTATCTATACTAACAGCATACATCAGAGGAGTCATACCAATAGAATTAGTACAATTCACATCAGCGCCATGCTTCAGTAGACGACTTATGCCTTTTAAATTCTGATACATGCCACAAAGATGTAATGCTGTGTTTCCCCAAGATTCTTTCTCATTTATACCAGCATTGTTTTCTAAAAGCAGTTTAGTAATAGATGGATCTCTATTGCGAACACTTCTCATGAGAGGAGTCCAGCCGTCTAAAGATTTGGTTGAAATGTTAACACCTTTCATCAGAAGCTTCTCAACAATCTTAATGAAGCCTTTTTCCACAGCTATATGAAGAACGTCTAAGCCATTGGGAGTTTTACAGTGCACATCAGCCTCGCCGTCTAACAGTATTTGAACAATATGATCATGCCCTTGTAGAGCTGCAAACATAAGTGCGTTTAATTGTCGTCTGTCTTTTACATTGACATCAGCTTTATTCTCAACCAACATCTTTGCAAATTCATCACTTTGAAGCATCGCGGCAAACATCAGAGCAGTTAGACCTTGACTATTTTGTTGATTAACTTTCGCTCCACTTTGGATCAGTTTCAAACCTTTCTCAGTGTAACCAAAAATGGCGCATACCATAAGGTGTGTTAATCCACATCCACTTTCAATGTCGTTTATATTCGGAGCCAAACACTGAATCTTTTCCAGTTGTGTCTCGTCCATTGTTCTTTTGAATTTAGTAGTCAAAAGACATTTCTTTAAAGCTTCAATATTTATGTTAGCAATGAAAAGTGCCGAATGCAGATCTTTGGGTGGAATTTTCATCTGATCAAGTGGGGTTTGGGCAGACTGCACTTGATTCTGGAACTCCTTCAACTTTTTTTCAAACTGTTGTTGAATCATTTGTTTCATTTGCTGCTGTGTAACAGTTAAGTTCATTGCTTGTCGCTGATTTTGGAAGGCCTCCATTTCTAGCCCTGTTATATTGATAAAAACAAACTGTAGATATAAATTTCAAATGTTTAGACAAATTAGATATGAAAAATTATGTTGTTTTTTTGTGTGGTAAGATAAAAATATAAAAGTGATTATTAATATCAAGCTATATCACTATTATAATAAGTAAAATGTATGATTTAAAAAAAAAATTAAAACGCTCAACATTCTGGCTAACCCCATGTTGAGATCTACTCAGAGTACTGAAGATTCTCTTTTTGGTGATATAGTTCCAGACTTCGAAACATTAAAAAACAGTAATCTAGACTAAAATACTGGATCTTATTAATTGTGTTTTGTGTATTGATAAATTGTATAAATATTATACATTTGAATATTTTCACAAATTAATTCTAGCCGCCCAGTTAGCTTTGTGTAGAATAAACAATGGATCCTCCCCAGGATGAGCAGAATTGCAGAGCGGTATTGACATCTAAGTTTGCCTCATCCAAAGTTCAGCAAACATCGTGCTGTTTTTAGGTCATTTTCAGCTACGGCTCTGCTTGTAAACAAGTTAGGTATTCATCGCTCTTGTGTCTTGATTCGCTTTTGTCTTTCAGTTTTTCTACTATTTCTGGGCTTTTATTTTTACATGCATAATAATAATGACTACTCGTTCATTTCTAACATAATAATGATAATAATAAGGCTTGTTTTCAAGTCCGAAGATTAAGGAGGAATGCAGTATTTCCCGTGGCTACGCAGCCCCAGCTGTGACCTACATGTTTTGCCACATACAGGGCAAGCATAACCATTGTCCGCCGGTGGTCGATTAAGATTTTCTTTTCGCCGTCTGCGTCTGTCCTCGGCAGCGGATTTTCTTTTGGTCTCAAATGTGTATCCCGCGGCCTTTGTGAGTGACCTCCAGCTGTCTCGTTCTGAGGCCGCATTAAACCAGGTGCACTCTTCTATGTCAGCTAAGGCAAGTAGGCGCCTAAGCTGGTCTTTTAAATGTTTCCGTAGGGCACCTCTGTTACGTCGACCACCTTTTAGCTCACAAAAAAAAAACTGCCTCTAGCATACGTTCGTCCCCATACGGGATACGTGCCCTGCTACATTCATTGCATTTCCTAATATAGCCTAACATAAAGCATTCTATTTAGACTTATTGACGTCATCGATAGTTTCTTTGGCTCCGCAGTCCAATAATGTATGCATTAACTGTGGGTTGTCAACGCTGCAAATATCAGCGGAGTCATACCTAAAGCATTTTTGCAGTTACTTTTGGACCCCAAGTTTTATTAAGAGGCTTATACGCTTGTAGTTCTGGCAAATGACACTTATAATTCATTTACATATTAACCAACTAAGCGGGCGGGAAAAAGGGGAGACAAATTTTACTCCCTACCCACAATTTGACATATTCGTGCTATGGAAGAGAAGGTCAACACAACATAAAAAAAGGTAGGGTATTTTTTTTTTCAATAATCTACATTATTTGGATCATTATCTAAACGTGACATCAAATCAGTGAACATCAATACTGACTATTGTGAAGACATAGCTCTTGACCGCACCAGATGGAGTGAGACAGTACATGGGTCTCAGCTCAGGAAGAAAAACGCACAATCCGAAAAAACAGCCAACTCCTCTACCACCGAAGCAAAAGCCATCTTAACCTGCGCTATCTGTGGACAGGAGTGTCTCTCCAAAATAGGGCTCCACAGCCACATGAGGAAGTGTGCTCTGAAATTAACCATAGTCGTTCTACGACTGAAGGAGGCCAATGATCAATAATCCAATTAGTGTTAAGTAAGTAAAGTCCCCTTTCAGACCATGTGGTCTATAGGGCAGATGATGTAATGGTCATCTGTTTCTGTGGCCTACGGTTAAAGAGGGTGTCATGTGGCCAGCACAACGACCAACCGCCTTTACTTTTCCCCAACTAATGTCAGGTACTCATTAGAGCTGAGTGGACTCAGAGGCGACTGAAATTAAAAATCAAAGTCTTCACCAGGATTCGAATTCCGGACCCCAGTACGGAAGCCAAGCTTTACCGCGCCTCTAACCCTTACTAGCTGGAAAAAAGAAAAAGGGGAGTGGGGGGGAGGGAGGGAGAACACCCTTACTTCACTTTGATACACTAGTGGCTAGATTGTTAATACAAAGTACAGGACTTGGCCCCGAAAGTTTTAGGTTAATCTGTGAAAATCGTCGTTCGTTTGAAAAATCTATTGGGGGTACAGGAATTAGATCTATAGTTTTCATCTCAGTCGCTGTGTACCCCGTCTACTCGGCTGCCTGTCAATCAAAAGTCGTTTCGTACTATTCTGATTACATAAGAACTGCCGCATCAGCTGCCTTAAGTATGTCACAGAGATTTAGGTGGAGAAAGAAAGTTTGGGAAAAAATTAAAATGCTATTTTTATTGGAAATCGTGAAGAGTTCCTGGTAAAAATTAACACTTACATCTAGAACAGCGGTTGTCAGCCTGTGGATTGTGATTCCTTGGGATTCGCAGGGGTCACCTAAGGCCATGTTTGGGAGGGGATGCGGTTCTTACGTGTAAAACTTGACATTATACAATTATTTTTTTTCACTGATAATTACTTTCCTTTTTTTTTTTTTTACTGTTAATAGTCATTCGAAGATAGATGTTGCATACAAACTAAATCAGAATGAGTTTAAAATATTTAATTGTCACAGCCAAAATATTAATAACACTAACGGAACACTTTCGTGGCCAAGTCCTGTACTTTTGTATTAACAGTCTAGCCACTGATGATTTGTAAATAAATAATGACGATTTTAAAGACGAGTTTTTTTTCTTTGGGGAATCTTATGAAACGATTTCTGAAGCGAGTGGTGTACCGGCATTTGGCAAAACGTTTCGTTTTTGGAAAAGTATAAAATCTATTTGAACAATATTTGTGGTGTCTGTACACAACATGCTCCTTGTATTCTAGGTCAGTGATTCAAAAGACGTTTTCCTAAACGGAACACTTCGCTTATTTTTTTTTTTAGAGAGGTTAATTCACGTGGTGGACAACAAGTTAATTATATCAGTAGTTCGTGGAACACCTATTCAGGCCTTGCGAACACAATGGTCTCGCGGAACACAAGGGTCTCGCGGAGTACAAGGGTCTCGCGGAACACAAGGGTCTCGCGGAGCACAAGGGTCTCGCGGAGCACAAGGGTCTCGCGGAAAACAGTTTGGGAATCACTGTTCTAGATCAACATTTACTACTACTGATTGAGTTCTTGTACGTCCATCTCAAAAGTGACTCGTTGTAAATAACAAATCAAAGTTCAAGATGTCACGGAGACATCAAATGAAGAGTTTATTTGAACTCAAGCTCTGAAGTGAGAAATATTATTTCTCCTCAATGTCAGTTACACAATTCTAAATCAAGTGTTTGTAGTCATATCTCGATCTGTCTGAGTGAGTTTTGTTGCGCCTTCTTTTTCAATTTCCAGCAACATATCTTTGCGAAACCTGGTAGCTGCGGAGGCAGATGTACAACAGCTTGGGGTTAGGGCGCGAAGAGACGAAAGACCCAGGAGAGATCTGAATGGAGGGATGTGTTGATGGAGTCCAGAGCCCTCCATGGGCTGTAGCGCCACTGGGATGGATGGTAGCTATCAAGTTTAAACACAGAAGCGAACTGGATGCAGAAGAGGACATTCATTATGTTATTGCAAAGACTGCCCCAAGAATTTCTGATCTGATGAAACAAGTAAGCTCTTCTTTTCACCGACATTGGCGTGTTGGCATACATGCCTACTATCGTAATAGTTCTGTAGAACTGTATTTTACTGTAGTTATTTAGCCTCCTTATTATAGTATTATTCATGCCACGCCGACATGCTTTTCAAATTGTATTCTAAATATGTAACATGAATGGGAATGAGGTGAATATGAAAAATAAATAAATATAAGTCATAATGATAAAATCTCATGTATTTGTATAAGTCATGTATGAACACAAAATATAGGCCTAACTGTATAACCTTTTGCTACTATGAGTTTCTAGCAATTAAAATACATCATGTAGGCCTATATCTGATGCATACATTTTATAACATTACAAACTACAGTTACTTGGCCTATGAACGAAAAAAGTAGGGATCTCCGCATGATGGTATCAAAGGAGTGGTGGATGGAAAAAAAGGTCAAGAAACGCTGATATGTAGTTAAGATGTGGGTAAAAAAAAAAAGATTTTAGAAAGATTCTAAATGATAAGTTCATTTTTCCTAGCCACTAAAACTGTTTTGTGCCTTTTGACTCTAGATCTATATAGTCTGATTGGAAATCTGTATAAATCTAGATCAAGACCTACTAATATTAAATTAATTGAATGTTTATTGAACTAGAGATAACTTCACTGTTTCAGACTCCATCATGGCGTATTCAATAGCTTTAGGCGACTTGGAAATTCATTTCAGAGGGACTAGTTGTAATATTGAGAGGAAAACAACATCTAGATGTAGATTTAATACTTACCTTGGTCAACGTCAACCTCAAAATGTGAATCACATAATTGTTTCGATTATGTAAGCTGAAGTGTGTTGAATAGTATAGCTATAATAAGTATCAAGCTGAAAGTAGTCTCAGAATATAGATATCTAGTACGTTTCCCGCTAAAGCATTTATATTTCAATTATATCTAAAATTAGCTGCTTGCAAATTCCCGATTTATAAGCGCTATCGTTTTTATTAGCAGTTTCTGTAAGGCTGCGTTTCTCAAACTGAAACGTATCCTCAAAGGAGGTGGGGGGGGGGGGGGGGGAGAGCGCCCGACATCCTGATAAAAATAGGGTCGGCAAAAAAACAGTGGGTTTATTTTTTAAGGGGAAAAAATGTTTCGTTTTTATTGAAGTTATGAATCCATGTTTAAATGTTAACCAAGTAAAATGACATTAGCCCTACTAACAAAGTTTCAAAAATCAGATCTACACACATTACACAGTCCCCGTGCTAAGAATGATTCTCACCCCAAGCCATTTAATACCACTTTTTTTGCCTTTAGTTCACCATCACGATACTCTTTATTTACGGTCAAGAGGAGTAATCTTGAACAAATTAAGAAAAGCTAAAAATCATATCGCCCTCTAACCTACAATTTTATATTTTAAAATTATTTATTAAAGGTCCATTAACCCAGTGCTTCTCAACTTATTCACTCGTGAAGACCTTCAGCCAGTGAGTCTGTGTTACTTTAAAACTCCTCTCGCTAGAGACATCAACATGAGCTGCAACAATTACGGCTGCCTAGTCTTATGAAATCAGAGGAAACTTGCCACATTGGACTAGGCTGCTCATCGCAATCTTCAACAATTTTATTAACATCTATTAGTGTGGGAAAGGCTTCGGAAGCCAGCCTTGACAAAAAATCTGGAGCCGATGATCCTTAGGCAGCTTGCAGCACTCAGTGCTATACCCTGGCAGAGCCTGTGACGCCGCTGACCCCTAAACATATTGCCACTTGGTGTTCCTTTGGATACATCAGCTGCGTGGAGAGGGGTGAACTGTTGTGTGGACATCGTTCCGCCCAAAGCTAATGCCCAGGCATTCAGCTCATTATCATGAAATGATCCATGGTCGTTTTGAAGCTGAAAGATGCCATTTTATTGTGTAAGTTGTCAATGTGTTGTGTGTGTGTGTGTGAGTGTTATTAATTAGTTTCATAGTTGTTATCAAGGCTCAACTATAGACTTGACAGAGACCAGACAAAGGTTATGGGCAATGTCAGTTAGATGTTTGTCTTGTAGAGCGACTGATACGTGGGTCGGGACAGACACAGACAATTATTAATCTTGAGACGGACAGAATCTGGTGTGGCTAATCAAGCCAATTCTATAACGGCAGACTTTGCCACAATTCGTACATGTGTATGCCTCTGATTTAGGGCTAGCGGACAGGGCAGCTTTCTTTTTTTTCCCTCTTGATTAAGGCCGCTTCAATTCTTTTGTTCTCAGCAAGGGTTGTCCCAGCACGCACAGTCTGTCTCCATGCACTCAGGTCTTTGGCTATGTTTTCCCACATACTTTCACTGATGCCTGTGGCTCTCATGTCTCGCTTGCAGACATCTCTATATGTTAGTCTTGGGCGGCCCTTGGGTCTGACTCCTTCCACAAGCTCAGCATATAAGATATCTTTCGGGATTCTACCATCTGGCATGCGTAATCTTCTTTGTGTCAGGAGAGCATACATGCTGTTCTAATTGGCCAATCTCAAAACTTCCTGATTGGAGACATGGTCCCTCCAAGAGATGCCCATTATGCGTCTTAGGCAGCGCAAGTGGAAACTATTCAATCTGTGCTCTTGGTACATGTATGTTGACCAGCTTTCACTGCCATAAAGGAGAGTGCTCACAACACAGACTATGATTTTGGTCGCTGTGGTCAATTTACCATTTTCCCAGACGCGCTTGGAGAGTTTTGCCAATGCTGTGGTAGCTTTTCCTATCCTTTTTGTCAGCTCGATGTCTAAGTCTAGGTTACTGACAATTGTTGAACCCAAGTAGGTAAATTCCTGCACCACTGAAAGGGTGTGGTTCCCAATTTGTATTATAGGTATTTCTGCGACGTCTTGTGCCAGGATTTCGGTCTTGGAGACTTATAATAAGGCTAAACTCTTGACAAGCAGCTGCTAAGGCGTTCACTAGCTTCTGTAGACCTCCTTGTAAGTGAGATACGAGTGCCGCGTCATCGGCAAACAGCAGCTCCCTTATCAAGATACGACGCCTTTTCGTTTTGGCTTTAAGACGTGCCAGGTTAAAGAGCCTTCCATCGGATCTACTATGGATATATATTCCGTCTTCCAGGGATTTAAAAGCACTGGTTAGTACAACTGAGAAAAATATGCCAAATAGTGTAGGGGCCAGTACACATCCTTGTTTTACACCGCTCTTAATGGAGAATGGCCGGGATGAAGAACTTTCAAACTGAACAGTGCCCTGCATATTTTCGTGAAAAGCTGACACTAGTTTTCTTAACTTATTTGGGCAGCCGATTCTCTCTAGTACAGCAAACAGACCGCTTCTGCTAACAAGGTCAAAGGCCTTGGTCAAATCAATAAATGCTATGAAGAGGGGCTGCTTTTGTTCTCTGCTCTTCTCCTGTAGCTGCCGCAGAGAGAAAATCATATCTGTTGTAGATCTACCTGCCCTAAAGTCACACTGCGACTCTGGATAAACACGATCTGCCAGGATCTGTAATCGCTTTAGTAATACTCTAGCAAAAGCCTTTCCGACTATGCTAAGCAGTGAGATGCCTTTGTAATTGTTACAATCAGAGCGGTCGCCTTTATTTTTATAAATTGTAACTATGTTGGAGTCTTTCAACTCCTATTACATTAGAAGGTAGTTGATTAAGAATAGATATGATTTGCGCTGTAGCTAGTTGTTAGCAATATATCCTGGCTATTTCTTTATTTAGAGTGACAGTCTGATTTGGCGACAGTCTTTGAGTCGGTGACAGTCTTTGGAGGGACAGTCTTGAGAGTCCGTAGAGATAGCCTGAGTATCTTATGATGGAAATAATTGATACCAATAGATAGAAGATAGAAAATGAGCGACAGATGATAGTCTACACAAATGACAGACATGCAACATATGTTGAACTCATGTAGCCTTGTGATGTTGGATCCAGGAGCGTGCATTGAGGAGGGAACTGGTTGGTCTGGCTGAGCATGGGTGAAAGACTATTTCTCTTGCTGTTGTATGTTATTCATTTTACATCTGAAATAGAATATTAAATATTAGTATTAATTAGAAGTTAACATCACAACTTTTATTTATGTGTTGTCATTTTAATGTGAATTAGTTAAGACAGTGTAAAGTAATTTGTTTTAAAGTACTAAGTTACATTCAAAGTAACTTATTCAATATTGAAACAAAAGTAATTACTCGCACCAAGCGTGAGAATCATTGCAAGATGAAAAGAGTCAAGATAATAAAGTGAGGTTGTGACGTGAAGTAAGGGAGCTCTTGACATAAGTCAATGTTCTTGTTTTGTCTGGCTCGTTCAGTT
This sequence comes from Biomphalaria sudanica, assembly GCA_036873155.1. Classification (NCBI taxonomy): domain Eukaryota; kingdom Metazoa; phylum Mollusca; class Gastropoda; family Planorbidae; genus Biomphalaria; species Biomphalaria sudanica. The sequence continues at coordinate 201,366 of JAZGLO010004765.1, forward strand.
ATTCTAATGTGCTGACATTGTACTGGCCTATATAAAGGGCCACTATAGGCCACCTTCAGTGATGAAACGACTCGTAGAGCGTTTATTGTGACAAGGAAACTCTAATTTGTAAAGACATTTTCGCCCGCGTACTTTTGATGTGAATGAATAAAGTTACACAGTGTTATAGAGAGCGTGTGTGTGTGTAGCACTGTGTGTGAGAGTGTGTTTCCTAGGTGACGATGATGAGTAGATTGGTTGGAGGCTGTACAGTGAGGACGATGAAATTACAATAGGGGCTCGCGTAACAAGCATCTAAAATAGGAGGAGACGACCCAGATTTGAAACAGTAAAGACGTGTTGTTTTTTAAGTGAGTTAGATTTTGTTTATTACTGATGAATTTTTTTTCGTCTCAAGTTGAATGTTTCTATACTGTAAATAAAAGTTATTTCTTTCGTTTTCAAAAAAGAAGTAATTTTAAGCTCTACAATTAAAAATATAATACGCCTACATCGATTTAGTTGTACTAGCTGTCTGGTGGTACAAGTCAACGAGCAACACACATGTATATAAATGTTACTTCGTGTATACCAGCCTACTGTTAAATTCAAATCTTAAAGAATATTTCACGGTGGATCATGCAACTGATCCAAAACTTCGTCAAAATCAAACTTTTTCAACAAGAGATTGCCACTTTTGTTTCTTTCCTAAGTTTACTTAGGAACTCCAGAAAATGCAATGTTCCTTTAGGAAGTCGTCAAAATGACATAAAGACACATATCTTGTGCGGTTGCTCTGATTTAATTTTTTTTTTTTTATTTTATAAAATTAAAACAATGAACTGCGAGTTACCGTAGTATCTGTAGTTTTATCTAACTGCAAAGCAAAAGTATCGCTTTTTATGCGACTGATCAACAGAGTCGACACGTCTAAGAGATCTCATTTGTCATTTGACAAAGAAATGGCCTTCAATTGGATAGCCGCAGTCACGTTGTTATTTTTCAAGCAATCTTATAGAAAAATGTGATTAGATGCCATTAAAATTTTCTTATGAATAAATGTAGCCTATGTCAGATAGGCCTACTTATTGTCTCTTATTACAAAGCTTATATCAGCTCTGTCTGACTGTCTGTCTGTCTGGTACAAATCTTGTACACGTTTTTTGCCCCATTCCCATTCTCGGATCAATTTGAAACCATAGACATAAATAAATATAGACTGGCCGATAAAAGAGTTTTATGAAACGAAAATTTGTGACTTGCAATTTTGTGTACTTTATTATACAGCAGTGTAGTTTTGTTTAGTCTCTAAGACTGAAGATCATGCAACTTTTCAGAACTCGGAAATCCGACAACAATAGATATACATGTTTTCAAGTTACATGAAGTTATTTCCTTGCTTCACTTTATATTTATTTATGTCTATGGTTGAAAGTTTTCATAATTATTTATTGTCGAAGACAATTTTAAAAACTCGGCAAGCGGAATTCTATTGTGGAAGTCTTGTTTTGTTTTTTGTTTGTTTGTTTTTATTTTTAAAAATTGCAAGAATAATCAAACGATCAAAATGTTTTTAAAATATTTAAAAACATCTTATATAAGGGTAAGAACCACACTAAAAACATTTCAAAAACATTTGCTTGTTTATTCTTGCAATTTTTTTTTTTATAAAAAAAAATAAAACAAGACTTCCACAGGAGAATTCCGCTTGCCGAGTTTTTTAAATGTCCCCCTGAGCTGTAGTAAATCTACATGCGTTCTACCTGCAAAAATTTTATATTGGATGGAAGAGCGATACACAATAAGTATGGGATAAAAATATTAATATGTTGTTTATCTAGTTTAGTACTTTACCAATTAAAAAAAAAATTGTAGTATCGCACATAAACAATCTTCTCCTGAATACGCTTTTTTGTGTGAAGAAATCACTAGGCCTATTTTTTTGTTTGTTTGTTTTGTGTGTGTCACTAATTCTAAGACTCACACTGACACAAAATGCCATAGGCGTAGCGGAGGAGGGGACAGGTCGGGGTTCAACCCCTCTCCCCAGAAATAATCTCTCTCGTCCCGCTGAATTTGGTGAATAGTTTTGCGTTCGTTTTTTTTTTTTTAAACTAAAGTAATTTTATAGTCACAAGTTCCACTAGCAAAGCTAAGAGCTGTTTTTAGGGTTAAAATCCCTTCCAATAAAAAAAAACAAAGCAAAATAAAAACTATTATCATCACTGTGTTTGTGGGTGTGCAAATAATAAAACAGATACGGTAACAAAAAAGTGCCCTCTCCAACCCTTAAAAAAACTTTATCAATAGGTCTACTTTCTGAATGCGTGTTGTTGTTTTTTAAAAGTATTCCTGTTCATGTGTGTGACAAGTCAAAAGCTTGCTGTCAGAGTCACTCAAACTTATCACAGCATTAATTATAATTTATCATTATTTATTCATTTAATTTTAATTATTCCCCGTCCTATCCCCAATTTCTTCACCCGCCCCACCTTTCCCTCTCTAGGCTAGACTTAGTCCACCACCTTGGCGGCTTTCTCGCTTATCTCCCCTTGATCGGGGAATGATAAACACAGTCTCTTTGATCTTACCCGCCGGATGTCTGACAGCCGAAGTTGACGCCACCTTGGGTGGAATGCAAGTCACTCTTTCTCCCCCCCCCCCTCTCCCACGTCTCTCTTTGATCAAAGAAGATCACTCGGACCAACACGCCTATTGACCTCTCCAAGGTGCGACTCTTGTCGGATTCACCCACGTGTAAGATAATTCTTAGCCCAGGACATTGCCTGTTTCCGCCCGTCTCTCCCAGGCTTTTATAAGGTAAATTAAATCAAGCCAGACCCTCTTATTTCTCTATCGCTGTCAATCGAGTCTGGACTACTTCATTTATTTTTACTCTTAGAGGAATACCTGATGCCTCCCTCAGGTGTCTGCCTATTTACCTGCCTATTTGCTGTTCAGTGTCTACTCGACACTACTCAACTATTTAGCGGATCACTTACCTGCCTATTCATTTGGCATTATCTGCCTATTTATCGGATCACTTGCCTACTTGCTATTGAGTATAATCTACTACCTACGTGGATCTACTCAACCCTACTACTTGGCGCTATCGGCTCTACTTGCCTGCTCATTCGACAGCCCACCTGTCAACTTATTAGGTACGACGTCCCTATAGACCCAAATCTGTGCGAGGCGTCGTAGCTACGCCAAACCCACCGCAACTCACTGGACTTATCTTGCTAACTACGCTGCCCACGGCAGATCAGCTCTGCCCGCAGTACCCTCGTTCCCACGGTAGCCGGCCACCCGCCCACTGTGCCCACTACAGATACCAGAACTTTGGATTCAGACTCCACAAGAACTGTATCGCCGGCGTTCCTCTACCCGCTAGAGCGCCACCTCCAGCTGCAGAACCTCAAGCCAGGACACAGCCAGCTGCGACCCAAGCAGGACAAGCAGCTAAGTTCAGAAGACAAAGTGACATACTCTCTTATTAAGTGCACGAGTGATGATTAAATATAGTATTGATTAGAGATAGATACAAACCCTCCCCCTTTATATTCTTCTATGTAAATATTTATGTTTCAATTTTAACTTTGTATCTGTCTTTCATTGCTTGTCTCGTTGCGTGCCTGCTCCCGATTTATATGCTGACGGGCTGGTGTGTGATAACTGCAAAAATAATCATCCCCTAGATATTAAACGCGCCAAACACACGTCCCTTTCCCCAACCTGTCACAATGTGTTGGGCCTAGACATATTTATTTATGTTTTTTTGCAGTTTAAGTCGACACCCACACCAACACAGACTGACACTAAATGTTCAATCATTATCAGTAGGCCTACTCTCTGAATGCATCATAAGATATTGCATATTAGGCCAATAATAGAATATGCATCCTCCGTTTGGGACCCCTCAACTCAAGAAAACATTAAGAAACTGGAACAGACACAAAATAGAGCAGTGAGGTTCATAACAAATGAATATTCACATTTGACTAGAGTAACACCTATAGTAAAATCACTAAATTTAGAAAGCCTTCAGGACAGAAGACTCAAAAGTAAAGTAGCAATTATACATAAAACACTGAACCATAATCTTCAAATACAAAAACAAAATTTAATAAAATACTCTGAAAGACACAAAGATAAAGGCACATTCCTCGTCCCATATGCTAGGACAAATTTGTACAAATACTCCTTCTTCCCTAGTGCTATTAGAGCATGGAATGGGTTGCCTGAGCTAGCCAGGAAAACCAGTGACTTGGCAGACTTTAAGTCATTGGTTAATATGCATGACTAAATGCATGACGCGTAGGACGTAATCATCTTCTTTTTTGAAGTAACGTCTGTATTATATAAGATAAGATAAGATATTAGTTAGATAATTAGATGGACCAGTGTTTCCCAAACTGTGTTCAGCGGTACCCTAGTGTTCCGTGATGCCTGAACAGGTGTTCCAAGAACTACTGGAATAACTAACTAGTAGGTCACCACGTGAAGTAATATCTATAGAAAATACGCAAAGTGTTCCGCTAAATACTCAGAATGTCCAAAGTGTTCCGTTAAATACTCATAATGTGCGAAGTGTTCCGCTAAATACTCAGAATGTGCGAAGTGTTCCGTTAAATACTCAGAATGTGCGAAGTGTTCCATTAGGAAACACTGAGATAGTTCTAAGGTACGTTACGTTGTATGCGACAACTTGTAAAATATAAACTAAAATCATAAACCTATTAGACCTATACCAGGCTTTTTGTATTGAACACTTTTATTATACTAACCATATAATTGTAATTGTACCGGTTATTCTAGATAAATATTTATTTTGTTTTACATGTTTTGGAGGTTACTTCAAATTCTGGAGATTATTCTAGTCCGAAGCTCCAGAAGGCAGGGTTGGAACCTGAGATCATGGAGACGACAGTTCAGAGCGCATGCCTCAACACAGAATAAATTGCGTTTATATATTAATATGTTTTCAGATTTGCATATACTAAATGATATGTATGTAACATCATTTACTACAGCCTTTTGTAGATTGAAGTAGATATAATAATGAAATCAAACTTAAAACTGGTATAGAAGTCAAGATTATACAGTGTTTTTTTTTAAAGAATGGTTACATAATGTAGGCCAATATGCTTATAGCGACACTTGTGTACTTCGCATTGCCAACAGTAAAGTGGCAGCACGCTAACCGTTTCACCCCACCAGTTCTAGGTGACCTACTTTTTGTAGACACATAAAGCACACAACACAGTCTGTCTGTCTGTACACAGGTCAGTAGTGCACTATATAGATCTACATCTAGTATTAGGAATAGATTGTGGCAATCTTGTGTAATAAATAAATGATTTTGTTTACTTAAGATAATTAAAGGTAGGTATATTTACACTTTACAGATACACCTCTTTGATTTATTAATTTACTAAGGGATATTATATTAGATTTATATTGTTATCATTTCTGTTTACCCTTTTGCGGTTTTGAATTATTGATAAATAAAGAACGCAGTATTTTCTACATTTAAAAAATGATTTCATGTGTAGCTCCAGTGACAAGATCTAGTCAAGTAAAGTCATATAGTTATTTATATAGGCCTAAATGTTTTGTTATAGGGCTTCGGGTAGCTACACTTTCTGACTTTTGCTTTAAAGTCATTTCTAACAGTTATAAAGGGACACCAATTTCACTGTTTTTAAATTAACCCATATTTCCTCTTTTAAAAATTTATTTTATTCAAAACAAGAAGGTCAAAATTATTTAATGGAAAACTGTCGTGAGTATAGCTTGACTCAAGGCTATGAGTTTATATATAAGGCCACTGTGTGGTCTGGGCCATTGTTGGGACTGTCACGCTTTACTGCACACTAGTCGCCATCAGCTTTTTTTTTTTTACTTTGTTGGGAACTGATCGAAGTGACACTCATCTCTTCTGTCTTTGTCGCCTCCACTGACTACTTGTTGGGAGACATTAGTACCATGTATTACTTCGAGTTAACCTTGAAATAGTTTTTTTTTAGGTCGTAAATATGTCAACAAAACAATGGCAGCGGTAACAATAGCAATAACATTAATGTCCCTTTTTTTTTTCGTACTTTGTTCTAAATTGCGTTGAATTGAATATTTCTCTTGTGAATGTTTTAGTTAAGAACTTTTTTTTTTCACAAATGGGTCACTTTTTGTGTTATCAGGCATAAATTTATCTACTTTTTTTTTTCTGTTGGAGATTGTCAGACACGGAGTCGAAACTATAAAAAGCAATCCGGTGTACAGAAAGTAGAATTGAAAGGGGAAGTAGACTAGTTTAAATTATATAGATCTGCACATTTGTCTGCACATTTCAACACATCGGAAGTATATTTCTAACCTCATTCGCTGCTAGCAACAAGTATTGTGTATTATTTAGGAAAAAACTTAAAGACATGTATGCATATTTATTGTATTCTTTAATATTTAGTTAATAATAGTTACGGTCAATGTAGCGTCTTTGATATTGTTTATTTTGCTTTAAATCTCCCCCCCCCCCAAGTCTTTTTTTTCTCACGTTCAATTTCAAATTCTTTCCTCCACATCTCTTTTATTCATTTTCTCTCTTATTGAATTTTATTGACTAAAAAAACGCAAAAGGAATGTATATAAAAAAAGAGAGCAGATTACTGTGATGTTTTACAAAGCTTATATCGACTCACTCTGTCTGTCTGGTACATGTTATTTTTTAATGTAGAAATTCTCTCCTGGTGTTGCAGTTTTTACTGTCAATGTGCAGTCCATTTCTGAAGTAAGTTGTTCAGATTTAGCGTCGAAAATGTCTTCGTTCCTCTCCAAGAAAACTTGTGTTCTTTGGGATTAGACTGCACTGCACATTTCTTTTTTTCCAGTGCTGTCAGGCTAATGTCAAGCGGTTGTGGTTTCAATGAATAAATATCAACTCGGGTGCCATTTCACCCTCATTGACATAGAGGAAAGAAGCTGGCAATGGGGCACCACATATGACCTTTGACTCTCTCCCTCCCTCTCTCTCCTTCCCTTCCTCTCTCTCCCTCCCTCTCTCTCCTTCCCTTCCTCTCTCTCCTTCCCTCTCTCTCTCTCCTTCCCTCTCTCTCCCTCCCCCTCTCTCTCCTTCCCTCCCTCTCCCTCCTTCCCTCTCTCTCCCTCCCCCCTCTCTCTCCTTCCCTCCCTCTCCCTCCTTCCCTCTCTCTCCCTCCCTCCCTCTCCCTCCTTCCCTCTCTCTCCCTCCCCCTCTCTCTCTGCGAAGTGTTCTGTTCAGAAAAAAAAAAAAAAGGTTTGGGAATCACTCTCCAGTAGTTGAACATTTCGTACAAACTTGTCACGTGTTTAGGTGGTAACTGTATGTGTGTGTGTCTGTGTTATTCTAGACAAAAATTATAAGAAAATGTATCTTTTTCTTTGTTTTACCCCCCTGTGCCTTTTCTTACTCTCTACTCGCTTATAATAGTCCACTTTCTATTTTCTTTATTATGACCTGATCTTGAACATGAAAAGACAATTTGTCCACTTCAAGAAAAAAAATGCATTGGAAAAAAACGCAGATGATTGACGACGGACACATTATGTAAAACCCAGCTAATTGACAATAAACACATTATGTAAAAACCCAGCTAATTGACGATAAACACATTATGTAAAAACCCAGCTAACTGACAATAAACACATTATGTAAAAACCCAGCTAATTGACGATAAACACATTATGTAAAAACCCAGCTAATTGACGATAAACACATTATGTAAAAACCCAGCTAATTGACGATAAATACATTATGTAAAAACCCAGCTAATTGACGATAAACACATTATGTAAAAACCCAGCTAATTGACAATAAACACATTATGTAAAAACCCAGCTAATTGACAATAAACACATTGAACTAAACACAACGGACATGAGCGTCAGCGAGCAGCTTAAAGAAAAGCTGACATGGGGGCAGTCAAAGAAATCGAGAAATTCGGTTTTAGCGAGATAGATGTAGTGGCGTAGAAGAAGGGGCGAATTTGAAAATCCTCCGAGCCCCCACTTGAGGGGGGGCACCAATTAGTGTTTTTTTTACTATAAAAATTAAATATTACGCAAAATGCACGGGCCCCCAAAAGAGGTCAAGCCCCCCCCGGGCCCCCAAAAGATGGAAAATTCATAGCTGCGCCCTGTATAGATGTAAAGATGGTATGTTGATAACAGAGTGTAAAGATGACCGATTCGGACTAGGCTGTAAAGATGACCGATTTAGAATAGGTCTTTGAGATGATCGATTCGGAATAGGGCTCGAAGATGATTTTGAACACGTATTCACATTCACTTGTATTATGTTCGGACGAATATCGAGTTTTAAATATCAGAAGAAATCGAATAGCAAACAATTGTCTGCGAATGTAACAACTGTCGCTTTGAATTCGTTAACATTGACTTGGGCATAAGCGTAGTGAAATAAAAAAAAACAACACTTAATAGTAGTAGTTTGAATATATGCAGATAGCCGTGGTGGCCTACAGATGATCAGTGCCGGTCCTACAGATTGCGGGACCCTATGCGAAACGAATTGCGCGGGGCCTATTCTTGGTTGTGATAATAAGTGAAAATTAAGATTTTTTAATTAGAGAATAAAATTGTCTTTGCATTTTATTCATACTTAGAAACTAAGTAAAAAATCACAGTCAAATTAGCTTTACGAGCCATCTACAATAGATAGTATTTTTTCAACAAAAAGCTGATAAACATTCAGATCTGCCTTTTAGATTTACTATCGACTAACAAAATATTTTTTTCGAAGAGGTCGAGATAGATTTAGATCTATATTTGTATGCCAGTGATTATTAAAGTAAATTAAGAATCTGAACTTCTTTATTTTTACGGTTAAAATTCGCATTATTATTACATTTTTATTAAATGAAAGCTGAGAGAGCCGTTTTTTTTTTTTTAAATTGCTAGTAGGTTGGCGTTTTCCATATTGAATGAATCCAAAAATAACAATTTTGTCTGTTTTCAAGGAGATTGGCATCAATTTTCAGATTTTAATAATTTCAGGAGATTTTCCTTTTTTTGTATATTTTACAATTTCAGGAGAAATCCAGAACAATTTATTAAGTTAAAATTAGTTTAATAATTTACTCCTAGAATTCGCACGGGGCCTATGAAAGTGCGGGGCCCACTGCGGCCGTATAGGTTGCAGTGGCCTAAGACCGGCCCTGCATGTGATTCTTGTGGCTTATATACGCAATGTTGGACTGGCTAACAGAAAAAAATGTGTTGGCACACAGTCAACAAAGAATTTCGGGCTTTGGTCATTCCAAACAATAACCATATATGTACCTTTTTTTTTTTTTTACAAAGCTTATATCAACTCACTTTGTTTTCTTCCTGTCTGGTAAAAAGTTATTTCTCCCACATCCATTTTCAGATCAAATTAAAACTGCACAATTATTCATTGGCGTAGACAAGACATGAATCAATTTTAAAAAAATTAATAAGTCAATTAATTTTTGGTAATTAATTTTTTTGTTTGATACCAGCAAGTGAAGTTAATCCTTCAGTACTCACAGATACGGCTACATTAGTAGGGTTTCGTCTCCTTGGATAATTGAACACGTTATTTCTCCCACACTCATTCTCTTATCAGTTTGAAACTTTACACAATTATTAATTGTACCTAACAGAACATGAATCAATTATAAATTAACCAATTAGTCAATTAATTATTGGTAAATAATATTATTTTGTTTGATATCGAATAAGGGTAATAGCTTCTACATTATTGAGAGATATGTTGTAAGTGCGAAATTCTTTCCCTTAGATAAGCTTTGCTTTTTTAAAGTTTTCTTTAAATTTTGCTTGTTTTCTTTTACTTTCGTATTAAATTTTATTCGCGTTTTCCTCCCTCTCCACATTTTATTATTATACCTTTGTTTAGCTCTGTAGATGCCAACTTTTCAAATGCGCCATGTTTATGTACACAGGTCACTATCTGGAACTTCGCCAAACAACTAGGCCACTTGGAGAACGATACATTGCTTAACAAGAGGAGATAATCTCTCATTATCGAAGGGTGATAATACGTGACGACCAGGAAAACGCTCATCGAGTAAAACAATACCCCGGCCTGATGACCTTTTGGCTCCATCAGCTGTAAGCCTGGATGTTCCTAGATTAGAATACATCAAGAAGAGATGTGTTCTGTTTAGTATCACCTACAAAATAACAATAACACCTGTCTCTACACGTAACATCTGGGACAGTTGCCTGCTGATATGTCTGCCTGTATTCTTAATTACGACCATTTGTTCATTTACATTTTTGTTTAACTCAAGAAGACAGTCATTTTCCCATTAGAGATGTGAGCGCCTAACCCAGCTCGCGGCCATATTGGATGAGACCTTAGAACAGAATAGCCTAAGCACCATGCCTAAATTACAGTCCGGTTGCCTGGGTTACAGAAGACGCCGTGACTCCGACTTTGAGGAGGTGGGGCCTGAGGATGACGAGTCCATGTTGATTAGCAGGGATGAGCAAGATGGTGTGGATAACTGTTTCAGGCCTTTCACCTCTCAAAGGAATCGTGGGACTGAAGAGGATACAGCCAATGAACGAACGGATTTAACCGGAAGTAGACAGAGGCGTAAGCAGAAGCGTAAAAAGGCGAGAAAAGAGGTAAAATTGAAAAAAAAATAGTTTTAATAATTATTGTAACAATACGTCGGCATTTAATTTAAAGTCTAGATCAAGTAGTAGATCTAATATAAATATAAATGAATGGGAAAAAATCTTTATTTGTACAGATATAACGATAGATCGAAGTTCCTCTTCTCCCCTTTAAAAAACAACAACTTTTCTTCAAGAACACATTTTAAAAAAGACTTTTAAAATAAAAAAAAATATTGGCGACACATTCAAAACAAGCTTTAGGATAGTTTAGTTGACACTATCAACTTCATTAATAGCCATGTCTTCGATTCCAAAGATGACTGCGATGTTTCACCTGACTACGCAAACCCAGCTGCGACCTGTATCATTTTCCACAACTATTGCTGACAACGCCAATGTCAGCTTCCTTTTCTATATTGAAATGACAAAATGGCGCTGCTGAATTTTTTTAAATATTATGTTTTTATTTTATTTTAAACTGAAATAAAATAATTTTGAACCCAATTTATAGACTCATCTAGATGTACCAATTCAAAAATGATTAAAATAATTTTTAAAAAATCAATTCCTATTTTACATTATTTTCAAACTAGCAGGATATGGCCTGCGGCCTGCGGACCTTAGTTTCGTTATTACCGATCTTCTTGATTGAATTTAGATCTATGTCATGCGCTGGTTCTGGTCATGTCCACTGGATTGAGGATGAATCTTTTCCGAAAGTCCTTTAAGGACAACTCGTGGTGGCCCAAGAAAAACTGGTCGTCCTCACCTCCGATATGTGGATGTAATCAAACGGGACCGGAAAGCAGTGGACATAGATGTTGACTACTGGAAAGACACTGTCCTAGACCGCTTTATGTGGAGAGAGATGTTGACTACTGGAATGACACAGTCCTAGACCGGTCTGTGTGGAGAGAGATGGGGGCTACTTGAATGACACAGTCCTAGACCGCTCTATGTGGAAAGAGATGGGGGCTACTGGAATGACACAGTCCTAGACCGCTCTATGTGGAGAGAGATGTTGACTACTTCAATGACACAGTCCTAGACCGCTCTATGTGGAGAGAGATGTTGACTACTTCAATGACACAGTCCTAGACCGCTCTATGTAGAGATAGATGGGGGCTACTTGAATGACACAGTCCTAGACCTCTCTATGTGGAGAGAGATGGGGGCTACTGGAATGACACAGTCCTAGACCGCTCTATGTGGAGAGAGATGGTGACGATGAAAACTGTGTAAAGCGAAAAAGCTTTGGCCTCAGCTCTGGAAGAAAAGCGTGCGTAACGAAAAATCGCTGGTTTCTCTATAGCCAAAACGAATTCCACATTTACCAGCGTTACACGTGGAACGGTAATGCCTCTCTATATTAAATAAAGTAGCAAAACACTCAACCATAATTTTCAAATACAAAATCGATTAAAATACTCAGAAAGACACAAAGATAAAGGCACATTCCTCTGTCCATATGCTAGGACAAATTTGTACAAAACTTGGACCCTCTCACAGGAGAGGTGACTGTTGCCTTTCCAAGTGTATCGAAAAGTGAGCAACATACAAAAAGCCTTCAGGATAGAAGACTCATAAGTGAAGTAGCTATTATACATAAAACACTTGTGAGCTTGCGCTCCCAGAGCTATATTTTTGTGTATTCTATTTTTTTATAGGCTAGTGCCAAATGTATTATTTGTACTTCCGCTTTTTGTGTAAGTTAGGGTGGGGTGTATAAAAAGTGTGCCACGCTGTTTTAAAAACAGTTCAGTGTACAGTTGACCAGTGGTCAGTATAGTATGTCTGTGTGGCAGCCGAAGATCTTTGTGGTCTGTCGTGTACTTATTTTTATTCCTGTACCTGGGACGGTCTGTAAGTTTGCTATTGTTACTGCTGTGTTACTGCTTTTAGCTGCTGAAAGTAACTGCTGTTTTAACTGTTGATTATAACTGTTCTAAGCTGCTGTTGTAGATTTATTTTGTTTCTGTAGATACTAGTGTAGTGTTGCCTTAGAGTTCTATTAGTAAACTTAGTTATAGTCTGTTTCTGTTCTTAGTGAATAGATCTACTAATACTATAGTAAGGTACTAACTAAGATGTTCTTGTTTTAGTTTTATTTATGAGTTGGTTGTAGTAGTAGAATATTGTAGATCTAGACTAGTTTATTGTAGTTTGTTAGTGTAGATCTAGGTCTAGACTAGTGTAGTAGTTGTAGTGATTTATTTAGTTAGATAGTTGGGTTGATCAGTTTGTGTTAGATAGTTGGTTAGTTTGTTAGTGTTTGTAGTGGTGTAGATTTAGAGGGTTTTAGTTAGTTGATGGGTTCAGTCGTGGTGGTTAGTCAAGTTAGTGTATATATTATATTTTATTATTGATTTATTTTTGCATATTATATGTAAATAAAGTTTCGTTTGTTTATTTATCCTAACTAAAGTTTCGTTATCTTGTTTTCCTTTAGTTTAGGTTAGTTATAGCTAGTTGTCTGGTTACTTAGGCGACTCTAGCCCCTTGGTCACCATACCGAGGTGCACAGATTGAGCCCATCCAGTAGCGCTAACATCTGCCTACTGTTGGTAAATTTTAATGTTGAGCAGAAGAGAATAGGTCTGTCCCACTCGCGCCTGCCTGACCTGCTCACATTTTGGTGTCAGAAGTGGGATCTGTGCTTGAGTGACCAGACTTATATTTTTTATTGGTATAGATTAGGTTTGCGTAGAAGTTTAGGCATTGATAGGCGGTGAAGATAGTGTTAGTTTAGTTTTTTTTTTTTTGGGGTATTGTTATTGAGAGGTTATTAGGCTTTAGTTTTGTTGAGTAGTTACGTAGATGAACAGCGAGGCAGCAGCAGCAGCAAGAATGCAGCCGTCTCAGGCAGTGATTGTGGTGCCAAGGACAGAGATGAGTATCCGGCGCTTCCATGGCGATGGTCCTGCCAGGGAAGTTGAAGAGTTCCTTCAAAGTGTTGACAGAGCCTGGAAGTCTCAACACATGGTACATCGAGACGAAAAATGTGACTTCCTCTTTGCACATCTAGGTGAGGCAGTGAAGGCCGAACTTAGGTGTCACCCTCAGACAACAAGGGCATGTCCAGATGCCCTGGTACAAGTTCTACTCTCCACTTATGGAGAAAGGCGGAGCATCAACTGCCTCATTGGGCAACTGTTCAGAATAAGCCAGCACCCGAATGAGTCTGTCCGCACCTACTCACACCGTCTCCTTCAGGCATTTGAAGCACTCACAGACAGACAGAGAGCCCTATCTGAAACTCCCTTCAGCGAGTCTATCCTGAGGGACCAGTTCATAGAAAACCTCAGTGACAGGACCCTAAGGAGAGACCTGCGAGAGAGACTACTTGATAGACCAGAAACTGAATTCTTGGCATTAAGAGACATGGCCATTAGGTGGGTCATTGATTAATATACATGACTAGATCCATGACGCATATGACGTAATCATCTTCTTTTTTGAAGTAACGTCTGTATTATATAAGATAAGATAAGGCTCTACATCACTCTACAATAGTGTGGGAAAAAACAAAATGAACCATAGTCGTTGTAGGATTTAAGGAGGCCAACATTCAGAGACATAGCTAAGGTGTGGGGAGGGAGAAGAGAATTGGAAAATCCCCCTGGGTCTCCACTTGAGGAAGTCTCCCAAACGAGTGGGGAGTTTTTACATTAAATATTAAGCCCCCTGGGCCCCCAAATGGAGGTATTGTCCTTTGAAAAAAAAAGTTTAATGTCTTTCTTTTTTACTATAACAAAAGTGCGAGTTAATAGGTGGAATTGAAATGCAGATCTAGCTCTGTTGGGATCTAGGTGCTCCACACAATAGGCTTAGATCTAGCTCTGTTGAGATCTAGGTGCTCCATACAATAAGCTTAGATCTAGCACTGTAGAGATCTATGTGCTCCACACCATGGGCGTAGCCGGGGGTGGGGTTTGGGGGTTCAACCCCCCCGCAGGGGGGGGGGTCGGAATTTAGTGACTGATTTTTTGCTATGATTCTGTTTATTTAAGGTGAGATTTTAATACTAAACCATCACTTACCCCAGCACAACCAGGGGGGGGGGTCGAGTTTAAAACCCCCTTCCAGGGGTTTTTGCATTTAATTCCCACTCTTCTATAAAACAAAACAAAACAAAAAATTCCAAGAGCACATTTAAGGAAGATTTTGATTTTAAAACCCCCTCCAAAATTTACGATAAACCCCCACTTCAATATAAAAAAACCTAATTACACACTCAAAATTCTATGAGCGTAGCCAAAGGGGTTTTGAGTTCCCTCCTCCCTTCTCTTCAGTAGGATTTGAAGCTAAAAAATACCTCTTCAATATAAAAAAGCTAATTACGCACTCAAAATGTTATGAGCGTAGCTAAATGGGTTTTGACTCAGTTTTGAGTTTAAGCCCCCCTCCAGCGGGGTTTGAAGGCAAAAATACCTCTTTAATAATAAAAACAAAGCAAATTATACACTCAAAATGTTATGAGTGTAGTCAAAGGGCTTTTAAGTTTAACCCCCCCCCCCCTCCAGAGGCGTTTTTAGCTAAAAGATACATATTCAGTGTAAGAAAAAAAAGCAAATTACGCACTCAAAATGATATGAGCGTTGCCAAAAGGGGTTTTGAGTTTAAACTTTAAACCCCCCTTCAGAGGGGTTTGATGCTAAAAAAAAAATACCTCTACAATATAAAAAAAAAAAGCAAATTACACACTAAAATTATTTGAGCGTAGCCAAGCCAATGGGGGGTTTTGAGTTTAAACTTCTCTCCTACAGATGGCTTTTTTTGTAAAGTTTAAAACCCCTCCAGATGGTTTTGAGTTTAAAATTCCCCTACAGAGTGTTTTGAGGTGGAAAACATCTTTCTTCAATATTATTCTAAAGCAAATTACAGTTACTAAATTCTATTACACGTAGCTAAATGGGGTTTTGAATGAAAAAAAAAAACTCCAGAGATTTTTTAGTTTAAAACCCCCAACAGATAATTTTGACGATAAAACTTCCCTTTTCGATAAAAAATCTTAATCAAAGTATAGTCACCTAATTCCAATAGTGTATTCAAGAGAGGTTACACATTTCTACCAGTGGCGGGGCTCCATTAATAAAGTGCAGTGAATAGTCATCTGCCGAAATTGAAAAACACTAAATATGGCTCAACAAAGATGGCTAAGACAGATTTTAGGAGTCAGTTATAGAGATCGGGTCTAAATCAAGGAAATCCTATGCCGAAGTGAGAGTAGACCCCTTAGTAAAGATTGTGATAGAGCGTCGAATGAGGTTTGCGGGGCATGTTCTCCGACAAAATGAATTACGCATAAGAAGAGTTGCGATGACATCCTAGTACAACTTGGCGCCACACATTCATGGAGGTCCCCAGAGCATGTGGGAAGAGGCTTCAGACATTACCAGTGACAGATTTTTATGGAAACAGCTTGACGGCAAATGCGCCGAACGGCGCGAGAGGGTCTAAGTTAGTAAGAATAGCACATTAGGTTTTTGAAATACAACTTTTTTAATAGCAGGAAAATGCACTGTAGATACCTCAGAATATGCTTTTTGTTGGCTTTCAATACCAGAAATAGTGCTTGGCGGCGGGACGAGGAGTCTACAATTTTTCCACTAACTCCAGGAAGAACCTTTTCAAGGGCACAATAAACGTCTTCCAAAAGTATGAAGGGTCAGAATGTAATACAGATGATGTACACACACACACATAAATAAATACATATTATTTTCGCGTGGGGGGGGGGGGAGAGAAAAAAAATCCCCCCCCCCCCCCGAAAAAAATCCTGGCTACGCCCATGCTCCATACAATAGGCTTAGATTTAGCTCTTTTGAGATCTAGAGGCATAGATCTAGCAGCATTCTAGCTCATATGTTATCTATCTTATAAAATACAGACGTTAGGTGTTAGGCCTACAGGCCTACTTCAAAAAAGAAGATGATTAAGTCTTAGCGTCATGAGTCTTAGCGTATCTGCCAAGTCATTGGTTTTCCTGGCTGGCTCGGGCAACCCATTCCATGCTCTAATAGCACTAGGAGCATTTGTACAAATTTGTCCTAGCTCTGTTGAAATCTAGGTGCTCCACAGCCATACAATAGACAATAAGGCTATGATCTATGTGCCTCCCATATAACTGTAGCGTGCCACCTGAAGTACAGTTTTAAAAATCTATTTATAGTCTTTTTCTTTTTAAATTTATGTAGATCTAGTAAATATTTTCTTTGCCTTACAGATGCGTAAGCGAGTAGGCCACGCGATCCATTCCTCCTGGAAGTGGTTCAAGAGAGGTGTTGTGGCATTGTCTCCGGCCATGACCTCCATGTTGATGTTCGCGCCATCTCCCGCCAACCTGATCCAAGCGACAGTGGCAGCCAAGCGTGAAAGCAACAACAAGCCCACGTTTCTCTAGCAGACGTGATCTTGTATATAACAGTGACCTTTAAATATGTTTCTGTTAAAAAAAAAAGACATTTTTTTGGTTTACATTGCAATATTTTATATCGATGTAGTTGTATAATTGGGACCAATGAAATGCATGTATATATATATATACACATTAGTGTGAGTCTCGTTGTACCATAACTGATAATGTAAACTTTTTTTTAAACGAATTAAAACATATAAATAGAGAAAAAAGAAACTTGTGTTATGTTACATAAAGATATAGGCCTTGTCAGTTTGTCATCGATGTTGTGAACGCCAAGAATGTCTTCCTTTCTGTGAGCATCTTTAATCGTCGTGTTCTATCTGTAAGCATGGCAGACAAATTAAAATAAGGCCGAGAATTTAAATATTCGAATATTAATAATGTTGATATTACTCCAATGCATTATACCTTTAGTTGAAGTCTATTAACGTATGGAATGGGTTGCCTGAGCCAGCCAGGAAAACCAGTGACTTGGCAGAATTTAGGTCATTGGTTAACATGCATGACTAGATGCATGACGCGTAGGAGGTAATCTTCTTTTTTGAAGTGACGTCTGTATTATATAAGATAAGTTAACATCAATGTGGAAATGGGGGCAGCCAGAAATACATTTAAAGACAACGAGGAACAGATTGATTCTGCTTTAGAAACGGTATGCACCTAGCCATCTATTAATTGTTAGTCTAAGCCTGGGTCAGCGAAAAAAAGAATGGTGCAAAAAATGCGGAAATGCTTGATGGCGGCTTAATTGTGTGGTATACACTCATTGGCGTAGCTAGGGTGGGGATCCAAATTCGAAAATCCACCCCCCCCTCCATCGGAGGGTCCCCCAAATGATTGTCAGAAATTTGTTTTTACATTAAATTACGCCAAATATCTCATGTCATGATGTCAAATGTCAAAATGCAGGGGCTCCTAAAGAGGTCAAGCCCCCCCCCCCCAAGCCCCAAATCCCTAGCTACGCCACTGCATACACTGAACCCTGCCCGCAGTCATCCTTTGTGGTCCTGAAAGAGGTTTGGGCTAAGATGGTGTCTTCATTTCTAAAATTAAAAAAAAAAGGGTCTGAAACCTTACAAGTCAAATTGGTCAATTTACTAACCAAAAAGCAAAAAAAAAAAAAAAAAAAAAAAGTAGGGACCACTGTAAAATGAGTCAGAAAAGGGCGTCTTCTTCAGAAGTGTCCAAACAATAGCGCACTAAGAGTATGGAAATTATTGTAGACCAAGACCTAACATATCTTGAGACACACAAGCCATGCGTATTACAAAGTAGAACGTTTTGGCGACGCACGTTTCGGCGTCAAATATTGTAGATCAGTGATTCCCAAAGTGGTCTATATAGACCCCCAGGGGTCTACGAAGACCTCCAAGGGGTCTACGAAAGTGAAAAAATAAATTGGGGGTCTATGAGATGTCCGTGGGGGTCTACAATAATAGATTTCATTTAAACAGGTCGTGACTTAAAATATTTTTATACATCCCATTTATGTAATTCTTTCCTACATTAATCTATGATTTGTTCCTTCGTTATTCTTTGAAATATTTATCCTACTATTCCAACTAAAAATTATTATTTCAACACTTATTTAAATACCTTGATTTTGTCTATATGTAACTAATGTTGAACAATAAGAAATGCAATTGTGAAAATTTGATTATTTAAAATTTTTCATTCCTTCCTTATCAAACAAACTGTTGCCTAAGTGAGTTTTTTATGATGATATGAAACCAATTACGCTGGAGGATCATCTAAGACAGGGGTGGGCAACCTTTTTCTATCGAGGGCCGCATTAAAAAAAATTAGAATTGGGGGGCCGCATATATATATACAACTTTGACAAATACGGTAGCCAACTGTGAATAATGTCTTTTAATTGACATGTATACTGTATTACAATTTCCTTTTCATTTACTTTACACTCTCGTTTGAGGAATTACAAGAATTAGTAGTTTTTTAAAACTAATTTAAAGAATATTTGTTTGAATTTCGTTTTTGTCATTTTTACATCAAAAAATTTCCGTTGTGTAGCTGTACATAATGGGAAGTATTTAAATGTTTACAATCGCGAAGAATGTTTCGGAACTTTGGAACTAGCTTACTAGTTGTTATCCTTTTTGACTGATATGAAATTACACTGTCAGCATCGATCTGTTCATACAATAAAAAAAACAACACTTTTTCACAGTTGTTTGTGGACTTGTGGACCCAAATAATGTAAAAGTTTAGCATCAAAGCTATTTCAGTGTAGACATACAGCTTCTGGTACCCATAAAATTTGAGTTTCGACTTTATTGTTTGAATAGTACTCATATATTTATTACAAAAGCTCTCAGTCAAAGCTCGTGCTCCATCGGTTGCCATATTTGTTTTCAAGCCAACACTTAGTTTCAACACAATTCTTCAAAGCATTAAATACATACTGGCCTGAGTTTATGTCTTGGACTGAATGTTTCGACATATTGCCAATAAGAATAATCTTTGTTTACTTTAAACGTTTTCGAATGACATGACATTTACCCTCTATATTTTAAGTGATAATATTCAGAAGTTTCAATAATTTATATATATATATATATATATATATATATATATATATATATATATATATATATATATATATATATATATATATATATATATATATATATAATTATTTATTTTTAAAAATATTTGCATTTTAATATGAACAATCTGTGGGCACACTTTATTTCTGTATGTGTCCGAAGGCGGCATAAAACACTCTGGCGGGCCGCATGCGGTCCACGTGTCGTAATTTGCCCACCCCTGATCTAAGACAGTGGAACACTGACAAAAATAGATATAATGATTTGAAAAACTTTCAAACACTCAACGATTAAGTTCAGAATTAGACCCACAAAATCTCTCTTCGACATCATGTAGAGAAGTTGATGGTTTGTAAGCATCTTACAATATCTCTTTGATCATCATCAACATCATTAACATCTCTTTACTCATAGCAAAATATGTAAAACACTTTAGATAAAACTTTACTTTTACCAGCCATTGCTGTTTTAAAAACTGTTTAACACAAACATCTGATATTATTTAAAGAAGTTCTTTAAGCAACACTACATTTCAAGGTCACTTTGTGTTATATGAGTTATAACATTAAAGGCTTCTTATATAACTCTTTGGAAAACGCCATATCTACAGTTTGGGAACTGCGGCGTCATAGGTTCTGACAGGGTGTAGCGTTGACTGCTGTAAACTGCCTAAGGGTCGTCTGCTCCTTAGTTTTCCTCAGGGTTGACCCACAAAACCTTTCCTATGTTTAGGTATAGTTGCAAGGCAGCAGAGGTTTGAAGTCAAGTTTTCCTTCTGCTAGGCGGGTAGCTAGCCAAGCCTTCCTGCTCGAAGCTTACAGGCGACAGTTACTCGCCTTCGCCCCTTCTCCTGTTTGTGAAAAAAGCTCCGCCGACCCAATAATTGAGCCACACGTTAAAGATCAAGAAATAGACGTGAAACTGATCTTTTACAAATTAATTAATGAATTACTTAATATTTAAGTTTTGAAGGACTACTTCGTAGAATAACAAATTCCTATATGAAACATAATATCCATAGCAACGGATGATACACCCACAAAAGGAAAAAAAATATTTTAATTGGTTTAAATTTGTTGTTTTTTTCAATAAAAACGATATATCTCTATAACTACATATGTGCTTTGGATTACTTTTTCACTATTTAACTCAATACAGTTAGAAATTAGTTTTAAAAAAATGTTGATGAATTTGCAAAAATTTGCATGTTAAGCAGGTGGTCTACCGAAAACCAGAAAACATGGAAAGGGGTCTACGAGACAAAAAAGTTTGGGAACCACTGTTGTAGATATAAAGTAATATCTATACTATGTTAGATAGCTAGTTTAGTTAGTTGGGTGGCGCACTTTAATGTACTGGTCATTGAGTCTGTGATAGCTGTTATTGTTGTGGCGGATGTTATGTACCGAACTTGCAACCATAATACACTCAACAAGGTACTGCATGCATCTTGGATAAATAATCATCTTTAGAAATACCTAAGTTACATTTGATCACACATGCATCCGTTACAGTGGCGTAGTAATATCGGATCTTCTGAGCAAGCGGCTGTACGTAGACTCTCTTGATGACGAAAAAGTGGTGAAAAGTTAACTTGATATTAGCTGTGACAGCGGGCAAACTGTCTTTGTCTGACCTAGTGTGACTACGACTGTTTCTGCTGTCCCATTTGCATGCAGGTCTGCTAACGGCTAAACCAATGTCCAGGCTACCAACACCTACGTGATCAGCGACGATCTAGGCGTCAGGCAAATTACACGATGCCACGATCAATGAGTGCTCTGGCTGTACGTCAAACTATTTCACAGTTGTGTTGATTCGTTGTCTATGTTGATGGACAGGCGTTGTGGCGTTCAATCACTGTTTCGGTAAAACGACCCGTCGACCGTTGAACCAAAGTTCTTCACTGAGACAAAGTACGATGAAGATCACTGCTGTGACGATGATGACTGCAGTAACAATTCATAAAGCTGGCTTTATTTTTTAAATTTAAATCAATAAGAGTTCAATATAGCCTACTCTGTTAAATATATACTTTTAATTAACAATACACATTTAAAAAATAGATCTAAAAGCTTTCATTTCATTGATAGATCTAGATCTAATAAACTATTTTCTTCTTATTTTTTAAAAAAGTGAACCCATATTAGATTACGTCGAATCGGGAAGATGCAGCAACACAAAGAAAGTTATTAGCTGTATATTAGATTCTTAGAAAACAATACAATGATCATTTGTTTCAAATTACTGTCAAATTTCGTGAAGCGAAGGGGTTCGAGGATATCAAACATTTGATCAACTCAGAGAAACAGCTCTGGCTGTAACAGCACACAGAGTTTGACTTTTGTGTACACATCGTATGGATAGTCTTATTCACTTCATCTTTGGGGATCCTTTAGCAAACTATAAACCAGACTTTCGAGCTGATTACTTAAACACGATATAAAGCGAAGCTTTTACTACACTGACTAAGGTTTCTTTAACAATTAAAGAAACAGATCTAAACAGAAACTTGAAATCACCGAATTACGGGATCTTTAGGGCGCCTCTTGAGTCCACCCAGCTCCATAGTGTAGGCCTACACCTGACATGAGTAGGGGAAAAGTTAAGGCGGTTGCTTGTTTTACTGGCCACATGACACCCTCGTATTCCGAGGGCCAAAGAAACTGACGACTTTACATCATCGGCATATGGTCTGAAAGTCGAAAATCAATTTTTTTTTATAGTTCGCGTTATTTAGGTGTTAAATATTTTTTAAAAAAATGCATTTTTTTTTCGTATAAAAAATAATGTTTAGTATGAAATATTGTGGCTGTTTTCTGAAGCATAGACAGAACTCTTAGCGGCAAAAAAGCCTGTCACCCAAACGGCCGTCGACGAAAAGGCGACATATTATACATTACAGTTAACTGCATAGTTTCTGCTCTCGTGTCTTAGTTTAAACTTTTTTACTTTAGTAGTTTCTATTTCACTATGTATAATTTTAAGAGATTCCGGTACATGGCTTTTATTACTGTTATTGATTGGCTTAGATTACAATGACTCACTCAAGGAGTCATACAACGTGTTTGTATCTTTCTTTTTTAAATCTATATTTTAATTCTTTGCTAAGTAAAAAATTTGACTTTTTCAAAGCAGGACTAACAACAAAACAACACATATCTCTTGTTTTTATTTTTTAACAAAATATTTTAAAATATACAAATGTATTAATGTATCTTGTTATATTAAATATTAGTTCATATTTTTGAATCATCAATTAGCCCTAGTTCTAGATATTTAGCTCAAATCGATATATAAGAAAAATATTGTTCTGCATTAGTGTAATTTTGAATTTCATTTTAATTTAATTCAACGGAAGTTTTCCTTCAACGCATGCGCTTTAGTCCATTGTTTATAAAATGTCGCCTATTTTCTACGAGGAAATGCTGTAAACATGAAGGACTTTTTATAATTAATAAACACAAATTTGGACTTGTGATTAATTAATTAGAAACAAATTCTGTAATATCATATTGCAAGCATCAACCTTGAATGTGTTTCTTACATGGATTATTGTTCTCAACCATTTTATTAGAGATCCCAGTTCCTCTATTTCATGTTTTTAGTATTTTTTACACCAAACAAGTCAAAGATTAAACAAGAATAACTCAATAAGATTCAAAGAACCATGATTTTATTACTATTTTCATGTTACTCAAAACCAAATAAAGATCTGCAGAGTTGGTCAATTTTAGTATAAATCTAGATCTCTAGATTTACATATGATATAGATCTAGACTCTAGTCTTGGTAAGCAATCTTAGAGTCAGAGTGGTCTTACTTAGTCTTAGACTTATTATGACTTATAATAATGTTATATTCTACTTATTATTTTATAATACTTGTCTTAAGTCGTTGTTAAGTTAAAGACTTTTTAAAAGTTTATAGGCAAGGCAACTTTTTAAGGTTCTAGATCTATAATATATATTATAATTATTATAAATGTTATAATATATTCAATTCTAGACTTAAAAATAATAATAACACTAAAATGTCTAGTACCTAGATAATCTAGATCTTACTAGTCTAGAGTCATGACTCTAAGCCTAAACTCTAACTCTAAACAGAGTAGAAATAATATCTATATTACTAGATATAGATTAGAATTGATTAGATGTTAATATATTTTAATTTTTAATCAAGCTAGTTTCACTTTTCACTTCACTAGTCCATTGATTATTTTGTAACCAGGGGCATAGCTAGGAATTTTCCATCGTTTGGGGCCAGAGCGGCTTGACCTCTTTGGTGGCCCATAACATTTAATTTTTAATGTAAAAAAACACTCATTTTGGGACCCCCCTTAAGTAGGGGCCCTGGGGGATTTTAAAATTCTCCCCCAACTCCAGCTACGCCACTGTTCGTAAACTTTTTTTTTTGTTGTTAAATTGTTTCTTATAGTTATATATAATAAATAATACATCTTGTTTGATTAAATATTGACCTACCTATGTTGCGGCTATGTATGAGATTTCTGGAAATTGTTTTCTCACAGAGATATTAATCTGTTCATTTTGCATTATTTCAAAACAAGAGTTTAGACTATCTTATTTAGAATTTTTTCTTTTAATTATTAATTAAATTTGAATAAGAAATTTTGAATATCAAGATAGAAGCATTTAATTGTAAAGCTGATTATATGTCACAGGGTCTCAAATTTTTTTTTAACAAAAAACTTCTTGCAGTGAATCAAACAAGCTTGATTCCCTAAAAGGTGTGACCTATTTTGATTTGTTTACCATATATTTTAGATACTAACTATCCCAGTTATAAAAATGTGCTGGAGAAGAAATAAAAAAAAAACTTTGTAAAAATGCAGCTTGTATATTTTTAAATTACATCTATAATAGTTAATCAACATTCCCTGTATTCTGTACATTGGATAAACACCAAATAGCTAGCTATTTTTAGTTTTCAGCCTTAGATAATATTCTTCAATTTACATTGCACAAAATTTGTAAGGGGTGGCCTTCTTCAGTTTTAGTTGCTATTGCGTTTAAGAAGCAACTGTTCTGACATTTTTATAACCAATTTCAATGACTGGGCAGCGTTCACTTTTCTCCTGTTTGTTTTTGCCTGGGATTTTTTTATATATCTAAAATGGGTTTAAAAGTTATCAATAATGTGAGTGGATAGTGGATAGCACTGTCAGACATGCCTACAGTCCCGCATTATGCGGAACCGTCCCGCAAAAGCATAAAAAAAGCTCACATGTTCCGCCGTTCCGCATTCACGATTTTTTGTTCCGCCAAGTCTGAATTCCGACACACACAAAAAATCGCCGATTTTTCATTATTTATTAATAATGCGAAATGAAAATACTGAATGCAAAATAAAATATATCTAGGTCTGTGTTTATTGTTTACATTTCATCTCCTATTTCCGGGCCCGTGTGTCCTAAATTAACGAAGATATGGTTGAGCTAGATCTAGATCTACATCTAGATCTAGTACTCTAGGTCTAGATACTAGATCTATTCTTAGAATCTAGTAAGTGCTAATAAACCTAATTTTCCATTCAAATCCCATTCTTTTCCCGACAAAGGCGCTATTCTAACACTAACGTGACTAACTCAACTGGTTTCTTAGGTTTCTATTCTAAGAAAATGATTTTTTTTCAAATAGGTTATTAGAGATCTAGATCTAAAAGTAATTAATTAACGTAGACACAGTAAGGCTAAGGCCTAGATCTAAATAATATCTAAATCTACTTATTACAGTCTAAATTAGTATCTACTAGATCTAGCACTAGATTTTACTAGATGATACTAAATCACTAGATCTATCTTAGTATCTAAAGAATTAGACTTAGAAGGTGATAGATCTCTAGATTTCTATGTATCATTATCATATGTAATAAATTTAGTTCTCAATAAGTCCATAGATCTAGACATAAATATTTAGATCTATAATATAATTATTATAATCTGTGTTCTAAGACTTAGAGGACTTATTAGCACTAGAGACAACTTCTAGAGTGACTAGAGTAGAGCCCTAGAAAAGGATAGATAATCAAGTAGATCTAGAATAATCACATAGGAGTTAAAACTATTGATTTCAAACAAAGGACATAATTATGAATTAAAGGTTTTCTTACTTTTAATTATATTATACTATTTACATCTAATTTATAAGAAGCAAACTAGTATTGTTATTAAAGTAATATAATTGAAGTTTTATTTATATTGCGTACAGTATGGCTGACAAACATAAACGCGTTTATGTTCCACATTGGGGCCCAAAATTCCACATTTTCAACCTGAGTGTTCCACATTCTGGGTCTTGGGGGTAGGCATGTCTGCACTGTAAAGATATTTGATTAAAAAACAGGCTAATTTGATGCTTTAACTTCTAATCTTACTAAGAATAAATAGATAAGTTCATATTTTTTGTGTGATAAAATTTGTTTGTCTTTAATATTTTAGGTAACAAGGTTCACAATTTTGCTGTAAGAATGGAGGAGGAACCACTGGATCAAAATACTTGTACATCTCCTTATTTAGATGAGGCTGTTAAAACGTAATACATAAAATTTTTATTTATTGTTTATTGTTTATAATACATCAGGGCATCACAAGAAAAAGTTTAACAACTTAAACTATTTGTGTAATATTTGAAACAATTTTTTGTTCTAATTCACTTTGTTTTTACGGTGAGAATCTTCTATTTAAAGTTTAACAAAATTATTTATGGAGAGTTTGGATATTATTCCTTTAAGTGAATGCGCATATGACATTTAATAATATTATTTGGAATAAGTTAATATTCTGTGGTATTTTATTACATTTGTAAACACTACTCTTGATTTCCTTGAGTCTAGAAATGTATCTCTACAGTTTATATACTAGAATGTTTATAATTATTGTTTAAAGATTGTGTTTTGATTTTCTAGCTAATTGAAAGAGTTATTTCCCTTACAAATTTCAATTTGTTGTAAAGTTGCTAGTTTTTAAATTCTATTTAGATCTAAATAAAAAAAAATTTTTGTCCTTTGCATTTGAAGACTAAAAATTATTTTGTTTTAATTGCACATTTCCTTGTGTACTATGTCTTATGTGTATTATTTTGTAATATTTCAGGGTGGAGAATGATAAAGTCGCTAGTATTCTGGTGAGTAAAATCTAGGAAAAAGTGTTTCTCCATTGTGGACCCTGATTCTCTTGTGCCAACAAAATGGCCTTAAAGAGGGTCTTTTAAAAATATATATATGCTGTATTTGCATCATAGTTATAAATATATCTTAGATTATTAATAAAGTAAAAAATCTAATGGGAGGTGTCTGTGACAAATCATTTTAAAATGTTACCGTTTAAAGCAAACAGTACCAATGTGATTTTAGAGCATACCCATCTTTCTTATGTCAGGATGGTAAATTTTCTCCTGAATGACATATTATACAATTGTGTTGACATCTTTAGTGTGAACGCCTTCCTGATTAAGTCCATCACAAACACACATGATTCAAAGGTCTCTCACATCCATCCCTTCTTAATTTCATTATTTGCAATGGCTTATAATATTTCACCACATTTCATTAGCTGTTTTAAAATTCTAATGCAGTAGTTCTTCATAGGGTAAACAAAAAATCCCTTTTTGTGTGGCCCATAGAGATACAGACTTTTTAAGAAATTCCATGAAAAGCAGGCTCATTCTTTGGCTGGGTTTATAGGAGAAATGGTGTATTATAGATGCCATGAAACAGAATTATTAAAGCTAAGAATGCAGAAAAACACTAAGCAAATAGGCTACATCCCAGGTTCCAACTGGATGGAGGGTGGGGTGGTGGGTGGGAATGTACATTTTGTTAAGGGAACATCACTTGTAAAAAATCTAGAAACATTGCATAAGAGATATTTATAAAGAAGATGGATTGTTTGAAATAAGATACAATAAAAACAACTGCACAAACTATATTTGGATGTTTCAGAATCAAGTTTCCCAGTTATCAGAGCTTGACAAGTATATGTTGTACTTACAGTTGCCTACTGAGGAGACCACAGAAGATAGCATCGATGATAGCAACAAAGTGTAAGTCTTAAGTTGAATCTGTTTATGTTATAGTTGAGTTGGAAAATATCTGCATGTATGTCTCACGCTTTATGAATTACTTTAATTAGATTTTTGTTTTTAGAGAAATGATCATGAAATTATGCATGCACGAATGAGTGAGGTGCTGTGGAAACCATTTTAGGATTAGATGTCTTTTGTATTTCAATTTATTTGACACCCAGAGAAAAGCTCTTACAGATGACTTAAAGAAAACTTTTATAGACCTCAAGGAGACAACAGCTTTGTCTGCACAAAATGCGTAAACATATGCAGATCGCAACTCTGTTTGCATTGTCACGTGAATCGCTGTAAAAAAAAAAGTTTCCCTTTCAGACCTCGTGGTCTATAGGGCAGATGATGTAAAGGTCATCTGATTCTGTGGCCTACGGTTAACGAGGGTGTCATGTGGCCAACACAACGACCTACCGCCTTTACTTTTACCCAACTAATGTCAGGTACCCATTAGAGCTACGTGGACTCAGAGGCGCCCAAGGATCCCGAAATAAAAATCCCAATCTTCACCATGATTCGATCCCGGGACCCCTGGTTCAGAAGCCAAGCGCTTTACCGCACAGCCACCGCTCCCCCATGTGAATTGCTGTACTTGTTCTTAATCTTCAAAATGGAAGACATTGCCATTATTTATAATTATTTCCATTAGACTGCTCAATTGAGAAGCCTGGGTTAAGAAGACAACACAAAGATACTTCTATAATGCTACTTTCAATGCAGATCTGGAATTTTCATAGCCACTGATTTACATGTAACTTTTGAGTCTTTCTGTGTGATCTGTAAAACATCTCAAAAAGAAGAAGAAATATGATATAATAGATGAACTAGTTGTATTTGAGCCATTTAAACACCTGCCATGTAGGGTTTGCTTTACATAGATACATGTGCCCTGTCTGCTAGTAGAGAATGTTGGGTATCAATACGTCATACTTTTTATTCAAAATAATGCAATTTATGATTATTATTACAAATGCCAGGAGAATTTTATTCTTCATTTAGTCATTGAAGCAAACTTAAGAAACCAAATAAGTGCTATATGAAATATTTCTTTCACTTAGACACATCTCTAGGCCCCTAACAGTGATGGCCAAGAGAACAGAAACTGCAGTGAAGTGGATCAGACAAAACTATGCAGAGACTTCTGACCAGTCTGTGTTTTTACCAAATAAAGAAGTATATGAACATTACAGGTAAATAATCTTTGATGTATTTTATAAATCTTCATTTACTTTTTACCTAAGGGAACATGATTTACACAGTAACTCTAATTGTGGATAGAATGCAGTGTTTACTGGACCAAATCCAAACCCAGTACAATGTAATAGGAGTTGCCTGTGTTTTTTGTTTTGTTTATGTTTTTTAGCCTTTTAGCTCTTTTTCTTTAAAAATTAGAAGATAAACTTGGATAATCATTGAGAAATTATAAATGGATACCATACATGTATTGAGCATTTATGAAGCTTTTTGTTTTTCAGTAATAAAGGTATTGAAAGTAAATCTGTATATATTTTAAAAGTAGATTTTTCCCTTTTTTAATTCTTTGTTATCTGTCTTTGCTGAGAGTGACACAACTTTAAAAAAAAAAGGAATAGGAATTGTTGTGTCAATGTTACATCTCATTTTAAACGTCAATGACTTTTCACAAGTATATCTTGTATTGAGATATTGATCTTTTATTGAATCTGCATTTTTCATAATTACATTTGTACTAGGTATGTGTGGCCAGGTTTTAATATTTTAAAAGGATTTTTGGTTTGTTACTCTAGGGGAAGTAATTTTCAGTTTCCCAGCTCACATAAGTAAATATTGAACAGGCGCACTACGAGAAACAATTAGAACAAATGAACTGACTATAGGTTGAATAAAAAAAATACAAATTTATTTAACAACAACAATATCACTACTAGCTTGGGTAGTGAGTCAACAATGATTCAGGTGGACTAATTTCATCATTGATTGCATATGAAGGAGTGGATAAGTGTTTCTATTTTTAGTTCTTATCTTTCTTCGTTGGTTGGTTGGCCGCTGGACTGGTCCGGTAGATGCAGGAAGGACTCGGAGCTGAATCTTCTTGTAGAGGGATGAGGCTTGAGGCGAAAAGGAGTACGTCTGTAGCGAAAGGTGGGAAGGGTATTCTCAGGACCATAGGTATTGGGCAGAGGACAGCTGGAGCCAGGACTGGGCAAGTATCTGGACCGTAGGCAATTGGCAGTGGGCACTGGGCTTTAGGGTGGGCACTATTGAGATTCCTTCTCGCTGACAGGGGGGTGAGTTCAGGCGTTGTAGGCTCAGGTTTGGTGACGCTCTTGATCCAGTTGAAGCTGATGATCTAACAGGTGTAGACAGTGCAGATCTAGTGGTGAAAAGACTGCAAGTCTAGTGTGCATGATATTGCACCACCAATAACAACCAGGCTGAAAAGAAAGAAGCACTTAGAAACTTCCTCATGGCAATAGGTAGGAACTTTCTTATGCCATGCAATCAATCAGATTGTGCATGTGAGGCATAGAGCTCATTCCGTTCAATGAATACATTTAACAAAAGTAAAACAGGGGAAATAACTACATTAAGCAATATGTGAGGCTATAAGCCATGATGTTACGATCATACAAGTAAACAACAGGTTTAAACTTCGAACTTCAATATTATATAAAACAAAACAAAATAAGGGAGATAACCGAAGAAAAATGTTTAAAAGTGAACAAGAATATATGGTAATAAACCAACATAAAAGGGGAGAGTTGCATACATCTCTAGTGGGCAAAGTTATATAAATCATTTATGATTAATGGGGTAAATATGTAGATATAAAAGGGGAGGGAATGATATGATCATAGATCAAATCTTATTCACAACATAGCGGGATTGAATAGAAGTAAAATTAAGACTGTAAATGCCATAGACAGATGTGGAATATCACATGCCGTCACTAAAATAAGCTGACATGTTATACAGCAGAACATATACATGGATCTAGTAAGAGAGTATACGATTCAGAATCTTGTAAAAGATCCGATCGCTCCAGTAGATCTAGATTAGATCATCTCAACGCTAGGTTGAGGAAAATAATAAAATAATTAAAATTAGTCAAGAACATAGCCCATCAATAATGAAAAAATGTGTTGAAGAAAAATAAAAGGTTACATATTCACATAGTATTAATGAATGCACAAAATAATACACATAAACAAGAGCAACTTACCACAGTTGTTTAAATTATAGGCGGCTTATCTTATATAATACAGACGTTACAGTAGAACGTTGTTTATCCGAACGTTTATTATCCGGAGCGTCAAATATCCGGACCAGTTTTTTTTTTTTTATCAACCACATTAACTGTAATGCACATATACTGTATGAATACGTTTTCGAACAGGCAATGCTCAACAGTTGTTTCGCGCGAGGCGAAAAGTGACGGAAAAACCCAAGGTGAGGTAAAATCGCGACATTTGTCACCTATTTTGCTCGTTCTTCACGCACGTGTCCCGCATGTGATGATTTTCAATATTCGTATAGTGTCCGGTTGCATATACTGCATGGATCGCTTCGGTTTTCGGTTATCCGAACAATCGCGTATCCGAACGGTGTCCGGTCCCAATTGAGTCGGATAAACGACGCTCTACTGTACTTCAAAAAAGAAGATGATTGCGTCCTACGCGTCATGCATATTAACCAATGACTTAAATTCTGCCAAGTCACTGGTTTTTCTGGCTAGCTCAGGCAACCCATTCCATGCTCTAATAGCACTAGGGAAGAAGGAGTATTTGTACAAATTTGTCCTAGCATATGGGTCGAGGAATGTGCCTTTATTTTTGTGTCTTTCAGAGTATTTTATTAAATTTTGTTTTTGTATTTGAAGATTATGGTTCAGTGTTTTATGTATAATTGCTACTTTACTTTTGAGTCTTCTGTCTTGAAGGCTTTCTAAATTTAGTGATTTTACTAATGGTGTTACCCTAGTCAAATGTGAATATTCGTTTGTTATGAATCTCACTGCTCTATTTTGTGTTTGTTCCAGTTTCTTAATGTTTTCTTGAGTTGAGGGGTCCCACACGGTGGATGCATATTCTATTATTGGCCTAACCTAGGTTAAATAACATTTTAGTTTTATGTTCTTATTTGATTTATAGAAATTTCTTTTAATAAACCCTAATGCTTTGTTGGATTTTTTTATAGTTTCATCAGTATGTGGATTCCATGACAGTTTTTCATTTATTATAACACCTAGGTATTTTGCGTTTTTAGTCTGTGTTACTGGTTTGCCATGAATAAGATAAGTGGAATTAATTTGTTTTAGTTTTTTTGTTACTCTTCACAACTGACATTTTTCTGGGTGGAAAGACATGCTCCAATTTGATTCCCATTTCTGTAATTCATCTAATTCTCTTTGTAAAATATCTGTGTCTTGTGTTGTTTTTATTGTTCTATATATTATGCAATCGTCTGCAAATAATCTGACTTTTGTTCCTGAACTAATGCAATTTGGTAAATTATTTATGTAAATTAAAAATAGTAGAGGACCCAAGACTGTTCCTTGAGGTACACCTGAGTTTACTGTTATTGGTGTTGATTTAGAGCCATTTATTATTACAGTTTGTTCTCTCCCTATCAGAAAATCTTTAATCCACTGATGCAGTGGACCATTAATGCCGAAATATTTTAACTTTTTAAGCAAACTATGGTGGTGAACTTTGTCAAAAGCCTTGGAAAAATCTAGTAAGATAGCATCTATTTGTTCACTATTATCTAAACCTTTTGAAAAATCATCAATAAGTCCTATTAGTTGTGTTTCACATGATCTATATTTCCTAAAGCCATGTTGGTATGGGGTGAGGACATTATGTTTGTCTAAGTGGTTTATGATGTTGCTACATATTATGTGTTCTAGTATTTTACATGTGATGCTGGTAAGTGATACTGGTCTGTAGTTTCCTGGATCAGATTTTTCTCCTTTTTTAAATAGGGGGGTGACATTAGCTTCTTTCCAGTCCTTTGGTACTCTGCCCTGGTTAAGCGATGCCTGAAAGAGTATTTTGAACACTGGGGCTAGCTCATTGCTTAGTTCTTTGAGTAATCTAGCTGGAATACCATCAGGTCCAGACGCTTTATTTGGTTTGGTGTTGGCTAATAGTTTTTTAATTCCATTTTCTTGTACTACTACAAGAGAGAAACTAAGTTCCAGCCATGCCTATTATATATAGAAATCTGTCTGGCGGGTGTGAGCGTGGGTTAGAGCACGCGTCTCCTCTTATATAGATTGGGACTCAAACTCATTAGCATAGCCAGAGGTGCCGGGCCAATGGATTTTGGGTATTTTGAATTTTAAAATAACATTCGTGCTTGATCCAATGGGATTAAAGTTACCAAATTTCTTAGATTTCCGGCGTCACAAACCGCTGTGAGCCCACACCTGTTTTTGTGTGTGTGTGTGTAGCAGAACGACCGCAGTCCATTACGGGACTGGTCGAGGAATGTTGACCTACTGACCCTTAACCCGCCATCATGGTATGAGTCATATCGGAAAGTTTTTATCCCTTCCATTATCACGGGACTAGGTGACTCAGCCCGTACCAAGGGTGGGGTGACCTGGAGGAGGGGGTTTCGAACTGGCCTCCCGCCTCCAACTGTTTTCACCATACTATTCTAATTTAATAAAGCGAGCCACTACATGTTGTAACTATTATTCGGGTGTTGAGTTTAATATGTCAATTGGATCCAAAGTTTCTCTCGAACGTTTAAGCACAAATGAAACTTTTATATGCAAGCGTTTACGTATCGTCACAGTATGTCGACACAAAATATATCTGGATTACCTTTATAGTTTTAATGCATTAACCTTATTGGAAAGAGCATATCCAAAAACTATATAGCAATAGCATCATAAGCTGGAAACTATATTTTTATAAAAGCATTAAAGATCAAATAAGCACTTGCTAAGAGTTTTAATTTTCATCTGATTGTCTTACGAAATGTTTATTTTGATTGGTGTTTCAGGGAGCAGTGTGAATCAGACGGCAACAAGGCTCTCTCTATACCTGATTTTGGGAAGGTTATGAAGCTTGTCTTTCCCAAGATTGCTCACAGGCGACTTGGGCCAAGAGGAAACTCAAAATATCCTTTGATATAATTGATAAAACAAATCAGCAAGCATCTGTAATCTGAAATTAAGGATGTGATTGTGGGACATTTTTTTTTTTAATATATAAATATTTTTTTACTTACCATATCTAACTAAAATATGGTGGTGAAATTGTTGAATTTTGTATATATTATGAAACACCGTCCTTAAAAGAATGCTAACAGGGTTTGTTTTTGTTTGTTTCCTGTCTGCTTTATTTACATGGTAATGATTATTCTGCTGATATTTGATAAAAAGTGAATTTTAGACCATACCTGAGATTTACCTAGATCTCCCTTTCTTTCTTTCAACCCCTACCTCTTTTCTCCAACTGGTCAAGATAAAATAAGGGATAGGATCATATCTAAAAGCTTGAAATAGCGCTTAACAAAAACAATTGGTAAAAATATTTCTTATTGCACAGATTTATTTTTTATTGGTCTAGATTCATTACAAATTCATGACTTACCCAAACTAATTAATACAATTACACTTCATATAAGCTTTGTGTTGTTTTTTTAAAGTATTTTTATGTTTTTATTGTAATAAGGCTTTAGATTTTTACATTGTTTTGAAATATGAGTTATCTCTCTTCTTTTATCAAAATAATTCCTTGTTTTTTTTTTTTTTTTGTTGTTTTTTTATGCTTAACTTTTCCATCCCAGAAGCTGAATGTTGACTTGTTATATTATCCAGTTAACATATTATCCTTAACTCCTGTTTACATATGGTTACAAGGGATTACAAAAAAGAGTGGGCGATATATCTTCAACGTGCACTACTTGCCATAGAGATCTGACTGAGGTAAGATATCAATATTCATCTAGAAACACACATCTTTTAGGTCTTGCAGCACATCAAAGATATCATTTATAATATCCATCTAGAAACACACATCTTTTAGGTCTTGCAGCACATCAAAGATATCAATATCCATCTAGAAACACAAATCTAATCTTTTAGGTCTTACAGCACATCAAAGATATCTATATCTATCTAGAAACACACATCTTTTAGGTCTTACAGCACAGTAAAAATATCATTTATAATATCCATCTAGAAACACACATCTTTTAGGTCTTGCAGCACAGCAAAGATATCATTTATAATATCCATCTAGAAACACACATCTTTTAGGTCTTGCAGCACAGCAAAGATATCATTTATAATATCCATCTAGAAACACATCTTTTAGGTCTTGCAGCACAGCAAAGATATCATTTATAATATCCATCTAGAAACACACATCTTTTAGGTCTTGCAGCACAGCAAAAATATCAATAACCATCTAGAAACACAAATCTTTTAGGTCTTGCAGCCAATCAAAAATATCAATATCCATCTAGAAACATAAATCTTTTAGGTCTTGCAGCACAGCAAAGATATTAAAGCATTTAAAAAATAACAACATAAGTTTTAAAATTTTGAATATATATAATTCTGTTCATATCTCATAATCTTGGATGATATAAATATTTTCCATTTTAAATAGATGTGCAGAATGTCTTAATATTAAAGAAATTTTTTTTTGTAAAGAATAATTTAGTCTAAATGTTTATGAGTTATCATTAGTATTGTCAGAACTGTTCATGAAAAATATTTAAAACAGTTATATCACAAGTTGTAAAGTTTACACTTGATTCACTTGTCCCAGTTTAGATTTATTTTTTTCTAAATACTGGCTAATAATCTTTTTTTTTTTTACATTAAGGCAATAAAATAGTTAGCTGCTAATTTGATGGACAGTTAATATTTCAAATATTTGAACAAAAAGTGGACTTCTTGACCTACTAAATAAATTATAAGTCATTATCTTTCAATTTACTGTCTTTTTTTTTTTTTCTTGTGTGATTCTTTATTTACCATTAAAAAGACAACAACCTAAGAACATTTAGACTGCCAACAGTAGACTTCATCTCCATTTCTATCTATATTTGAAGGGAAAACAAAAATCCAAACACTTCAATAGAAATACTGATTATGCTATATTAGGACTGGTTCTTTATAAGAGATGCTATTTCATACGCTATAGGCATATTCTGTACAGATGCTTTGGTCATTTTTACCATTGTTTAGTAAGCATTGAAAACTGTGAGGAGAAAAAATCATGACATTTTTTTTTACTTTCATTCAGCTTACTTTTTAGTTTAGGAAAGTAAAATTTATGTTCAAATAGTCAGCACTTAGTTGCAGAAGTCGTCAGAGGGAATACTGAGGTTAAAAAATCCATGTAAAAAATGTAGCTTCTTGCTTTCATTTCTTTTTGATGTAATCCTATTTTCATAAAAGTCTTCATTGAAGCAATGAATGGACTGGTGTGTGACATTGAGGCAAAACTCATATTGACAAGTAGACATTTGATTTTGAAACAAAAAGTTCACTACAATAATAATGTTTTCCAGAAGCCAAGCCCAGATGTCCATTTGTATTCCTTATCCTGCCAGATAGTCTGTGAGTGGGCTTCCAAGCTGTTGGATCGTCAGTTGACTGATATTAAGTCATTGTCTGAACACTTAGTATCTGTTGGCTACTCCTATGGGAAGGCAGCTGCCAAGTTTAGCCTCTTATCTGGAAGTCCAGGTTAGTAAGACATTTTTTCATGTTTACAGAGTCCATAGGGCTTCCTATGAAATGTGTGTCTACAGTATTTTATTTTTTTAGCATTGTTTATGTATTGTGGACATTCTGCATTAAATGAAAACCTAAACAATAAAATTCGCAGATATGAAACTACAATGCCACAAAATGATTATGACACAAATTATTTGCAGTCAAGTACCTTAATAAAATCTTTTAATTGATTGAAACATTTAGTTTAAGTCTTGAACCTCTGTTTTAATTTATTAAAGAATCATTTTGTGAAGGAATCATTTTGTTATAAAACTTTCACCAACTTCCCACCAGACTAATCATGTTAAGCTCAGATTCATTGAACAAAAACGCAAGAATTAAAACTAATTTTTAGCAAACATGGTATCTGCTAGTTTACAATTGGGGGAATTATATTTATGATTTCAGTTTAAACATATATAAAAATCATGTAAATGCTTAAGCAATTTAGATTTTACATACCTTACTTTTCAGGTCATCCCAAACAGTTAGAGAAAGATAGAAAATCACCCCGATTTCAAGATGGACAGGTCCTGCTTCAGCGAAAACTTTTACAGAAAGAAACTATACGCCAGCACAAGCAGAAACTCATGGAGCATCAGCGTAATCAAAGACAAAGTTCCAAAATGTCTCCTCTAACCTTATTTCAACCAGGTGTTTATGGGAGAAAGCAACGCAAACTTCAGCCACGGCCCTCCTCTGTCCAGTCTTACACACCCTCCTGGAGCTCAAGTAATGCTTCCTATGGTAACATCACCTCTGGGCACACACTTCCCTTGACAGAGGCTCAAAATAATGTTGCTCAAGGCAGCAGCAGGCTTATGGACATATTGGCCCCCAATTTCAAAAATTCACAAACCCCTACAAAGCGCTGTCAGAGTGCAAGCGTTGTGGAGAAATACTCAGACTCTCTCTCTAATAATGTGCTTGAGCTGTTTCAAGAGAAGGCTGACATGACTCATGCCAAGCTGCTGTCCAACGCAGTCACAGCCTTTTTATCCCCAAGCACTACATCAGACAGCACAGATACCGTCATGTCGTCACCAGCAAACACAAGAGCCAATAGCCATTTGGGAAATAATGGGCTGGACTCTCTACTAGCGCAGCACTATAAACGAAATGGGGAAAATATAAGCCCTGATGGAGATACTAAGAGACGCTGTATGACCTCTCTGGGAGTCCGGGAGCAGGAAAATCTGAATCCCATCCATCCAAGTGACATAAGTGAGTTCACTAAGCTAAGACCTTATTCCTGTCCAGTAATTTGTGTTGACCAGGCTCAAACCAAATCTGACAGCATGGAAGAATTAAAGGTGTGTACAAAACGTGACAAGGAAGGCACGTCGGCGCAGTTCAAATGTGATCAGAAAGATTCAAAAGAAAATAAGCAGGAGAAAAAGGAAGAAGGGAAAATTCACTTTGTGCAAAAACCTACTGTGATCAATGGCAGGGTAAACAATCTCCACAATGTTGTGTCCTGCCCAGACTTTCAACAGTTCACCAAGAATGCTGACAAAATGTCAGATCAGGGCATGAGATACAACAGACCCAGTAGCAACATTCTAAACTCTCTCTTGTCTTCGGATTTGGACCTAACTTGGAGAACTTCTCAGGTCTTTAAAGCTGACCAAGTGATCCCCAGCACGGCCCAAAGCTTGGCTTCTTCCTCATTAGATTTGAGTTCCTTGCCAAGCCACCAGCTCCGAGTGATAACTGATCCTTCCATGTGTACAGAAAGTGCTGTGACCCTCTCTAATCAATCCAGTCGAAGTGCATTTGTGCCAGTTACAAGCCACAAACAAATCAGCAGTGCAATGGCAACAGAGACCAAAATGCAGCAGCAAAACCCCTCATTCAGTGTGTGCAAAACTTCTGAATCACTTAATTATCCTTCATTTTCAACTAACCTCCCAGCAGACATTACTGGCATGTCTAGCCCAGATTCATTGAGCAGAAAGCCAAGCATTGAAAAGGTCAATTTAGAAAATCACCCATTCTTTTTATCGGGTGCATGTGTTTCACAAGTAACATCCGACACAAAGACAACCCTTACAACAACAGTTAGTTCTGAAAATGTCACAAATGGTTGGGATCACTTGACCCAATCTAACCAAACTGATAGCACTCTTTGCTCGCAAAAACAGTCAATTTTAGTCAGTAGTCTGGTAACGCCTCTTGCTTCTTCTAAACCTGCTAAAGAGGCACAGTCTCAACAAGTGATGGCAACTGCTGCTTCCACGCTTGCCCCATGTACAACGCCAGTCACTCGCATTAGTACCTCCACAGTGTCGTCTCCCATAATTAGCACTAGTTCTCCAGTAAGCACTACTCAGACAGCCTTTGTCATGACCCCACCTCCTGGCAGAGTCTGCTTTTCATCTGCCTCATTCCAGGTGGATTCCAGCAGCATCTCCAGTTACACTTCTCCAGTCACCTCTTGTACTGCATCTGTAGCCACGCCACTGGTCAGCAATCAGAATAGTTCTTCCACAACTCCATCCAGGCGAGTGACTAAGAATAGGTTCACCCCAATTCGTCCTAAACTGGGGGGCTCTGGATCGCCACAATTCTCCACTACTCCACCCCCTACCAAAAAAGACATGAGACCAGTAGCTGCAATATTGAAAGAACAGCAAGGTTATAAAGTGGCCAAGGGCCTATTTGTTAACCTTGGGAGTGCATGTCAAGGTGAGGTGAAGTTTCAAATGCCTGCA
This sequence comes from Biomphalaria sudanica, assembly GCA_036873155.1. NCBI lineage: Eukaryota > Metazoa > Mollusca > Gastropoda > Planorbidae > Biomphalaria > Biomphalaria sudanica. The sequence continues at coordinate 240,535 of JAZGLO010004765.1, forward strand.
GATTTGCTCTGTTTGGCTCCTGGCAAGTCAAAGACCAGTGATCTTGTACTAACCATCAATACACCTCATAGTGCATCTTTGACAAAAGAAACCTTGAATTCCAGCCCTGTATTGTGGCCACTGGCCAGTCCAGTTCAACATAGTAAAAGTAATGACTCTCTGTTCAATCCAGTGTTTAGTCAGTCTGACAGTACTTACTCCACTGGGCATGTCAGTATTGAAGCTACAGGTCTAATGACTGAGCCTAAGGCCAACACTCCAGTCTTGTCCCTCACCACCTTGTGTTCACCCAGTATATTTCACACTAGCATTGCAACCTCCACTAGCACCTCATTGACAGCCAATAAACAATTCATCCTTCTCTCTCCCACCAAATCTGTAAATCATGATCAGACCAGAACAAAAGAACAGCTCCACCACAATATGGCCACTAATGGTCACACTGCTGACCACACTGTTGATCTCACTATGTTCCTTGGTCTTGACAATACTCCAGAAGCAAAACCTGATGTGAACTCTCGCTTAAACTCAGATGGTGATCATTTTCTTACTGTTTCAAATCTGACTGATGTAGCCCAAGACAATGTTTCCTCTTCCTCCTCCTTTAGAGAACACAAAGAGATGAGGAAACCATTGACACCATTTGGAGATAGCAGCGCTGATAGAGAACAAAATCTTAAAACAATGTCACTATCTTCAACTCTTCTTTCTGAGCTGAGTCACCTAGTCAGTGCTGGACAGCAGCCCACCATTCAACACAATTCATCACCATCTGCATTTTACAAATGTACCAACCAGCAGGTGAGAGGAGTAGATGCAGTATTTACAAAAGAATTCACTTACCATGACAAAAGTAAACCATTCAAGATAGCAGAAAATTCCATTCATCCAAATGCAACGTCACAGACAGCTAAGAAGAGAAAGTTTGGAACTGACGAACATGGGTGCAATAAAAAAGTGAATCGCTCTGTAGAGAAAGATTTGGAAGATGATGTTTTTATCATCAATATTGGAGATGGCATGCAGTGTGATAAAGAGCATTCATCAGATAGCAGAACCTTGAGCAGTTTTGATGACAGGTCGGCTGATATTCCTGGTGATGTAGGTGCACCTAACCAGCAATTAGTAGCTGACACTGATGTGTTGTTGGGCATGATACCAAACACCAAATATCTGACTGTCAAAGAGACTGTGAAAGCCCTGAATGACCTTAGGGCAAAGATAAACTGTGTTACTCCAAATATTGTCAACATGAGCTGCCCTGCACAGGTTAAATCTGATTTGGTGACCAGCATCCCTGTAACTGAAACCTTAGTGGCAACATCTGAGAAGACTTCATCAAGCATAGTAGGTCAGCCTCATGCTAGAGATGGCAGGAATGTTAGCCTGAATGTAGAGAGTGTAGAGAGTGATGCTCTGCTAGATATTGACCCGGCATGGAATCATAACTTTGTTGGAGAAGTTGGCCATGAGCAGAAAATGTCAGTGGGTGTGGCAGCCAAGTCTAGAAACAATAAGCAAAGTGTGTTTCGGCAGGTACCGGACCTTGTTAAGAAGCTTCCTGTGTCTACAAACTCCAATCTGATTGCAGTGAATCCCTCAAGCAAGAAACTTATAAACAGCTGCTTGACCAAAACAGACAACCACAAAATAGACAAATGCATCCTCTCCTCTTCATTAGCTTCAAAAATAGTCAGAGAGAAAGCTTCAGTAAATTTGGACGTGGACTCCAGGCAAGCTATACAGGACATTGATGCATTGGTACAAACCAAACACAACCAGCAGGGCCAACTTCACAATAGAGGATCACTTACATTTCTTGACCAACTATCAGATCCAAATCATGTCAAACAGGAAACCAGTTTACAAGCATCCAATCACCCTACATTAGCCCAGTACCTGACTGTACCAGCAGGAGATAAGGTGTTGACACCTATGAGAAGCATTTCATTAACAAATGTCTCTTCTATGGAAACAGAGATATCTTCTGATCATGAGTTGCCTGGTGATATCCTGGACTTTATTACAGAATCAATGTGCCACAGAAAACAGAATTCTGATGTTTCTTTTTATCCTGACATTTTTGGAAAAGACAAGGTAGAACCAAACTCCACACTTCTAAGAAGTTTATCTGCTCCCAATACTTTAGCTTTGGCTCATCAGAAAACTCACATTGCTAGAGTAAATGATATCAAAGTCTCCCTTGCAGATAGTGAGAATATGTTTGACTTGGACTGTGACACAAACAGTGTTGCCCCCCAAAGGCAATCTCAGAATCATTCTAATGGTATTTTCTTGAGCCCTGTAGGGCCTGCCAAAATGAACAGAAGGTTGTCAATAGAACGTCCTTTATCCAATGACACAAGCTCTACAAAAACTCAAGGAGAGCGACCACCTTCTAGATTACAAGGTAATGTTGAAACTGTCGGCAATACACAGATTGACAGGCTGGTTTCTAAGATTCTAACAGATACAAGTGAGATGCCTAATTGGAACAGAACTTCTCAAGGGTCAGCTAAAGAAGATTGTGTTGATCTGCCACAAGGACAGCAAGTATCTCATGAGAAAAGTAAACTACCAGAAAGAAGTTTGAACAAACTTTTGGAACAAAACCAGACTTTCTCGAGTGATGCTGAAGCAAGGAGATCAGATGGACCATTAAATGTGTTTGAACAAACCCTGGCTTACTCAAGTGTAGGTGAAGCAAGGAGATCCGATGGGCCCTTAAGTGTTATTCCTACATCTGATGGAGGCCACAGCTTTGTTAGCAAGACATCCACCTCTGACGTTGGGAGAGTCAGTCCGAATCCAGTTAGGATGACCATTGCCAATGTTTACGGGAATTCTAATCGTAGAGTTAATTCATCTCCAGCTACAATTTTCATGCCTTTGAGAGGTGACAGCTCAAGGGGTGTTAACTTCAGTAATGTGGGTGGAGCCACTACGTCATGTTATTCCACTACTAACTCTTCTGAGATGACATACACCAAACTGTTACATTTTCTTGATCCTACTAAATTGTATGAACAGGTTAAGTTGGTGTCAGCAATGCAATCAAACAAAAACTTTTCACAATTTGGACCTGGCTGCAACAATGCTCCTAAAGTTACTAAAAATATCTCTTCAACATCCCAAGAATTACCAACTCAACTACAATGCATTCCGACCCCTCCGTCCAGTCCATCTAATTGCCATAGCAGTGAGTCTCACCAGTCAGCATCACATGTTGGCTCAGATAAAAACAATCATTGTGGGCAATTAAGTCATCAAATGAGGACAACAGCTCAAGATAGCCAGGGCTCAAATGCAGGGCCTAATAATTTGGGCAAAACTGCCCCAATTCCAAAAGTTCCTAGCCCTAAAGCAGCTCCACCTTCATCCCCTCTTCCACATGGGAATTCTCGTTCACAAATGTATAACCCGCATCCTTCACCTCCTTTCACCCCAAGCTCACAGCTGTGTTTGGCATCACCCAGATGCCCGACCCCTGGACCAAACACTTCTGGTTGCACCACTCCAATTAGTGACTCCAGCTCAGTTCCCAACAGATTTGTGCCAATCCAGACTTCTGGTATACTAGGGAGCTCTGCAGTTGGTTACATTCAACCCATTCGCCCTGTGGTAACCAATGTTGCCAATCTCCAAACAAAGTCTCAGTTGACCACTAAGAGCAAGCCACTAGAACTGCCCAATTTCTTAAACACAGAAGCTGAGCTAATGATAAATGCACCCCCAAAGAAAGAGCATCAGAGCAATGAAAGACTTGTGCCACCAGCATTAGTTTTGTCGTTGACTGGTGGAATTGGCTCTGTTTCTGGGCGGGGGATGAAAGATGGCTGGGGTGGTCATGACATGACAACCTCTGTGACAACTTTGCCCAGTGGCAAGCTTGTCATCAAATCAGAACAGCCTGACACTGTGACCAGCATTCATTTGTCAAGTGATATGCTGCCCACCTATGAAGAAGCTATGTCACTACTGGTAGGCACACAGCAAGCCACCTACAACAATTCTCCAGATGTTAAAAAATTTGAGGAAGACACAGGTCAGGACAGGCATGTTAACAATGATCAGTTACCAAAAAAATCTCAGTCTGTTAACTCTCTTCAACACGAGGCCTCGAAAGCATCTTTTCATTCCTCTGGACAGAAATCTGACTCTAGTGATAAGACCAAGCATTTGGAGACATTAATGCATTTAGTTTCTAAAAGTGACAAGCAGTCCTTTCCTCAGCAGTCACTTCCTATGTTGTCTAAAAGTGTTGTGACCCAACATAAGCCACTCACAGACAGTTCTCTAAGGCAATTGTTAAGTGCAAAGCCTTCTAGTCTTTCCAGCATGCTGCAAGCCCCTGCATTCTCCCTGGATTATAACAAGTTTATTTCAAAGGTGAATCAGGCCAAAATGCAGACAACTACAGATAAAAATTTACGTAAAGAAATGGACTGGAAGTGCTCAAAAAAGTCCAGTGAACTATGGGCTTCAAAGTGGGCACCACCAATATCAGATAGCTTCCAATTGAAAGATCTGCCAACTGATGGCTTTCACTTGAAAGATTTGCCCACTGCAGGCTATTCAGGGACCACACCTAACAAAACTGCACCTGGGGGTTCTAGCTACAGCACTTCATCTCATTTTTTTGACCAGCAGTCTAATCAGGATGTCCACACGACGGTCATGAACTTTGGAAGAGAGATGGTTCATTTGGGGCAAGATGAAATGGAACACTTGAGGCAAGATGATCTGGATGTGACACTGGATGTGCTCAAAAATATTGATAGGCAGTATTTCCAAGCTGATGATGAAATGGTGTGAGTGTCAAGTCTAATAGATCTATAAACCTTCAAGTTGTGAGAAATAGGTCAACTGTCAAACAGATTTAAGTATGCCATAGTTGGAAAGTCTTTAGAAAGATTCAATTTGATGTCTTCTTTGTGGAAAAAGGAAAGAAAAAAAAACTGATCCAATGTGATAACATTAGCAGATGTATGTACTTAATGCAATAAGATTTTAAATATTAACAGTTTCTATTGACACATTGTATGTGACTACCAAAATAACAAAACAAAATTTAACTCTTATACTAATTTTTTTAAAATTGTAATTTAGTGTCATTTTGGTCATAAGGCTAGTGCTGTGTCTGAGACTCAGATTGTATGTAATATTTTATAGCAATTTATCATGAGGTAAAAGAAATTTGAATTAAATATTGGTGAAATTATTATTATTTTCCTATTGCAAGTGTAAATAAAAAAATAAATTTTTCTTGTAAATATGTACAGAATGAGGAAGTACAGCATTACACCCCTTTGTTCTATGAAATGTTTCATATATTTATAGTTGAAAACTCTGAAGCTTCTATGTACAAAATTGTGAATGTTTCAAGGCTTCAAAACGTAGAAATAAAATGTGACTAATTTTCATTATTTGTTTATTTGAATTTCATTTTTACGTTAGTAGAACTCTTGCATCTCAGATTCTGTGTTGAGAGTAAATGTATTTCAATTGAGACATAAACACAAGTTACATGTTTGCTTTCTTTAAGGCTAAGTAGTGTCAGTTCAGGTTTAGATTTGAAAATATTAGTAAGGGGCATATTAACAGTTTCAAATATTTGTACTAACATATTCTGAGAGGAGGAGGTTATTTATAAGCAAAATTGACCTTAAAAATATTGGAATATTTTTTTATCTTTTAGTTCCAGGTTATTTCAAGAACACTAACATGCTTCACTACATTCAAGAAGAACAAATTAATAACCTATCTGTTCAAAACTTTTTAGATTAGTTTGTCATTTTAGCTCTTATGATTATGTGTGTAATGTTATCACAGCGCCCTGAGCCTACATTATATTTGACAACAGCACTCGATAAATTAAATTAATTATTATTATTAGCATATGAAATCAAAAAATAATTCGGTGTTTGATCTAAACAAGTAAAAGAAAGGTCTGACTATTTTGCAGTCAATGAAGTTTGAACAAGACATAAAATACACAAAAGTCAATTATTTCAAATATAAATTTATTAAACAATTTGATAGTCATCAACATTTTCTCTCACATGCATACACTGGTCATTGTAAGTCTTAACTTTTACTCAAAAACTATATACACTGACACATAAAACTTCAATAACATTTCTTATACACAGTTTCAATATAAAAGACCAACTATAATCAACCTTGCCCTAGAGTTTCATTTATAACCAGATTAAATCACAATCTATGATGAACACTTTATGTCAAATACCTATAGACTTCCTAATTTTGATATCCAACAGATATCAATCAAATGTATCCAACAGATACTGTTGATGCTATCACAAAATAATTGTAATTTTTTGCTATAAAGCTTTTTTAACATTTGAAGTGGCCTACAAAATAGCATTTTCTGACCTCCTGATTTGTTTTTTTTTTTTTTTGGCAAACTATAAATCTGTATACCTGGTACTATCAATTCTAAACCGAAGGCTCAATTTTTCAATATTTTCAATACTAAGTTACAACCTTAACATTTTAGATATTCTCGTCTCTTCCAGTTCTTTATCTTCTTGGGCTATTTCTTCTGCTCTTTTGGTCAGGAACTCCCTCAATTCTTCAACACTAGGAGGATGCCTTACAACCTGCCAACAAATTAAAGTAGTGCCTTGTTAACATAGCAAATAGATTAAAGAAAAGTTAGGTCTATGTGACCTGGTGGTGAAATGTGGGTTACCTTCAATCCTATTGTGTGTGCACAGCCAATGAAGGTATTACATATCTGTTCTAATGTCATGCAGGCAAAGCATGGGTCCTGGCTTTTTATTTTGGCTATTTCATAGATATGTTTCAGGGTTATTATACCAGTGACTTGTTTGGCTATTGAAATAAAAAAAAAAAAAGTATTTAGTCGCATATTCCATCTATTGTTAAATACTGTGTGCTACATTAATCTACAAGCCATTTTCCACATTATATACAAACTAATTATAATTTTTAAAAATTTATATATTGTTCCCCTAATTGTGCCAGAATTAAAAGTTTAAAACAGAACTTAAATCAGACACCTGCAGACATTGTGACAAAATATGCATGTCACAGCAAACTCAATGTAGCTATGTGAAATACTACACCCTCTTTAATCTTTGGACAAACCCTATAATAGACACAGTTCAACTTTTGTTCATTCTTACCTGGGTTATCAATGCTAGTTTGCCCAAAGCAAAATTTATCTGACCAAGGGTTAATGACAATAATAATGATGCATGTTCAAATATGGACATTTACAGCAGTTTCCAAATTCTTTAGATAGTTTGATAAAGGGGACACACAAACATACTATTCTTCATACAGGGGAGGGGAGTGATGAATAAAAGGTTAAAAAAATTCGGTGTTAAATCTTTCCATTGCATGGTCCAAATGCATAAATATTAACTATTTTATTAATAATAAAAACCATAAATTATATATATGTATGTATTCATTAAAATAAGAAACAAATTTTAATAAGCTTTAATCCATGTCATCTGAATCAGAGTGTTTTACAAAAAAAAAAAAATATATATTTATATATTACTTACATGATTTGACAGCTCCCTTTTGACAACCAGCAGCTTGCATCAAGAAGTAACTTGTGATTGGATTCAGCAGCTTGATATTATAGGACCGATCAGGCTGTCCAAGACAAATACATAATACATAACAATAACTAGGCTACAAAGATGGCCAGGCAATAAAATCTGGATCTTTTTAACTAAACATGAATGACATAATAAATAATCATTTTACACAAACTCTAGTGAACCACAATTTGTAACAAAAATCAAACTATGCTTAAAATAATTTTAAAATTTAGTAAGCAAATTAGTTCCATACAAAGGAAAGACCTTTAATTGTATATATATATATATATATATACACACACACACACATATATTCTACAACTTACATTTAATGTTATTTCTGTGCGAATTTTGATTCCTGGTTTAATATGTGCTGTCTTCTCATTAAAATCTTTGCAAAATGCTGCAATTTGTATTTGCATCTATGTAGACGGGAAAAAATAGCAATAATTTACTGGATCACATTTTTAAAATGTTAATGCAATTTAGACCAGATTTAAAGGTTTTTAAGTTACCACGTCACTGGAAGAACAGACAACAAGTTTCTGGATGAATACTATTTTGTTAGTCTATTTACAGGCATAGCATGCTACATTAACAGATCTATTCTATTATAATTATAGCTATTAATTCTATAATATATATATCTATATATGTAACTTGAGACTGTTTTAATGTGTGTTTATAAATTTTATTTGCTATGTGAAGTATGTGCAGGTCTTTAGTGTAAAATAGACAATATAAATCAGCCAATGAAATGTGTCCGTCATTTATTTCTTCTTTGCCAAGAGAGACAACACTGTTACTGAGTGTTACTGTTGGATCATATTATCTATACTATAAAGTAGAATGTGAGGTGTATGTATGTGACTTATAGACATCAAAACCGCTTGACCAATCTTGATAAAACTTGACAGGAATGTTTCTTGGGTACCATCTTAGACCGTAGTGTATGTATTGTAGCCCTAAAACAAACTTAAGACCCTAAAAAAATAAATAAAGTTGTCTGACTCTATTAAAGCTATAGTATTTTATGGATCTAGGCCATGTTTACTATGCTGACATGAGAAAAGATCGAAAGGATTTAGATCTAGATCTAATTTTAAGAAATACACTTTGCGCATATAATATATAGTTTTTTACTTTGACACACGAAAATACAAAAGAAGGTCCATTGATTTCATTATTTAATAAAATTAACCTTCAAATTTGTGCTTCAAAACAATTTTTTACATAAATTAGTTCCTTATATCTGTGACTACAGATTTCCTGACGAACATTATTTCATTAGGCAGTACCGTAATGAATTGCATACTAAAAATTAATTCGTTTAATTGTTTACTTTATAATCCCATCCCTAGATCTAAAACTCTATTTCAATTCTAAGATGATAAAACTTCTCTTCGCACACATAGTTTTATACTTTAACACATGAACATGCTAATTATAGTCCATTCATTTCATATTTTGATCAAATAAACATTCAAATTTGGTTTTCTAAAGCATTTTTAAGACTACATTCGTTAACGAAAGCTGCGAAGCCGAGTTGAGATAGACCTATATTCATTCATGAAGCGCGTACTGAAAATTATTTCGTTTAATTGTTTACTTTATAATCCCATTTATTTAACAAAGCTATCGCTCTTTTCGTTTTTAATAGATATGAATGTATTGGCTCCGGGTAAACCCATTTTCGCAAAACTAATTTTATTTTCGTAGCGAAAGAGAAAAAACTTGAAAGGATCATTAGCTAAAATTAAACATACATCTAAATCCAATCCACTAGATTAGTAAACACAAACTAGGACCCGCAGGCCGCGGGTAATGTCAGACTAGTATATATATATATATATATATATAAAGTCTATAATAATGAATCTGTTTCCTGACAAGCAGAATAATGAAAGACTGAAAGTAGTGAAAGTGACAACCAGTTGTCCACAGTCTTTGGCTTGTGTACAATAAACAGATCTAAATCAGCCTACGAGTACCGAGTTGTGCCAAACCCACCACACTCCACAGAAACTTGTGATTCTATGAATTTTTTTTATCAAACTTCAGAGTTGAAAAGAAATATCATAATCATATCATAGATGATAGAAATTAAAATCAGTCTAGAGTCTGGTACTATCAGACTAGCCAGACGCTCTCATCTTCGTTGTTCCATCAAACCATGTCAACCAATGTTAGGTCAAAACGCCACCAAAAAAATCATAAACTTTCTGTTTAACTTACATTCATAATTTATACACCATTGGAAAGTTCTTTCAAAGTATTTAATAATAATAAATAATGTACTAACGAAAAATTGTTTTTTTTTAAAGATAATTTTTTTTATTTCACATCCCTAGTATGTTCATTGTATAAATTAGTATAATTAATTGTAATGATTGTTTATGTTACTCTGTCTGCTTTTATCTTTAATAAAAATCAAATATGAAGACTAAATATGAGGCAAAAAAAATGCATCTGTGTACCTGTCCTAATTCTGGACCTAAGGGGGGAGCAGGCGTTGCCTTTCCCGCAGGGACTAATGCCGAAAGGAAAGTTTTCCGCTTGACCTTCTCTGCTACTTGCGCTACTGCTTTCCTGGCAGCCATTTTGGCTTAGAGGTAAGAAAAACGCACAAGAGTTTACACAACTCAAAATATATAGGTCTGTAAACCAAAGGTTTGTTGATTTGTTCCATTGTTTATTATGTCCGGAAACCCCCCCCCCCCTTTTTTTTTGTATTGTAACAAATTTATCTTTTATAATACAGACGTTACTTAAAAAAGAAGATGATTAGGTCCTACGCATCATGCATAAAAGGCAAAAAGGGCCACATAACAACGTGACACACTTTTTAAGCCCTGAATTAGTGTATATATGTTAGGCCTACAATGAAATTTTACAACCCGCTCTTTCCTTCTCTCTCTCTTTTTTTCAATCTCTGGAACCCTTATCCAGTCCAGGTCCGCCTATTCGCAGGGTATATTCGATCATGTTCAAATTCTCATTTCTAACTCTACATAGATCTACTTTGAAGTTGAAGTGGTGTATATTTCTAAATAAAATTTATATTAAGTTTATTTTAAAAGAAGTATGTCCAAGTTTATTTCATTCAGAATGTAATAGGCCTACGCCTGCATCGGTTAGTTGTACCGTGACCCCGTGTCGAAGGTGCCGGTTGTACTAGCTATTTGTAGCTATCGGTTAGTTGTACTAGCTCTTTGGAGCTATCGGTTAGTTGTACTAGCTATTTGGAGCTATCGGTTAGTTATGCTAGCTATTTGGAACTACAAACCAACAACAGGGTTGTTACGTGCGCATCTCAGTGTAAATGTGAAATGGTGCGAATGCTTGTTAAAAGTGAAAAAGAAAACCAAAATGGAGGAATATGAACAAGAAAGTGTTTTCAGTGTTAATAAAGATTAAAGTATTTATAAACGGTGATTTGTCGTTTCCATGTATAAAGAGTCTCATCTATTATGAAGACGTAACAAGTGGCGCCCAACGTAAAAGGTAAAACCCACATATCCCTCTATACACAGTGGATCTCCTGTCAACAGACAGTAGAGATAGTAAAGCCTAGATCTAGAGACAGGAGAACATTCGAGTCGATATTATTAGAAATAGACTATGGCGGACAAGGCTGAGGTAGCAGCGTTGAAGGAAGAGGGAAGGTTGTTGGAGCTGGAAGGGGCAGAACTAAGAAAATACGTACAAGAAAGGTTAATGGAGAGGGAGAGATTAGCGATGGAAAGAGACAAAGAAAAGGAGAGATTAGCGATGGAAAGAGAAAAAGAAAAGGAGAGATTAGATAAGGAGGACAAAAGAGAAAGAGAAAAAGAAAAGGAGAGATTAGCAATGGAAAGAGACAAAGAAAAGGAGAGATTAGCGATGGAAAGAGACAAAGAAAAGGAGAGATTAGCGATGGAAAGAGAAAAAGAAAAGGAGAGATTAGATAAGGAGGACAAAAGAGAAAGAGAAAAGGATAAGGAGATAGTAGCAATTGAAAGGGAAAAGAAAAATGAATTAGTTGCCATTGAAAGAGAAAGATTAGCGTTTGAAAAAGAGACAGCAGAGAAAAAGTTAAAAACAAACCAAGAAAAAGAAAGTGATAAAAGAAAGAGTGACACTACAGGGAATAAACTAGCAAAATATAAAGGTGCGATATTTGAAGAAGCTAAAATGGACATAGACATTTTTTTGAAGAAATTTGAAATTGAAATGAGAGAACTGGAATACCCCGAAGACAAATGGTCATTCTTATTATCAAAGTCATTTGTAGCAGAGGTTCCATCAAAGATATGCATGAACCAGAGCAACTATAGCGTGGTGAAAGAACAATTACTGCGAACGTACGGAAAAACAGAGGCGTACTACCGTGAACAATTTGTTAACTGTGCGATCGAAACAAATGATGACCCACAGACATTCCTGGACAGAATGACCAGTAGTTTTGAAAATTGGACTGAAACCGCTAAAATAGAAAAGACATTTGACGGTCTAAAGACATTTCTAATGATTGACAAAGCAATTTATGAGTGTCAGGAGGAATTAAAAATATTTTTGTTGGAGAGGAAACCAAAATCCATAGAAGACATAGTAAGACTGATAAGGGCCTATAAGGTGGCACATCCCGATAAGAAACTATCCAGAGGCAGTGACATAGAAGAAATAGTTGCATTTAACAGAACAAGAGATACACGAGACAACTACATCAACAACGGCAGACGATTTAGATATGATGAACAAAATAGGTTTAGAGGGCAAGGAAGGAACCAAATTGGTAGTAGACAAGGTCAGTTTTATAGTAACCGAGGTCGATACCAAAGAAATGTACAGGGACGATTCGGCGGAGTAAGAGATAGAAGAGATCAAAGCCTGTCAATGTTAACATGTGCCGGAAGCCTTGAGTATTTTGAGACCTTCGTGAGAAACAAAATAGCAAGGACGATACCAGATTCAGGCAGTACAATAGTGGGTGTTAATAAGAAATTAGTAGAAGAACAAGACTATACCGGCAAAACCAGGAATTGTGTGATGTTTGATGGGAAGACGGTACAATTACCAGTTGCTAGAATTAAAATTGATACACCATATTTTACTGGAATTGTGGATGCATGTGTAATAGACCATGCTCATATTGATTTGATTATTGGAAATATTCCAGGTATAAAGAATTGCAATGAAAAGGATATGGGAAATTGGAAGAAGTGTTTCGGAATGAGTATAACTCGATCCAAATGTAAGGACCTGGATGCAGGAGATCTGGAAAAATTATTTCAGTTACCAGATAAGAACGAAAAAGAAGAAGGATTATTAGAAAACGCAGAAACATTAGAACTTAATAATGTAGTATTCAACAAGGAAAGGTTTATTACAGAACAAAAAAATGACCCAGAGACGCGTCAGTTGGCCCAGAAAGGAGGTAGAGGAGGAAAATTTTATATAGAAAGAGGAATTTTGGTAAGAGAAATTGAGTCACAAGGAAGAAAAATTATACAGGTTGTTGTACCAGCTGAATTTAGAAATGTCATATTGAAGAATGGGCATGATGAAGCATATGCAGGCCACATGGGAATTCACAAAACGAAACAAAGAATATTTAGGGACTTTTATTGGCCATCTATTAGTAAAGACATAAAAAATTATGTGTTGTCGTGCAAAGTTTGTCAAATGAAAGGCACTAAAAAAATCAGAGCTCCATTACAAAAGGTAGATATACCAGAAAGGCCATTTAGTAAGATTGCGATTGATTTGATTGGACCCATGCCGGTGATATCAAATAGGGGTCATCGATATATTCTAACTGTGATAGACGTGTGCTCAAGATGGCCAGAAGCTATTCCACTAAAAAGAATTGAAGCCAGTGATATAGTTCAAGCGTTATATACATTATTTACACGGTTTGGATTTCCTGAAGAGGTACTGTCAGATAGGGGCACACAGTTCCACTGTCAACTAACGACAACATTTTTGAAAATGTTTGGAATTCGGCAAAGGTTTACAGCCCCGTACCACCCGCAGAGCAACGGTATTTGTGAACGTTTTAACTGTACGTTAAAGAAGGCGTTATCGAAAGTAGCAGATGACAATCCCAAAGAATGGGATGTGGCCTTACCCTCAATTCTTTTTGCGTACAGAGAGAGCCGTAACGAAACCACGGGGTTTTCGCCATTTCAGATGATTTATGGAGGAAATCCAAGAGGCCCAATGGCAATTCTAAAAGAACTAATACTCCCACAAGAACATGTTGGAAATAAAGAAAGTTACGATATAGTGACAGAAACCAGAAATAAAGTAATAAAGGCTTGCGAAGAAGCGAGCAAACATGTGCTTGACAAAAATGAACTAACACAGTCTAGGGTGAATGAACACAGGAAATTGACCAAACTAGAAGTAGGTCAAGATGTTTTAGTATTACTAAAGGATAAGGAGAATGTACTATTCACGAAATGGTTGGGTCCTTATAAGGTAACAAGGAAAATTAGTGATGTGGATTATGAAATTAAAATTGATTCAAGGCTGAAAATATTTCATGTGGATATGCTAAAAGAATTTAGGTCGCAACAAAAAAGTGAAAAAAGCAGTAAAGAAGACCCATTGGGCATAGGTGCATCCGTGAGTGTAGACTCTGAGACAGAGGAAAGATTGGGACACATAGAAACAATTTCAACTGATGTCAGTCAAACATGGAAAGATGTGGAAGTGACGGGAATCTCGTCGGACAGAACTAAGGAAGTAACAACATTATTAGAAGATTTTAAGAATATTTTTACAGATTTACCAGGAAGAACGAATATCATAGAACATGATATCAAATTAACAGGTAGAGTTCCAAATAAATTACCACAATATGCTGTACCATTGCATCATAGAGAAGCGTTACAGAAAGAAATAGATGAACTACTTAAATTGGGAGTGATAGAGCCATCTAATTCGTCATGTGCTGCACCAGTTGTGCTGGTTAAAAAAAAATGTGGCAACATTAGACTGTGTGTGGATTACCGTCAACTAAATAAAGTTACAGAATTTGACCCATTCCCAATGCCACAGGCGGAGGAAATGTTTACTAAATTGAAAAAAGCGAAAATTTTCACTACGTTGGACCTTTCTAGAGGATACTGGCAAGTACCTCTAAAGGCAGAGGCTAAACCACTATCCGCATTTAAGACACCGTTCGGCGTCTATCAGTGGAATGTGATGAGTTTTGGCTTGGTAAATGCCCCAGCCACTTTTAACAGGATGATGGCAAAGATACTGGGCCACAGAAGAGACACAATTTGCTATTTAGATGACATCTGCATCTTTAGTGAGGATTGGAACGAACACTTACAGAGTCTAGGAGAGATATTTGCTATTATCAAGAAAAACAATTTGACATTAAAACCAACAAAAATAAAAATTGGACTTAGTGAAATTCCTTTTTTGGGATACAAGATAAAAAATGAATCAATTACACCACTGGAAGAAACAGTTGAAAAAATAATGGATATTAGTATACCAAAAACAAAAAAACAAATTAGAAGTCTTTTAGGTCTTTGCAATTTTTATAGAAAATTTGTTCCAAATTTTGCAGAAATGATTGAACCTCTTACAAATCTTACAAAGAAAGGGAAATCTAACACTATAGTTTGGTCTGAACAATGTCAAAGATCGCTAGACAAGATTAAGAGGGTGTTTTCTGAAAAACCAATATTAAAATTGCCCGATAGTACTAGAGAATTTATTTTGGCAACGGATGCTTCATCCATAGCTATAGGGGGCTGTTTGATGCAAGAGTATAGTGGAATTGCACATCCTGTTTTTTATGTAAGCAGGAAACTAACCCTTGCAGAGTTAAACTATGCAACTATTGAAAAAGAGGGGCTGGCAATAGTGTGGTGCATAACAAAGCTAAGTTTTTATCTGATGGGGCTAAATTTCAATTATGGACTGATCATGCTCCGTTGGCATTCATTAATTTAAATAAATGTGGTAATAATAGAATTGCTAGGTGGGCATTACAACTGATGGACTATAAATTTGAGATCAAGACAATACCAGGGAAAGAAAATGTTGTGGCAGATACATTATCACGCTGTACTTAAAGGTTGTGGAGATTGTGTAGAGTATATCATGACTATTGACATTCTGTTAAGAGTTAAGCTATTTTATTGTGTACATTGGTAAATTCTGGCACGGAGTGTAGTAGATATTCAATAGAGAATTGTTCAATTGTGGGTGTACACAACAATGATTTGTGAGCAGATATAGATTTGGATTGAATTATAGGCGGGGAGTGGTATAAACGAAATCTGCATGATTCCATAGAGATATGTATAGATATATATGTGTCAATTTTTCATAATAACAATTAGTATTGTGATGGTTACTGTCACAACTGGGGAATATAAATGTTATATGTTAATCTAATGTTAGAATTGTATTATTATTAATATGTCATTGTGTATGATTTTGGTTTGTATTACATTATGGTTACCTATGTTACAGAGAATTTAGATTATTTTTTAACTTGGAATAGGCTGATAAGATATGTGGTGATTTGTATTTTGGACGTTCGATGTACATCAAACTTGTCAAACAGGGGGGGTGTTACGTGCGCATCTCAGTGTAAATGTGAAATGGTGCGAATGCGTGTTAAAAGTGAAAAAGAAAACCAAAATGGAGGAATATGAACAAGAAAGTGTTTTCAGTGTTAATAAAGATTAAAGTATTTATAAACGGTGATTTGTCGTTTCCATGTATAAAGAGTCTCATCTAATATGAAGACGTAACAAGGGTATCAACACCTATACAGCAAAAGTATTGATATACGTACGGGTTTTGACTGTTTCGTGCATAAATATTGTTAACTATAGTAGGTCAGATGTCCGCTATTAACAAATATAGGTCAGATGAGCAAAACACATGCAGGATGACATCAATACTTTTAAAACTATTTAGTTGGAGATACCATAAATTAAACAAAACCATTTGTATGTGTGTGTGTTTGGGGGGGGGGGCAATGCAAGTAATTTTTTTTATCATTCCTACAGGAGGTTTGGACTAGGAAGTAGATTATCATCAACTCTGAACGAACATCCGAAACATGTAAAAACATTTTTACAAACACAAAGAAGTAATTTTTTTAAAGTTAAAAAATAGACAATTCCTACTTTATGCAGCTGATAATTTTTTGTAAATACAATAATTTTGCTCTTAATTACTAGTGAATGATATAAAAACATCCCCCTATAACAATTCTGTGTAAGCAAAGATGTAAATCTATTCAGTATATATATATATATATTAAGTTCTAATAATAGGCCTATAGAAATAGACTTATTGAAGACGATGCGCAAAATGATTTTTAAAAATTTAACTCCATAGACATATATATTTATTTATGTCTATGTTTAACTCTAAATTAGTCTAAATCATGAATGCACGAGGGAATACCCGCTGATGTATATGTGTTTTAATTTAAATATAATCATAATGAAGCTTGTCTTCGAGTCCGAAGATTAATGAGGAAATGCTACGCAGCCCCAGCTGTGACCTATAATATATATTTTACCACATCCCTGTGTGGACGATTGGCTAAGAATTTTACTAGTAACCAGGAATGATAAAATAAGTCTCTATTGGAAGAGCCATAGACAAAACTGTCATGTAAATATATCAACAGCTCTCTGTGTCCAGACTGAAAGGAAAACACTTCTCTTTATTTGTCCATACTATATCAGCAAGGCAGTGGAAGAGTAATGAAATGGTTTGTTCGAATAGGGTCAGTAGGGCAGTTGAGTCTGATGAGGTGGTCGAAGAAGAAGTTTCAAGGTATGGTATGATTTTGTTTGTGTTGACAGTGATCTGTAAATGTTGTCCACAGTTGATGGACTGGACAGCTGGAGTTGTTGAACAGTATGAGTATAAAGAGACCTTAAATTTTGAGAGTGTGGGGTGTATGATTTATAAGTGTAGCAAGTTAATACTAATGAAAATTTTAAAAATTTAAAACGAGTTTTCTTGGCTTTCTGAATTATTTAAGAACAAACTAATAAAAGAATAAAATGAATTCACACACAACAGTGAGACTGTTAGACAATTTAGTTTGATTTTAAAGTTTGTTTTTCATCCAAGTCTTTTTAAAAACCCTTTTTTTTGTAATTGTAATAATTAAAAAAGACAAACCAAATGAAAAGAAATCACTTTAATTCATTCATCACAATTTTCTATAAATAAACTGGAGGACATACATACAATTAAGTATTATTGTCTATATTATAAACATAATTTTATTTAGTTTTATGACACATATGCTAGTTTTAATCACAAATACTGGCAAAAATTTTTTTTTACATTTTCACAGATAAATACATTTGTCAATGATAGGAAAGATACATAGACTAATAGGTAGATCAAATTAATATCATCTACATTCCAACTTCTGAAATAATAGTTACAAAAAGTTGTTCCTCACCTTTCCAGGTTTACATATACAGTAATAAAATAAATAACTAATGAATTATAACATATCAATATAAAAATGTTAAGGTTAATTTTTAATGCTTAAAACAATAAAAAAAAAAAAGACAAACATTCATCGAAAGGTATACAAGAGTATAACTTTCTTGTATTAAATTTCAACATACTTATAATTTAATAAAATCACTTTTTTTTTGTAACTTCATAGAAGTGTACCCATAATACCAGTGTAGTTCTTTTCCATTATTTTTTTAATTAAAGGAACTATTACAATTATTAATTAAAACTCTTTACACACTCTAAAAATATGTACAAGGAGAAGGCAATCATTTTTTTTTGTTAATAAAATTCAGTTTGTACATGTGTATAATACAAAATTAATTAGGAGATTAATTCCCATTTTTCCATATATTATCTAAAAACCAATAGATAGCAAATATCAAGCCATGCACCCTGTTAACTGTCTCATCAAACATGAGTTTTCTCCCTTCGTCTACTGACATCTCCACAACACTAATCATCTCACCTTCAGTGATTAAGCCGCCACCTGCTCCAACTTTCATATCATCAGTCACCTCAGCATAATACAAGTGTAACAAGCCTCCAGTTGTGCCAACTCCATTTCTGAAAGAAATGCAAAAAACATTTTCAACTGTGGTTTACATACATATGGTATCATTGTTTTGGGGCCAATCTGGGTACATCAGGTGCAAAGGGCTACATAGGACATAATAAGTTATCTCAGAATAGGAGATTAGCAAACATCTAGCAAATTTCTAGGACACGCTGGAGAATTACTAAGACTAGATTATCCTGCGCTGTTTGGTGCATTGGGTGGCAAGCTGTCACTATAGACAGCTGGTCTCCAGCAATCTTTATGGCCAACTGGAGTTCACTTTCCTTAGATCCTCTATGAAGGTACAGCTACACCTTATATAAGAACATCCCTGTTTATGTTTTTCTTGTTTCAGCCTCCATGTTACCACTATCTTTGGGGTGCTCTATTCATTCTGTAGGTGTAGAAGAACATGTCCCACAAACCATTTGTGACGCTCAGTCACTTTTACAGCGAAAAGAGTGAAAGAACAACAAATGGAATGCTGATCTCTGTACCGAATGTTAGCTAGCCGCTCTTTCATCCACACCATATGCAATGGAGTCAATAATGTGGCAGCCTACAGAGTTTCAAGTTTATTTTTTCATGTTAATCTAGCTATGTTTTTCTTAGGGACCTTTTTTACAAAGCAGCCACTTTGTCAAGTTTGTTTTTTCATGCTAATCTAGCTATATTTTTCTTAGGTCCTTTTTACAAAACAGACATTTTGAGGCTGGGAAAACTTTTAATACTAACTGTGAGGTAGGATTACATGGCTCATCTCTTTACTAATTATTACTGACTTAGGCATTAAATAAAACCCAGTTATAGCCATATTTTCAAAATGATAAAGAGATTAGTGAATGTCACATGACATAATCAAACCTGCAGGTTGTGATCTTTCTCAAATTTTCTAGAGGTACTTCATAGCCACATTCTTCTAAAACTTCTTCTTTAGCTATTTCTGGAACAGGTTTATTTTTGTCAATGATGCCAGCACAAAGTTCTATTGTCATGCCCAGGGAACCAGGGTAAAGATTGGTATCAACTGTTTCAATGCCATCTTTTATTTCTGTCTTGACACTATTGATGTATATGGCTGGGAACAATTAAAAAAGAATTATCATGAAGATGAACATCAAGCTGCTCAGAAAGAACTAAAATTATTTTATTCTCAAAAAGAATTGAAATACAGTTAATCCAAAAAAGATTTTACCTGGACGAAACTGTCTCACAAATATTAACACATTTCTTGTTGTGTTAAATAAGAGAATAGCCACCCTGTCAATTATACATGTTAATATTATCATGAATTTGAAAGGTAAACTATTTCTGTTTAAAAAAAAAATTGAGGCCATTAGAACATTTATGATCTAAAAACTAAGAGGGTTTCAAATTAGGGTAAAAATATAAAATAATATATTTAGAGCAGAGAATTTTTTTTTACCCATCATGCACTGTCATGGCATCCCATATTTTATTAACACCATTCTAAAAGAAACAAAATAATAAACATAATTAAGAAGACTAAAAAAAGTCAAGTAACAAAATACATTAAACAATAATATCTCTCAGGTGGGTGTTACCTGGTATGGTTAGCTCATAGTATTACACCCCCCCCCCCCAAATAAAATTTTCCAATAAAATCTATTGTTAGTTTTTCTTTTTGTCGAGGCCCAAAAAGAAGAGAGGTCTTCTTCTTCAAATGAAAGTTTTATTTACAGTCACCTCTCACAAAGAGCAGTGGGAAAGATAATTTTTGTTAACATTTTTTTCAAACAATGATAATAATTGTTACATTACCATAATTCTCAAAGATGGGTTTCTAACTACAAATCAAAGACTTTTAAGCTTGGCTCATAGGTTGACAAACACTGATATAGATTTTAAGCAAAAGGTCTATACATCATTTATTATTCATAAAAAATAGCTTTTTTAAAATAGAAGCCACACTATCACATCCCTGAACTCATCATCATCTCTGCCTGTAGTCCCTTCTGGGGCATAGGTCACCAACCAGCTTCCTTCAGGCGTCTCGGTTCTGGGTGAGTCTTTCCAACTGTCCCCACATCTTGCCCATCTGCTTAGCATCTGCTTCCAAATCGCGGCGCCATGTATTCCTGGGTCGTCTCCTCTTCCTCTTTCCTTGGGGGTTCCAGGTTAGGGTTTGCCTTGTTATGTTGGATGCAGGCTTGTGAAGGGTGTGACCTGCGCCATCTCCAGCATCTCTGAAGGATATCTACTTCAATGGGCTGCTGCTTTGTTCTTTGCCACAGTTCCTCATTCGAGTTCTTGTCTGGCCAGCAGATCATAAGAATCTTCCTCAGGCATGTATTGATGAATACCTGGATTTTTCTCATGGTGGTGATGGTGGTTCTCCAGGTCTCTGCTCCATAAAGTAGTATTGGTTTAACAATAGTATTAAAGAGCCTGAACTTGGTGGTGGTGCTTATTTACCTAGATCCTCAGGTGTTCTTCAGCTGATGGAAGGCTGCTCGAGCTTTACCAATGCGGGTTCTGACATCTGCATCTGTTCCTCCATATGGTCTATGATACTGCCGAAATAGGTGAAGCTTACTACCTCTTCCAGTGCCTCACCTTGGACTGTAATGGGTGTATTGTTGGATGCCTTTATCTTGGACACCTTATAATTATAATGCACACTTCACTTCACTTGGTCGTGACTAGCCTAGGTCTAAGTTAGTCTAAGAGTCTAGTCTAGCTATACAATTTGTATTCTATTAGTATACATGTAAATTAATAGTTAATAAATGAGTACATTAAATTTTTAAAATGATGAGCTATTACTGCACAAAAATTCAAGTAAAAGATCTTTTAATAACTTCTAAAAAAAAGCGCAAGTTTTCTTTTTTATTTTATTGTCTGATGCAAGAAATTTTTCATTTAAATTATTTTTAAAGCATTTAATTTAAATTCAGGCATTTTAAAATGATTAATTTCCAGTGCTCTACAAAAAGCTTAAAACTGTTTTTTTATGAAGTTTATGAAACTTGTAGTCATTAAATTTTAGGAAATATTTTTCTGCACAGTGCTATTTTCATTTATAATTTATAAGAATTATCTATCTGATGCATATCAATAGCTATTTAAATACAGTAGAATTATAATTAAACAAAATAAAACACAATACAGATCTCTGATTTGTTTTATTTGTGATTTTTGGGCTCATGATGACAAAATCACATATATTTTTATTTTTTGACGAAGGCTTTTTTTTAATATATTAATTCACTTTTTTTCAAAGATTTTATTGCTTGGTCTTATTTTTTAAAATTTATTTTAACAGAATACTGGTTAATGTAAAAGAGTGTGAAGTTTCAACCCCATATCTTTAAGACTTTTTATAATACAGTTACGGTAATTAAAGTTAAACTGTCAGTTGTTTCGGTCACAGATTTTTTTTTGCGTTACAAAGGCTAAAGAAGGCTAATTTATGGCCACTAAATATTTCATAACTTCCCTCACAATTAACTCAGCAACATAAAATTGGTATCATTGGAAAGCATTTCTCAAGCTCTATCTAACTCAATAGGTTCCATTGCGTTGTGATCATTTTGAAATTTATATCGAAGTACCTAATCTAGATCAAAGTCTAAGCCTAAGTTTGAGTGTAAGTTAAAAAGTATATCTACCTGTTGGTAGTGAATACGTTTTGGCTTTAAAAACTTTGAATTTTCGCAAGACGTTACTGTCACGTTATTAATGTTATCCATTTGATTTTCAAAACATTAGACTAGATCTCGCTCTTATACGTCTATTAGAACTAAATGATAGATACAGGTTTAGATTTCTAAATTATCGCAATAACTTGATGTTACAAGACTAGAGAAACGTCAATACATTTTTTTTTTAATTATCCGAAATGGTTAGTCCTTTATTTTATTTTTTTTATTGTCAGATAAAACTTTTCTTTCTAAATCATCTATCTATTTTTTTTGCGACGAAATTTGCTACAATATAATTCTTTATTTGAATAAATAATCTAATAAAATATTTAAAACAATATATTTGATACATAAATTATTATTATAGGTTCAAACAAACTAAAAATATTTTGATTAAATATTATGAAGAAAAAGTTGTTTAAGTGTAGATACATTAAATCTGGCAAGCTGTAAACAATATGGCGGAGTCAAGATAACAACAGACTTAGGACATCCTTAGAGTAGCTTTTGCTGCCTTTATTGATTAAAAATCAGGCTTTCAGCATGTATTATTTTAAAGATTATGGAGCTGGAAGTGAGCGTGGCGATTTTGATTATTCTACCAAAGGTATTTATAAAGATATCTAAAAAGCACTTATCTTATTATTCTTATATAATACAGCCGTTACTTCAAAAAAGAAGATGATTACGTTCTACGCGTCATGCATTTAGTCATGCATATTAACCAATGACTTAAACTCTGCCAAGTCACTGGTTTTCCTGGCTAGCTCAGGCAACACATTCCATGCTCTAATAGCACTAGGGAAGAAGGAGTATTTGTATAAATTTGTCCTAGCATATGATATGGGACGAGGAATGTGCCTTTATCTTTGTGTCTTTCAGAGTATTTTATTAAATTTTGTTTTTATATTTGAAGATTATGGTTCAGTGTTTTAAGTATAATTGCTACTTTACTTTTGAGTCTTCTGTCCTGAAGGCTTTCTAAATTTAGTGATTTTAAAGGTGTTACACTAGTCCAATGTGAATATTCATTTGTTATGAATCTCACTGCTCTATTTTGTGTCTGTTCCAGTTTCTTAATGTTTTCTTGAGTTGAGGGGTCCCAAACGGAGGATGCATATTCTATTATTGGCCTAACCAAGGTTAAATAACTTTTTAGTTTTATATTCTTATTTGATTTATAGAAATTTCTTTTAATAAATCCTAATGCTTTGTTTGATTTTTTTATAGTTTCATCAATATGTGGATTCCATGACAGTTTTTCATTTATTATAACACCTAGGTATTTTGCGTTTTTAGTCTGTGTTACTGGTCTGCCCTGAATAAGATAAGTGGAATTAATTTGTTTTTTTGTTACTCTTAACAACTGACATTTTTCTGGGTTGAAAGACATGCTCCAATTTGATTCCCATTTCTGTAATTCATCTAATTCTCTTTGTAAAATATCTGTGTCTTGTGTTGTTTTTATTGTTCTATATATTATGCAATCGTCTGCAGATAATCTGACTTTTGTTCCTGAAGTAATGCAATTTGGTAAATCATTTATGTAAATTTAAAAAAGTAATTATTTAATTATCACAGGCACTCTCAAGACAAGTAATTTAGTAATCTAGTTAGTAGTAGACTAGTACTAAGTATGACAGTTACCTACTTTACTAATAAAATACTATGTTGTCTGTGACTATGTTTAAGATGATTAGAATTAGAGGGTATCAATAAAATTAATATCAAGGATGTGACTTTATTTTGCTTAAAAAAGATTTAGTCATGGTAATTGTTTCAGATTCTTTAGTGACTATTTAATCTTGTACTTTCTCATAAACAAAATGGATATTGATAAAGAAAAAACTGCTGAATCTGAATTTTTGTTCAAAGTGGTCACTGTAGTAGAATATATTGTCATTGTACGATAAGAGCTAAACTTGGCTAAAGCTTCCTTAAATTCTCTCTATATATATGATATATTATATTCCATCTTCATAAAAGGTATTTTAAAACAATGGCTGATAGGAATATTTTTTTGTAGCTCACTAATAGTATATGAGCCTGACACTGTTAGCAGAGAAGGACTCTGGAAGAGCATGTCAAAGTATGGCTGTCCACAAAAATTCAGACTATTTCATGATGGCATGAAGGCTCGTGTCCAAGAAAGTGGAGAACCATCAGAGCCCTTCGAAGTATCAAACGGGGTAAAACAAGGCTGTATCCTGGCATCTGCACTGTTCAGTATCATGTTCTCCACTATGCTGACAGATGCATTCACAAATAGAGAAAACAATGGGATAAATATACCATACAGATTTGATGGTGGCCTATTCAACCTGAGGCGGTTTAAAGCAAAATAAAAAACAAATGCAGCAGTAATCAGAGACTTGCTATTTGCTGACGACTGTGCCCTAAATGTCTGCTCTGAAAACGATCTGCAGAGCATCGTCAGTTACTTCTCAAGAGCATGCACAGACTTTGGCCTTACCATCAACACAAACAAGACTGAAGTCTTACATCTACCTGCTCCTGGGAAAGCCTACTCGGATCCAAGCATCACTATAAATGCACAGGATATAAACGCAGTGGACAAATTCACATATCTTGGCAGCACACTCTCCAGAAATGGAAAAATCGATAGTGAAATCGACCTGCGTATGGCCAAGGCCAGTGCATCCTATGGCAGACTGTCTACAAATGTCTGGAACAGACGTGGTACCACAAACACAAAGCTAGGGGTCTATAGAGCCGTCATCCTCCCCACATTGCACTATGCCTCAGAAACATGGACTGTGTACAGTAAACATGCAAAGAAACTAAACCACTTCCGCATGACATGTCTGAGAAAAATACTAAATGTCAAATGGCAAGACAAAATACCAGATACAGAAGTCCTTCGAAGAGCGTGTCTGCAAAGCATCCACACAATCCTGATGCAGTCCCAACTGCAATGGGCAGGTCACGTCTACAGAATGGAAGAACACTGCATCCCTAAACGACTCTTGTATGGCCAACTAAGCGTAGGAAAGCGCTCGCAAGGTGGTCAAAGAAAGCACTTCAGGGACACCCTCAAAGCTTCTCTGAAGGCGTTCAGCATAGACCCAGGCACCTGGGAGACAGAGGCACATGACAGAGCATCATGGCATCGCGCTGTGAAAACTGGCGCACAGGTTGCTGAGGAAAAAAGAACAACGCTGGCAGAAGAAAAACGCCAGAAAAGAAAAGCAAGACAAACGACACTAGCTCCAGCTGGAATAACCTGCCAAGTGTGCAGCCGAACATTCCGGGCTCACATAGGTCTCACCAGCCACATGAGGAGGCATAAAACCCCAGTGCAAAGCCCTCAGCCCCCTGGATGACAAAGTGGTCATCATCGAACCACAATATACGCACTATATATGAGCCTGAAACTAAAATGAATTTGTTGAGTACCTATAAGGCAGCAGAAAAAACTATATTCGTTAAGCTACTAGGTATGGGAAGCCTCTATTTGTTGCCACAATCTTATAAGTGACACTTCAGTATAGTATGTAATGTGATACACTCAGACATACTTAAGAGGTTTTTGAAATAAATAATTGTAATTGTTTTCTTATTATTTGTTTTAGAAGAATCAAAGGAGAACTATCATGACCATTCACAGACTGGAAGAATTGGGGATGGTAAACAAAATCTTACGAAGGCAGTTCATCCCAGAATACTGACATGGGAAGACAGAAGCCAGAGAAGTCTTAGACAAACTAATGCAGCTGCACAACTTAGAAATACTTTACTTTCTATGCAGGTACACAAATATAGTTTTACTTTACTTTCTATGCAGGTACACAAATATAGTTTAAAGTAAACATCTTTAGAATTATTCTCACTTGTTAGGATATGATTAGGACTTTGGCATGAAAAGTTGTTTGTTTCATTGAAAGTGTAAGGTTTTGGCTTAGCGTTAATGGCATGACAATTTAAAAACAAGACTAGATTTATGGTGAAATGAAAGTAAACACCTACAGAATACTTTTAGGCAGCTTTCGAGAGTAAAGTATTTGTTTATGAAGTAGATATTTATTAATGACATTTGATGGTTCCCTTCAGCACATATTAAACATATTATTCAACATAATTCATCAGCGTCTAGTATATTTGCATTGTTAACCTTTGTACCTGTGTTATTTGAATTGGTTATTTGAGTGTTACATCGCTTGGATTTATCAACGCAAGACACTGTGCGAAAGCACCTAACACACTTTTATAGTTTTAGGTGATACTGGTTTAATTCTTTTTAGTTTAAATTTTGTATTTCTCAATATTAATGAACACTTTATATGCAGGAGTCTTCAGATGTTCCTTTAGGACCTCTACCATCTCCTGAAGAAGCAGCAGTTTTGTTGAGAAATCATGCAGCATACACAAGCCATTTAGAGTCTGAGTCTGCTTACATCAAGGTATCTGCTTGTGATTGATAACTAAAATAAAAAATATTGTTATTTTGGCTATGCCACTGGGTATTTTACTGATTTACCCAGCTCTAATGATTATTAATTTACAGATATAAATGTCTGTGATCATTGTGTACGACTTCAGCAGCTTCTGTAGCATTTTCTTTATCTAGCTCAGAAATTCAAATTCTGTTTTCACTCATTGTAACTTTTTTTCTTTTTGTGGGCAATTTAGATATATTTAAAGTTCCCTTGTAAATTTTTTTTTTCTTTTCTGTTAACAAAATTCATGTTTTGTGTGTGTAGGAAAATTGCATTATAAAAATTATGTTGTCTTAACTGCCTAAAATGATTTAAAACTGTTTTGTTATATAGGAAGAAATTGCTGTAATTAGAATGAAATTGGCAGAAGTATTGGAAGAGAATCGAACTCTGCACAATGAGCTGAAAACAACAGTTGTTCATGACATTCTCAAAGACGGAGGAGAAATCATCAATGTAAAATATATCCGACATTTTAAAGTATTTTTTTTTACAAATTTTAATATTTGAGAGACCTTCTCCTAAAGGCCACTAAAATTTAATACATATTTATTTATAAATAATACTGCTAAATATCTTGTATTATGTATTTTTTTCTTTTACAATATTCCTTATTTTCTTCTAAATGTTATTTGTCTCTATTGAAACATAGGTGATGGGTACCTTAGATCAGACATTCTCTGATTCTTATACTAATGTTATGGGTCGACATGATTTTAAACGGTGGCAAGTAGAATTGGTAAGTAATACTCTTGTGCCAAAAAGTACAATTTTAAATTTAAAAAAAAATGTAACAATTGTATTAAAAGGGATGTTAAGAATTGATATGACATATTTTAATTTTCAGGAAAGACTGAGCAAACTTCATGCTGCAAAGACTGAAAGACTGGAAACACAATTAGGTTTTTCTAAGTGAGCTTAACCTTCATTTTTAAGCTATTGAGTTTTTAGTTGTTTTAGTGTGATATATTTGTACTCAGAATTATTCTTTTCTGGACAGTTTATTTCTTATATTTATGGTAAAGAATAACTTCTAGAACTTTACTTTCAAAAAGAAAATTATATGCTGGGAAAACAAAACACTTCATTCTAATGACATTTGAAGCTGATAACTAATACATTGCTTTACAATAGTTTTACCAATTAATTGTTTCAGATCTGAGGTAGAGAAGTTACAACAAACTGTAGAGGATTTGAAATCACAATTAAGAATCCAAGACTCTATACCAACCCATGAGAATGGATCACTGATAGATGGAGCATTTCTTTCAGAAGCACAAAGGCACATAACTTATCGAACCATTGAGAAGCTTACAAAGTGAGTTATAGAACATTTACACACTTGCATATAAAAGGTTTTTCTTTTAAATTTGGGACTTAGAGTTGTTTAGAACTACAAGATGAATATTGGTTTGGGCAGCCAGCATTCTCAGATGCTCTGAGTCAGTTCTCTAATCCTCATCTTTCATAAACTAAATTTTTAAAGTCATTCTTCAAAGTATGAATAACTTTAATTTGCACTTAGGAGCAACCGTAAGTTATTTTAAATTTTTAACTTAAAGGTATTTAATTCCTAAAAAATTTTTTTTTCAAAATTGTATTTAACTTAGTACACTTTATTCATTGGTTTATAAAAAAAAAAATGTTGATTAATTCATCTTAAACATATTTCACTGCATAAAACATGTGACAACAATGATTTTATCTCTTGAGTATATATTTAAAAAATGTCAGATTGTCCAGCACTTCAAAAATTGTAAACTGTCCAATCAGAGTTTTCTTCTTCCAGTTATGATGAAGACTGGGATTTTAAAATATCTCATTTTAGGGTATGCTCAGACTCATTTTGTTTTTGATGGGCAGGTGATAATTCTTGGATAAAGAAAGTTGTAGATTTTTATACCAGCTACATGATAGTTTTGTTAATTAAAATTCACTAATAATGGTTGAACTTATCTTTACCCTATTTCCTGGATTGCTATATTTTCATGAGAACTTTACTTTTTCTTATAGACAACAGTTTTTTTTTAAATAAAAAAAAAAAACATATAAAAAAATACTTTAATAAAACAAAGCTTATATTAAGTGTAGTTGTATTAATTAGTTTGGATCAGTCATGTGATTAAATCATGTAAGTATCATGTAAGATCTAGACTAACAATAATAAATCAATGCAATGTCAAATATTTTTAACTCTTGTTTCTATTTAATTTTATGTCTTTATCATTCTCTATGCTATAATGCTATACAGGTTTGGAGCAGTTGGAAAGGAGGGGAGGGGAGAAAAAAGGGGGAATTCAAACTTAAGGGCTAAAGCCTCCCCAAGCTAATACACTTAACACTGTGCAAGGGATGTGCTTATGAATAGAAGGTTTTATAGTTATCCATTGTTAGTTGCAAACTTTTCTCTCTATAAAGTATTAAGGGGATTAATTCAACTTATATCATCACATCAGTGAAGTACCATTTCTTTCCCTTGTTTAGCATACCAATAGTTTATTAACTACTTGGTCAGTTGTTGTTGTTTTTTATTGCATCTTGTGTTGTCAGGTAGAAGAAATGCAAAATTGCAAAATTTCAGCTTAATCTGAGGTTGAGTGTGGGAGAAATAATGTATACAAACATTTTAACCAGAGTGAGTTGATATAAGCTTTGTAAAAAACCCTCCTCACTTTCAAGAACTAAGATTTTTAAATGTAAACTAGTAGGAATATATTTTAGACCTAACACTATTTGCTGACAGGGAGCGTGATGAGCTTATGGACCATGTGACAGCTCTACAGTCTCAGTTAAAAGAAATGAGTCAAAGAGAAGAAGATGCCTACCAGCAGATGAAGAAAGGAATACAGTTGGTGGAGCAGGCTCAGTTGGAACAGACAGAGGTAAAGGTTTATTTAGCATAAAGCTGTTTCCAAATTGAATCTTTTGAAAATGTTACCTGCTTCTTGTGCATTGCAATTTTTTAATTCATGAAAATTAATATAGTATATATAATAGGTAATGATTTCTGATAATATTTTGGGAAATATTTGTAAAGACTTTGTCATTTTTTTTTCAAACCTCCTTCAGGCTCTTGTAGAAAAAGAACAAGTATGCGAAGAACTGTTACGGGTTCGCCAACGATTTGAGGCTCATGTCAGAGAGTCCCAGACAGTGATCAGGGCAGAAAGAGAAACAGTCAGGAGAGAAAACCAGGCCCTAATTGATGACCTCAATAATAAGGTTAGATATGGTTTGATTTTTTCCCAAAACCTTTATTGCTACTCATTTCAAAAAATGTTTGAAGAATATTTAACCGTGTAATATTGAAAAGACTATTTTGGGGAATGTGGATTTCTTAGCACATGGTTTATGTTGCTGCAATATTCATAATATCTTTAAACATTAAATTACACCAGACTTTTTTAAAAACTCCATTAACTTTTGGATTCTAACTAAAGAAATTTTTTTTATTTTTTATTTCTACAATGATTTTTTTAAAAAGCGTTTATTTTTATATCTGCAATACTAAAATATTTTTTTTTTATCAATGGATGTTAAGAAAATATTTTATTTATTTGTGCATTGCAGTCCTCAATAATAAACTTATTATTATTGCTATTAAATCCTGTTAATCTGATCACATCAGGGCGCAACAGTTTTTGGTCCTAATAACTGGCTGGTCTAATTAACCAAATTGACTTGTATAATAGGATTTGTTTCGCTACTTTAGGAATCAGTGGCTGATCTAATTAACTGGTGGTCCTATTAACAGAATTTGATTGTATTATTATTTTGTTATAGTTGTAATGACATGTTAAGTTATAATCTATGTTGATTTTAGCTGAAGGAACTTGCTGAATTCTACACTCTTGTCCAATCCAAATATGAGAAAGAAGTGAGAGATAAAGCAGCCCTGGCTGGTGAAATAGCTGAACTGAAATCACAGTTGAGGACATGTGACAGAGAGGTCACTGTGGTCAGTTCTTTATTTATTTTTATTTTTTTGTAGAATAATTGTAATTAGATGGAGCATGAGTGCGTCTAGTGTTTGATGTCACTTTGAGTAGGTCACTAGACCAGGTGTGATGCACATCATTAGATAAAAAAGGCTGAAGGGAGGGAATAAGAAAGACTGGACCAGGTGTGACTATTGTATGGTGAGAGCAGTGAGTTGAGAAATAATTTAAAATCATTTGACATCATTTTGTGATTTTATTTCTCTTCACTGAGATTGAAAGAAGTCAAACTTTACTGTCAAAGAAAGTAAAGGTCCCTTTCAGATGATGTAAAAGTCATCTTGCTTCTTTGGCCTATGGTTAACTGTCAAACATCCAATTTATTTGTTTGTTAAAGAAAATTTTGAGCTTTGTTCAAGTTTTTATATCAAGTTAAGTAATAAGCCTACAAGAGTCGTTGAACTGTCTGGAGCTACAACCCAACATAAATCTCTTATCAACAATATCTATTTAGCGATGGTCATTTAGAAAATTTGCAACCAGGTTTGTTGTTATTATAGATCAATGATCAAGAAACGTAAAAGCTTAACATCCACCAAAGGCACGACATTGCCGAAATTGTGCCGATGTGGCTAAAGTCAAAATGAAATCAATCTTAACATCCAAATCATCTTAAATATTATCTGATGAGTTGTTTATGAATTTCATTTAGTCTTTAATTCTTTTATTTGTTTCCAGACAGCAGAGAGTTATAGAACAGAAACAACTAATGCCTCCTTACAACGTAACTCAGCCTTGTACGAGTCAAACAGATTACGCTCTGAGCTGGAAAAAGTGAGGCATGAGCATGAGCAGGCAAGTCAAGATATTCAGTTGCTGGTGAAAATGAGGGCAAACTAATGATGTGATATACTGTTCAGACTATCATTATGATGGTCTTAAGCTTGACTACTGTCTGTGATTACATCCCCAACTGTCCTGTGGAAGGTTTGGACTAGAACATAATAATTTTTGATTTTTTTTGTTGGAACTTTAGAAACTTATAAACAAAGGAAACGTTAGACACTCCACAGTATTGCAATCGTTCTTTTTTGTCCCCCATAGAAGACAGTCAATATTCTCTGCATCTGATGACCTTTGGGAAATTGTATTTTGTTATATGTTTTTTAAAGTGAGAGTCAGTACCTTTACTTTCTTAAATTTATGACTTAAGAACCATTACAGTTTAAAGTCATACTACATACTAATGTAATAAATATTTTTTTAATTTCAATATACCTATGTATATATATATATATCAGGAGAGAAGTAGAACTAAAATAGAGTTGGATGATTTGAGACAGAGGCTGAACAAAGCTGAGAGAGAATTGATCAACTCAAAAGAGGAGTGTATCCACATGACATCCACCATCCAGGCTTTAGAAAGAGAGGTGTGTTGGTCCACTATTAACTATAAATATTTGTTTGGTTCTTAGGCTTATCATATGTCATGGAGGATAAAATATTTTCCATAATTCAATGTATTCTTTGAATTTAGTTGCATCTGGCCAAGATGGCGAGAGATACAATAGAAAGGTCACGACTTGAAGACCTAAAGGTGATTCGCAAGCAAGCCCAGGACAGAGAAGAAGAAATGATTCTGAAAATGGAAGAAGCAGATGATAGACACAGTAAGCCAGTAGTTCTCAAACTGTGGGGCACACAACATTAAGGGCTGCGCAACTTGCTGACAGGGGGTTGGGGAGTGCAAAGAATTTCAATGTATTTTTCAAGGGCCATAAAATCTGTTGTGTTTGCAATACATCCATATGACAATAATAATTGAGCATAAATGACGTTATTACTAATTGTTTCAAAAATTAAGATCATAAGATCATGATAAGATCATAATGTTTATTTTCTCTTCGTCTCTATTTACACAAGTCTAATCAAATTTCTTAGTCATAGCGGTCAAAGTCTACCAAAGGTTTGAAAATTGTTTTTAAAAAAAGTTTAATTAATATGCTGTTAATTTTTTTTTCGATATTATCTTTGGGGCAAAAATATATGAAACTTAAGAATTTCTTTTTTTTTTTAATGTATTTTCTTATGTATGAATTTGAATGCATACAAAATCCTCAAAAGTCCTCTGCAATTTGATTGGTTCAAAACTGTTTGTTTTAGTTAAATAGACTATATAAAACTTTGTGTAACTGCCAGGTCAAGCCACTCATGAGATGGACACAATGCTGTTGAAACAAAACAAACTAATACTCAAGCTGAGAGAAGAGTGCAAGAAACAAGCCACACACCTGGAGAAAACCATTAAGAAATATAGGTCTGTGTTCTCATTCATGGACTTCGAAGGATGTATTTACTTTTTTTTCTTTTTCAAAAAAGGTTTCTATAAATATCTAAAGATCATTTAAATAAAACATCAAAATATTTTTGGATGGTAGATAGGAATATACACAATGATTTTCTATTATCTTTAAAATGTAATGCATGCTTAAAAAGTGATGGAAATATGCATAAATGTAAAGTCTTGTCAGTTAAGTCTGAAAGACAGTGAAAAGTTTAGTTAGAAAATCTCTTCATAGAAAATAGTTTTAAAAAATCATTTTTTAAACTAATCTTAGTTAAGAACACTAATTAGATATAAATAGACATTTGCTACATCTTTATTGAATTCTGTATTCAAATGTGTTACATTTTATTTTCCTTCATATTTTATCCAATCATCATTGCAGCATTAAATGTGTTTTGTTGACTCTTTCCCTTCATATTTTCATCTTTTGGTCTTAGCCAGTGTGGGGCCCATTCATTTTGTAATACTGCTCTCTACCTTTATCCTGCTACTGTATAATTTGATTTTTACCTACAAGTCCTGGGGATCTTGTGAGCTTGCAGTAACCACCATAGTTTTATTTGTACCCTGGTCAGTTGGTTGATTACAATGCCTTATCACAGAGGTTCTCAACCTTTTTAGCCAGACGACCCCTTTTTAGAATTCCTCATTTATTCGCGACCCCCAACATTAAATTATTTTCCATTATAAGTATGATGTTACCAAATTATAATTAGAGGTCGAATGTAACTATCTGATTTGTATTGCCAAAGCTTAATGTTTAATCACGGTACAATATGTAATAATATTCTTTTAATAGATATTTCTCCTTATTATCCAAATACAAATAAATGAAATAATTTCTTTATGATGTGCATCTATTTACATTAGTATTTGATATTCACATTCGACACACATCATAATTTTCTGTATTTAAATTGGATAACTAACAGGCTGTTTCCAGAAATAAATATATTATTGCAAATGGAAGAAGGTGCAACAGAGACAAACGTTAACATGGCTGCAAACGCTTGATCCAGAATTGTGTAGAGAAAAGTTTCATAATTAAACTATTTATGTCTGCTAAAGATCTTTAACTTTGACTTTCATTGGATTTCTGGCAAGTGTAATGAGATGTTGAATAGATTTGGAAAGTAGGAGGAAATTTTGTTTACAGACATGCGCAAATGTTCTTTCACAGAAATTATCATTTTATATGTTTGCCAGGTTCAAAGTAATTTATCTCATAGAGAGAAGCATGGATTTCTAAACAAAGTTTATTTATTAAAATTCAAATTTATGGATGCTTTGTTCAACCTTTTTTAAAAAGTACAATGTTTAGTTCATATATTACGGATTTTTAAACAATTTTGTGTTCTAATCTTATTCATGTCCAGACTGTCCAGAAGTAACGATACGTTATGCATTAATTTAAACATATACCATACAAATATATCTGCTGGACAAACAAAATGTTCGAAATCAATTCTGATTCAGTTGTCTGCAGCATCTTTTCTCGAATAACAATATATTTAGTAAATTTCAATGGAAAAAACTTAATATGTCACAAGTTTTACATGTTAGAATGGACAAAAAAATTCATTCCTTATTTCCG
Source organism: Biomphalaria sudanica (assembly GCA_036873155.1). Classification (NCBI taxonomy): domain Eukaryota; kingdom Metazoa; phylum Mollusca; class Gastropoda; family Planorbidae; genus Biomphalaria; species Biomphalaria sudanica. Next base: position 275,208 of record JAZGLO010004765.1, read on the forward strand.
ATGGACATAAGCGACCCCTGACAAATTGTCAATCGACCCCCAAGGGGGTTGCGACCCACAGATAGAGAACCCCTGCATTATCAACTGTTCAATCGCATACTTTCTCATTTGAGATGTAGCCTCTGTAGTTGTTGCATAGTGTTTCCTTGAAGTTGTTATAATATTTATTTATGACTTATTTTAGATTTTAAATTACTTTACATTTTTATCAACACCAATTCCACCTAAAAGAGAGGAATAATAAGAACACTAAAGTAAAAAAAGTGAAGTTCCCCTTTTAGATCTTGCAATCTAAGGCAGATGATGTTTAGGTCATCTATTTATTTGGCCAATGGTTAATGAGCAGGGTATCATGTGGCCAGCACAATGATCCACCACCTTTACTTTCCCCAACTAAAGTCAGGTACACATTAGAGTTGATTGGCACCCTTAAAATCCCTAAATAAAAAAAATCCCAGACTTCACTGAGAATTGAACCTAGGACTTCATGTTCAGAATCCAAGCGCTTAATCACACTGTTTTAAGAAAATATAGAGCTAAAGATTTATATTAAAAAGAAAAACAATTTATTCTCATTTACATTCTAAGTTAAAACTTGTTTTTGCGTTCATACTGTTCAATTATTCATTGCATTCATGAAAGAGATGGTAATTAGAAACCAAAAATGGAGAGAAAAATAACTAGGTTAACAACTTAGGTAGACTTGGTGAACTTTGAACTATGATTAAATAGCCTCATCTGTTCTCAACTAACCATTGATATAACACTTTGAAAATGTCCTGGTATTTTCTTCAAAACATCAGAGGTCAAAATGGAAAACTGCAACAGGCCAACAGTGAGCTTATGAAGAGGATGGAGAGAATGAGTCTTCGTGTGACAGAACTTGAGAATCAGTCTGACCAACATGTCAGGGTTCATGATAAGATGAAAGATCGGCTGAAGTCTTTGGATGAGCAGGCTCAACACCAAGCTGTTCAGGTTGTTTTTTCTTTTCATTGATGTCAGATTTTAAGATTCTAGGCACAAATATCACATGCCAGAATGAATGTATAATTAGGATGTCATTTCTGACCACTAATGTACTTCCATTAGTCAAGCTATAAACCCTTTCTTTTTACAACCTTTATAGGGGAAAATTGCTTTGTTTTTGTACTGTATTTCTGTCCTCCCCCTGTCATGATTAGATTTAAAAAACCAAAATCCTTAACCGTGCTCTAAAATGTTTTAATGGGTACAAATGGTCTTCTGGGCGCATGCCCTTTCGTTTTAAAATTAAGTTTGAATATTAAATACATATTGACTAGGTATTAACCTGGTGGGGGGGGGGGGGGGGGGCAGTTGTTGGGGATGTACATATTTATATATTGTTATGCAGGTGAATTTTCTAATGTTTTTTGTGTGACTGATCTACAAAGACTATCATTTTTAATTTTTTTTTAAATTAATTATGACTGCCATTAAAAAAACTACTTGTATAATTCAAGATAAACAATCATCAATTTATCACATTTCTTATTTTACTCTCATTTTAATTTCTTTTCTTTCTCATCATTTCTTTGTGGCATGCCCTGCAGCAGCTTTCTGTGATGGGATAGTCAGTAACCCTTTTAACCTGCCATGTCAATTTTTTGTGTAATATTATCAATGTATTTTGGTGGTGCCTGGTTCCTTGTAACCACATACTCTGCACAAAGCCATAGTTGGATTGTTAATTAGAATGTTGGTACAAGTAAACAGGTTCATACCCACATTCACAAACAGCTTACCCACAAGATTCTCTCTTGAGTTAAAACTAATATAATTAGTAAATTTGGAAGAGAATTCAATTCTAAGGCTCTTGTACAAATTTGTTTCACTGTAAAACTTAGCTTTCATGAAGAAATGTAATAATTAAATAACTAACGGCACTGTGGAGGGGTCAGTCTGACCTAAGGAGTTGGTGTGTGAAGTTTCAATATAATTAGTAACATTGTGGTTGAACTATTTTATCATTCACATGCTTGATTAAAAATTATTTTTTATTATCTCCAGTTGGTTGAAGCCATTACAAAATACAGTCAATTAAGTCGAGATCGCCAGCTATTGGCCAGGGAGGTGGAGTTCTTACGATCCCAACTCCACAAAGCAAGCCAGACATCTACTGAAGTTCTGCGTCTTAATTCTTCCTCCAAGGTCTTAGTTGACGACATTCTAAACACTATGACAAAAGATGAACGTGATGGGACAATAGCACTGATCCCTGAGCTGCAGTTAAACATTCCTGATCTTCCAGCCAAAATTGACTTAGAAGACACTTTCTCAGAAACTGGAATGTAAACATACAGTGATCTGTGATATGATTATTTATTATTTGTTTTGTACAAAAAAAAAACAATAATATTTTAGCTATGTCTCTATACAACCCAATTACATTTAGTTGAAATATATCTTTCAAGCAAAATTTATCTATTTTTATGTATCTCTCTGTCTTTATTTTTATAAAAGTGAATGATAATGAATGTAGTGTTCAGTTGTAACATGAATACTGTCAGTGTATGTTTTGAGCTGTTGCCGTCCAATTCTTTATAAGATAGAAGCAGATTGAAATAATATTTGTATTTTGAATAGATCCTGTAAAAAAAATGTATGGTTGATTTTACAGGTTGAACATAGGTATGACTGCTATATATTGATGCCTAAAAGTTTGTTTGCCATGTATGTATTCATTTTGAATTAGAAAACTAATAAATCAAATACAACTCCGTTCTGAAAATGAAATGATTCTTTTGAATATTTTATCTGTTTGGATTATAAATGAATTCTTTTAGAAGTTAAAGCTGGGTTTCACATGACTTTACTAAGATAAGATTAAACTTTGTCAAATATAAGATACATTTAATCTCATCAACATACACAATAACTGCAAAGTCTAATTGTGCCCTATTAAAGTAACACACTCATGATAAAGCACAATGATGGAGCTAAGGTGTTCCTTTGAAAGCTTGCTTTTATTAGTAAGTAATCTGTGGAGATACTTTCCAGTAAGTGTATTAATTTACATGAATGTAGTACGCTATTGTGAAGCTAATAAAAGCAATTCTATTGCTAATGATTATTTTATTACCATAGACTGTAAGCATACAAGGTAAGCATAAAAGAACTCTTTCTCTCCGCAATTATTTTTCTACGCTTCCTACGCTTCGACTGAATTCTTCATTTTGCTCATTACTATTTCACTACCCTGTTATGATTAAGCTTCAATGGCTTTGTCGTTTGTTATCAGAAAATGTTATATTTGGTAAAAGAAGAATGCATGCTCTTTTTTTATAACACAAAATAAAGTTTATAAAATTAAACTTTAATTTAATGAGGTCAAATGTTTTGTTTGTTTTACATGTTTCGGATGTTCCTTCAGAGTTGAAGATAATTACTTCCTAGTCCAAACCTCCCGCAGGACGACGGGGGATGGGAGCGGGCAGGGTTTGAACCCTGGACCACCGATAAATCTGAACGACAATCCAGAGCGCAAACCGCACGACCAGGCAGCCATCCAAATCAACTATGACATTGTCAATTAGGAAAGAAAGAGTTTATAATGATTTCAACTTACAGATTTTAATTTTAGAAAATAAGTAAATCCACATTGAGGATGAAAATGGCCAAAACCAAAATAGCAATAGTAAAATAACAAACAATAAAAAAAAAAAATTGGCCATGCTAAAAAAAAATTCTTTATATAGTCAGAGAAGTCTTTTGACATTTTTCAAGATTTTTTTCTCATTGGTTGATTCTTTAACATTATAAGATTATAAAATATTACATTCATTTATAAACAAAATTTAAAATGTAAAAACTACATAAGAAAACAAAAGTATTACAAATGTAAATTCCAGGTTATATTATAATACAGTTGTCTCTAGGATTCAGTTACTCTAAACAGAGTTCAAACTCCAATACAACCAGACTTTTAGCTCAACTTTTTGTTTTCAGCCTTCTCTTTCTCTGTCTCTTCACTATTCTCTTTAGGTTCTGCAAATGTTAAATTAGGTTTCTTAGACTTTATGGAACTTTGTCACAAAGTAAAAACTACACAAAGTTTGGTTTATTGAATACAAAATAAGCATTTAAAAAATATAACATTAAGCATGGAGTTAACTTTATCAAACTAAAATTTACACTAAATTATGAACTGAATATTAAAAATCAGAAATTGTAAGAATGATTATAAGAATAATTAATAATAATAAGGTTCAATAAAGAAATGGATTAAAATCACAGATTACATAAGATGTTAAGATGTATTGCAGCAACAGTTTGTTTAACTTGTATATACAGCAGTAAAGAAAAAAATCTTTGAGACCTATAGGAATGCCACCTTCACCGGTTCTTGCAATGCCACTGAGAATGTTGTATAGACAACACACTGACTAAACACTTTCACTTTCCCCCAATAGATGTTAGGCAACTGTTCAATATTAGTTAAGGCTGGACTCTCAGAGTGGACTCAATCATTCATGCCACATAAATAAATGAGGATTTCAAAAGTTTAAACAAATCGCATCTTACTTTATTTATTACAAATAGTTCTTCTGTTTATTTACATAAACTAAAGCTGGACTACAGAGATTAGCACTTAATACATATTAAAAAAAAATGCACCTTTTGGGGTGAGCCAGCAGTGTGATGAAGCTCTTGGCTTCCTTAGCAAGGGCTCTTTAGTGATAGTGATTGCTGGATTATTAGGACAACTTGAGTTCACCCATCTCTAATTTGTACATGGCATTTTGGGGGAAAGTAAAGATGAACAAATGGCTGACCACATGACACCCCCTTTCACTGTTAGCCACAGAAATAGATGGCCTTTTTAACATCCGCCCAAATGACCACTAAATCTCAATGAAAAAAATTTCCATTGTAATGAGCACTTCAATAGCTACAACAGTTACTAGAGATGTACAGGTCTGATAGATATTGTCTTAAAAAATGAAGCACACTAAATGATGACATAAAATCAAGATTTCAATAACAAGCTGTTAGCAATGCACACACAAAAAAATAATCAAAATAACAAAATGTAAAAGTCTACTAAAAAAAGAACATGATAACAGAACAAAACCATATCCAACATAAGTAACTGAAATGGCTGCTGTCAGCTATTTCTTTAAACAAACAAAGTAGATTTTAGAATGTTAGACTAATTTTCGTTTATTTCTTGATTGCACAAAGAAATGCAGTATTCTAATATAACACAAAGTGTAAGTTGGATTAGTACTACAAATGATTTGACTATATTGTTCCATCTAGAAACAATATTGTTATTTTCTAATCACTTAATATTATCACATTCCAGCGTGAGATTAGTTATATAAAAAATAAATATATATAATGATAAAGTAACTAAAAAGTTAAATAGTTTTATTGAAATCAAAATCAAAATAGTATAATGAGATAGCCAACATCAAAACAGAACAGGGTAATAGAATAAACATCTTACGACCACAGATAGTACCTGGATCTTTTTCTGCAGTATCAACAGAGGGTCCTTCTTTACTGGCACCCAAAGGTTTATCTTTTCTAGAACCTGAAGTAGTGTCCCCAGGAGTATTTACATTTTTATTTTTGGCAGAACTTGAACTGGTGTTGTCAGGAGCATTTGAACTTTTTTTTTTTTGAGAACTTAAAGTGTTGTCCTTGGGAGCATTTGAATTTGTATTTTTGGCAGAACCTGAAGTGGTGTTATCAGGAGCATTTGAATTTTTATTTTTGGCAGAACCTGAAGTGGTGTTATCAGGAGCATTTGAATTTGTATTTTTGGCAGAACCTGAACTGGTGTTATCTGGAGCTTTTGAACTTTTTTGTTTTGAAAAACTTAAAGTGTCCTTGGGAGCATTGGAATTTTTTTTTTTGGCAGAACTTGAACTGGTGTTATCAGAAGCATTTGAAATTTTATTTTTGGCAGAACTTGACATGGTTTCATCAGGGACATTTAAATTATTTTTGGCAGAACTTGAAGTGATGTCGCCAAGAGCTTTTGAATCTTTATTTTTAGTAGAACTTGAAGTTTCTTCTGAATTTGTACCTTCCCTGGGACTTGTGGTTGTATCTTTAACAGCATTTTCAGCATCTTTACCAATAGTAGCACCAGAAGTTGTGCCTTTAGTATCACATGATGTTAATTCTGGTACCACATCTGTGACTGAGTCTTTGAGCTTTTTAATTGGGAAGTACACTTGTAAATATTTGTTGTAGATATCTACATCTTTGGGTAGAAAAAGGCACAGTATGATACGATCAACCTGATAAAACAAAATAATAAGGTGAAATTGAACATTATTAGCTCTTTTTTAATTACCATATACAATGTACACTTAAAAAACTTAGCATATTGTTATAAACCTGGTGGTGACACAGATGGGGGTAGTGGTATGTGTGTAGTCAGCTGACACAAAACGCCCCACCCCGGCGCTAGACGAGTGGTCAACTATGACGAGCAAAGACGGTCAACTGTGATGACTGGCGAAGTATGTAGAAACATCCAGAGTGAATAGAGCTTAGAAGCATCACAGTCATATGATCAACCAGAATGGTCGAGTGATGTTCTGTCCGGTTCTAGAAGGCCAGCAGGGACCCTATATAAAAGCGAAGGTGTCAGAGTCAAGTGACTTCACATTACCTCGCAAATGTCACCAGTACGAGGTGATGTCAGAAACAGCACAGTGTGAAGTCTGTCCGGGAGGCAAGGGTTTTGTACAGTCAGTGTTATGTTGTTGTTAATTGTACAGTATTGGCTGTGATGTATTTGACATTAAACTGTTACATTACTTTGGAGAACTGAGTTGTCAAGCTCTTTAAATTTGTTGTGACGTGTGGTGCAGTTTGCAGAGAGCCTGACTACTGAGATTTGTTACAATATTCTTTAAGTAAGTCCTGAAAAATATTTTTATACAAATTTGGCAATGCTTTGTCAGCTATCAGCTATTATCTGAAATCTCAAGAGTAAATATCAGGTACAGAATCTATTCAAAAAAAATAAAAATTGTTTCCATTACAACAAAAAATGTTGGCTGTATTCCCTTCCTCTGTTTTCTTCTGACCAAGTGTGACATGTCAAATACTAATTGCCCATCTAGCTCATGTTATTGAAGAGAAACACAATCAATTGAAAAGATCATTATTTTTTAGCTCAATGCAACCCAAACAGCCATGTTTTCCCCATATAAACTTGGGTGTGCCACACACGAGGACATGACATTTAATGTGGGCTATTCAATATAAAATTGCCGATTACCTTTCTTGTCTCCTTCCTAAGCTCGTAAGTAGTTTTTAAAATTTATTTAACTGCATATAAGTCATCCCATGTCTTGCTTTAACCTTTCAGCCTTCCTTGTGATCTTTTTATAAATTCTTTGTTTAACAAAGACTTGCACAGTAACACTATAGCATAGTATGCCAAAGCACACTAACAACTTTGATTTAGTTGGCAATTTTGTTTAAGATCTGACTGTACTGAACAGAACATTTGAGAGCCAATGCTAGAACTAAGTGTAGATTATGGGATACTTTGGCTTAAAAGGTTTTAAAGCCATTGACATGTCAAGGTCAAGGCCTAGGAGTCATTTCAATTACAAACATATGCTGATTAGACAAAACTGCAGACTATGAAAATTTCATTGCAAGCACTTCCTACTGGCTGTATTATGGCTGTGTTACCTAAATACAAATTTTAACAAGCAAAATACAAAAATATAAAAAAAAAAACAAAGCTTATATTAAGTGTAGTTAAATCAATTAGTTTGGATCAGTCATTGTAATAGATCTAGACTAACAAGAATAAACCTGTGCAGTTAGAAATATTTTTACCAATTATTCTTGTTTAGCGCAATTTCTAGCTTTTAGCTTTCTCAATATGATATGATCCTATCACTTATCTGGACCAGTTGGGAAAAGGGGGGGGTGGGGGGGAGAGAAAGAAAGGCACATCTGAGTGGATTTTTTACCTAATTGGTTTTTAAAAGCATTTACTAAAAAAAGGGAAAGACCTGAATTCCAACATGTTATGGCTCTTGCCTCCTCTGGCAGAAGTGCAAACCATTCTGCTAGTGAGGTACTTATGACTGGAGAAGATTGTATAGTTATATATTGTTTGTTTCAATTTAGCGCAGTGACCTATAAAGCTTATACCACCAGTCAAGTACAATTTCCTGTTCGAGATACCAAACAAAATAATTAATTACCAATAGTTGATAGTTGATTGTTTAATTTTTAAAATTAATTCTAGTGTTGTCAGGTAAAAGAAATAATTGGACAAAATTTCAGCTTGATCCTAGATTGGGTGTTGGGTGTTTGTGTTGCGCACAAACTTTTTACCAGACAGACAGAGTGAGTTGATATAAGCTTTGTAAAAAAGTAAAGGTAAGTCTTTCAACTCTAGCAATCTATGGGAAAAGATGATGTAAAGCTAATCTGTTTCTATATTTGACGTTTAACAGGAGTGTTATATGGGCAGCACAATAATCAAGAGCCATTACTTCCCAACACATGTTGGGTACCCATTAAAGTTGGGTGGACTCAGAAGTGTCCTAAAAATCCTAAAGTACACAATCCTAGTCTTCACTAGGATTGGAACTAGAGATTTCCTTGGTTCAGAAGCTAAACACTTTACTTTTCAGCCTCCATTCCCCAAATACAAATAAAAAAATCTGTTGCTCTCTAAATTAAAATAATTCTTGACAAATACAGGTGTACAATCATAAAAGACAAACTAAAAGAAGAAGAGAGACTAGAAAGTCCTTTTAATTTTTTTAACAAATAATTTTAGGACACATTGGTTGAAGTAATGGGGAATGGTGGCTGAGTGGTCCCGGTACGAATCTCGGTGAAGACTGAGATTTTTATTTTTGAGATTTTAGGGCGCCTCTGACTACACCCAGCTCTAATAGGTACCTGATATTAGTTGGGGAAAAGTAAGGCAGTTGGTCGCTGTGCTGGCCACATGACATCTTTGTTAACTGTAGGCCACAGAAACAAATGACCTTTACATAATCTTCTCCAGAGATCACATGGTCTGAAAGGGGAACTTTACTTTTTTTATTACTTGTAGTAAGTAAATAGTTTTATACACTTAAACATTTCTATAGTGCACAAGATGAGACAATTTGGGGAAATATCTGGCAAAACCTATCATCACATGAATAAGTTATTTTCAAAACATGAGCTATCAATAGCAATAACACACTTTACCTTTGCCCCATATTCTTCTGTTTCAAGCCATTGCCTAATTGTGTTCAAAGCAACCCTTGCAGCTCTTTCATTAGGATATCCTGAGAAGGAAGGACACAAAAAAGTGTCAAATATCTCTTGCCTATATATATTTTTAAAATATTAAAAAATGCCAAAGAAAGCAACACATGGAACGCCACAACAAAAACAGTCAAGCATTAATTAAATATCAAATTAGTAAGCTACTTCTTTACTTCCAGCAGCAACTATAAAAAGTACATCTAATAAAGGTTTTATCAACTACATATCATACGAGTTGATTAGCTTTTGACTGAAATTAGTTTGAATGAATGTTGTTAAATTAAACAAAGGAAGTCTCAAATCAGAAGCATCAGGGTCAGGGAAGCGCCAACAAGCGATATATATATATATTTTTGTTGATTATTTGGTTAAATGAATGGGGTTAGTCATTCAAGTTAAAGTACTTACAAAATACTTTGCAAAAGATTTAAGTGTCTGAATATTTTGGGCCTAAAGATTAAATACAATGGATCAAGTAAATATAATTCAAAATAATATAGAAAACAATGCTAATAAGCACTCACCAAATATCCCAGTTGATATGCAAGGGAATGCCTAGAATAAAAAATGTCCATAGATGTAAATAATTTATAAATAAATATTAATTAAAAACAGTGTTTCCCAAACTGTGTTCTGTGGAAAACTAGGGTTCCATAAGGTTTGGATAGGTGTTCCACAAATTATTGAACTAATTAGACAAGAACAAATAATTTTATAAAGCTCTTCTAGGTAATAAAATAAAAACTATATCAACATCACTATTAACTTTGGACTGATCTATATTATATCTCCAATTAGAAACAAAGATCTAACATTCAATGATTTCTGAGTAGCAAAATATTCCAAAACAAGTTATTGTTACTTTACTCAGGTGGGCAGGATTTAAAAATGCACCATTTGAGAATGAGAGTCAGCCAGGATGAGTCAGAGGCTCCCATAACATTCATCTTCATCTTTCGTCAAACTCCATTAGAGTGAGGGCTTGAGAGGCTCAAATCCTCTCTTGCAAAAGCCCTGGACAGAAACCCTGCTGTCTTGCATAGTGCATAAATGTCACCATACAGGTCGAGAATTTTGGGTTTCCCAGACCTGTCGAGACAGAGATCAGCATACATTAGCCCTTTTCAGAACACCCTGAGTGCAAGAGGCTGAACTTAATCCATTAACACCATCCCTCGACCTGTATGGTGACACATACACAGCAAGGATTTGAACCACTCAAGCCCTCACCCTAATGGAGTTTGATGATGATAATTATCATCATTATACTTCCATTTCCTACAAATTATTTTTGCGATGCAGGATTTTTTATTATTATGTCACAACAAAGTAAAAGTATAGAAACAGGCTTAAACCCATACCAGATATTACAATTCAGCATATTAATAGCATATGTAATATCAAAGAATATGATCACTATGCCGGATTACTTTAATATGTTTATCCAATGTTTTTTTTATACCTGTAAATAAATAAAATAGTAAGGCTAAATTTAGAATAAGGTTTATAATTGTTACTTTATTTAAACAAATGGAAAATATTCCAACTTAATCAAAGTGTTCCACTAAAATCTCAGAATGTGCGAAGTGTTCCGTTAAAGAAAAAGTTTAGGAAACACTGAATTAAGATTTAAGCTATAAGCAAGAAAGATAAGTACAGACTACAATGCACATTTCAATCTAAATAAATAAGAAACTTAATTGTTTTTTGTATAACTAAAAAATAATGATAAATATCTTACTATAGATTTCAGATTATTTGCTTTCAAAAGATTCAAAGAGTTCTTGTAACATTCTTCTAGCTTTTTTGGTTTCTCTCCTCTGGGTCCAACAGTGTGTATTACATCTTGAAATAAAATTTATATCTTAAAAATACTCCTAATCCATAAATTGAAAAAAACAAAACAAAGGAGTGTGGGGCAACAACATTTTAAAACATTTTAGGGAAAGAATTACTGAGTGTATGAGAAGCTTTCCACTCTAATCCTGTAGGGCTCAAATCCCATGAAAGAATTGTTTGTATTTTATACCCCGGTTGGAAGCTTTGATTCATCAGTTATAGGTGAATGGCAATACCTGAGATAAAGCACTAGCCATATTCTATATATTTCAGAAATGGTGGACTCTAGAGACTTCACAAAGATTAGATTCATTAGATATTTAATGCCGTTAGTCTACAAACTAACTACAGATTCCTTCATAAATGAAGTTATGGAACACAAATGAATAACTATATGGTTAAGTTCAATAAAATGTGTTCAATGCAATGACAAGCTTTACTAAACAGTTGCTGTATGCAACTAAATATGAGTATGTCTGGGGTGTGGAGGCTGAATGGTAAAGAGCTTGGATACCGAAACGAGGGGTCTATGGTTTGAATGTCAGTGAAGACTGGGATTTTGAATATTGGGATTTCCAGGATTCCATGAGTCCACCCAACTTTAATGGGTACCTGACTTAGTTGGGGAAAGTAAAAGTGGTTGATTGTACTGGTCACATGACACCCTTATTAAACCTTGGCCATAGAAAAAGATTACCTTTATATTACCTGCCAATTGGTCGCAAGATGAAATGGGTACGTTTAATTTTTGTGTATGTCCACTTTTCATGCATTTATTAAATCTAATTCATCATTTAGGTAAATTAATAGTCAAACTATTGGTGTATCATTACAAGGTTATCTCTCTTTATTTTGTACTAATTGCACTTACATTTGGATGGAAGTTTGTACCCCCCAGTTATTTTGGCTTCTCCAGTCAGACAGCCATTGAATGTTGCACATTCTTGGACCAAATATGGGCCAGCAGCACTGTGAATAGCTCCATCAACTGTCAGAAATATGTTTATATAGTCAAGACAAGAATGACTGTGCATGTTTAAAAAAAAAAAAGATTCAATTAACCAAATTATTTTTTTTTTAAATGAGGTAAATTAAAGAGTAAGAAAGCATTTGCTACAACATATATAAGCAAAATAATTATTCATATTTGATGGTAAATAAAACAGTCAACAGTCAAGTGAAGGTTGACAAACATGCTTTGGCTAATGAATCTATGAGAATGAATATCTAACAACCCCTCCAAAAAAACATCAATTAATATGTTCTTATTCAGCAATAAATAGTAATGCCACTTCTAATACTATAAGTTGTTGATTTTTTTTTACAGATAAAATAGCTTAGTCTTGAGTATTTATGTTATCTACAGCGACAAAATTATTTTTTTTTATGACACTAAAGAGATTTAAATAATTTATTAAACTAAGTAAAAAGAGTTATATAAAAACTGTAAAAAAATTAAACTTGTCATGTCAAAGACGTTCCCTGAAATGTTATAAAGTGAAGCTTTACTAAAACAATATAATAAAAGTAGACTTATTAGAAAAAGGGCCATGGCAATATAATGTCGATACTGTCTACGAAAAGACTGCAAAAGGTGCTTAATATAATGAAACCAATTTATTAAAAATCCTAATAGTATCAAGTTGTAAAAACATTACAGTAGAGCTACTGTTAACAATAAATACTTTAAATATATAAATAAACCTTTTTCAAGAATAAAAAAAGTGTTGATCTTTAAGCAGCATACTTTGTGATGTGGATTACAAAATCTATGCCCTACAATTATGTTTTAGCAACTAACCTCCTCCACCACCTAGCAAGGATTCATTAGCAGCATTGACAATGGCATCTATTTCCAGACTTGTGATATCAACACGGAGAGATGAGATTTTTTCATTCAGATCAGGTCTTACTTCAAAGCTGCTGGTCTCTTCAACTGGGCAGTGTTTCTCTGGACCAAAAAAATGTTTACCATTAGATTACTTATGTATGTATAAAAAAAAAATCTAAAAAAGTACAAAATAAAATATAATTAAACAAAATATGTAGATTTTATTAAAACATAAGATTCAAGCAATGTGACAGATTGAGTTGTGAACATGTCTATCTAATATATCAATCTGATAATCACGTTCTGTTCCACTTTAAGAAAAATGAAAGGGAGAGCAATTTTAAAAAAAATAAAATTAGGGCTTTAAAGGGAAACTCCGATGGTTTTTCAAATTTGAGTTATTGAGCTATTTAAATTCTAATTTAAAAGTTGTAATAGTAAACATTTTACCATTTTGTATTTAAATGCTGAGAAACATTTATATTTAATAAATTAGACAGTAAATTCTTGACATCTCCAAAAAAAACAGGTTCTTTGATATTTTGTTTTTAAGTAAGGCATATGTCACTCCCTCAACAATACTGAAAGGGAAACTAGATTTGACCAATTGTATCGCTTCATTCAAACAGTAACTGTTAGGCTTAGTGACGGCCTAGTCAAACGCTATGGTACAGCAATATATAAATAGATAGATTTAAAAGCATTAGGACAACCAACTCGAGAAAAAAAAGTAATATTTTCACCTAAGCCCCTCCCTGTCCCAAGAAGTAAATAGATCGCAGGTCTGACTGATTCCACCACAAATTGGTCAGTGTAAGGCTAGTCTAGCCTACGTGTAGTCAGTCATGACAAAACAACCAAGCGATAGTGTTTGTTGTGTGTTGAGTGGTCAGGTGAGAAAATACACACTGCCGTGGTTAGTCAAGCATGTAAATCTACTTTCAACCCGCAATTTTTACTTTGCTTACAAGATCTAGATCTAGCTGCATAGACAAAGATATATTTCTTTTACAAGATTGTAAACTTTACTGTATGGTCTCCCGTTATACAATAAGTCAACAGATTCAATTAATAGGTTAGTGTGACATCACATAGAAACCCGGTAAAAATCTGATCGTTTTGGATGCGCAGAAAAAACATCCATTACTAAGTTATTATTGCAAATTTAAAAAAAAAGAATAATATATTCATTATCTGTAAATCAAAACACATATTATATCAAAAATTGTCAAAACCATCGGAGTTTCCCTTTAATGTTTATAAATTAACTTGAAGCTGCATGTTTGCAGTGTTCTTGCTTGTTTAGGTATGTACCACCAATCTTATCTAAATCCCTCACAAACGCCACAAAGGTAATAGTGTAAGAATTAAGTTGATATGGGGTCAATAAAATCAATGACCATATTAGTTTACTTTTCTAAAATGCTTCAATTTATTGAAAAAAGTATTTTGGGATATATATTTTGATCTTTACTGCTTGGCTTGGTGGTTAGTTTGTTGCTCCAAACAGCTAGTACAACTAAACTGATGTAGGCATATGAAATAAATTATGTAGAACATTGAATGAGCTTGAACAAGCTTCTTAATTGAACCAGACTTTTTTTTAAGTAACACTGCTATTGGAAGGCAAGACTAAAATATGTCAAACTAACTTGGAAGTGGCACAAAGACATGTACTAGAGATAGCAGCTGCTCAAAGAAAATGGATGATTCTACACAAGGTTAAAGCCCACACTTTATTTTTAAACAATCAACTCTTTGAATAAAAAATAAAATATTCACTAAAATAACAGAATAAAAACAACAAATGTACCAAAATAATATAAATTTTCTTGGAAATATGAAGTCCAGGTTTGAATTTCTTCCAATGTCATGTATTTCTTACACTTGTACTGTTTACGTTTTTCCACAGGATTCAAGGTCAAATACTTTTCTGAAAACAAAATTAATGTTTAAGAAAAAAGAAATATTCAGACAAACTTTATCTCTTATACTTATTGAACCAAAGAAATTATATTGAATGATTTCAATGTAAAATAAAGTGATTTAAACATATTAGAATCATGGCTGTCTGGTCAAGTGGTATGCGCTCTGAACTGTCATCTCAATGGTCATGGGTTCAACCATTTAAAAATATGACATAATTATTTAATAAAAAAAAAACAATTAAATCTAAAGCATACTACTCTATATTAGGTGAGGCTGGCTAAGGCCATACGGCTGTCTGGTCATGCTGTTTATGCGCTGGACTGTCGTTTGGATTGATCGATGGTCCTGGATTTAAACTCTGCCTGCTCCCATCCCCCCTCATCCTGTGGGTGGTTTAGGCTAGGAAGTAAATTATCTTCAGCTCTAAAAAAACATCCGAAACATGTAAAACATTTTACATTTACAACTGTGCCCAACAGTAACTTAGTAATAATACATTACATATATATATATATAAGATTATTTTTTTATATATACTATCACTGAGGGAGGTCTCAAGGCCCTGGGGCGATGAAGGAGATAAAAAACCCTAATAATTTTTTAAATAAAGAAAAACAATTTTTTCCCTCAATCCTTTAAAAAATTTATTGCCGACAAAAAAAATTGTTTGAAACAAAGATTGTAGTAATTTGTTAAAGTAAAAACATTAATTATTAAAAACTAATTTACAGCGTTATTGAAAGGAACTTTGCGGGATATTTTTTTGTTGGCGAAAAGTCAATGATTTTGATGAAATCTCTATTATGGAGTACATAGCCCCACCAACCCTCCCTCATTTCTGGCCCTGCTATTACTACTACTAGATTACTAGATCTAGATTTAATGTGTAAAGATTATTTTAAGCAAATTTCTTTTAAAATGTTGCTACCTTTTTCATCTTGATATTTTTCTTTCTTGCCAGATCGGTTATTTTCACTACTGTCAATGTCATCATTGCTAAAATTTTTAGTTTCATGTCTGTATTCAGATAAAATAGATCTAGATTTATTTGATGTGCCAGTGATAGATGGAGGCAATGGAGGTTTTTCGTTTTTTTCCTCACAAGTTGAAGTGATTCTTGGCTTATCTTCAATTCCTTGAAAAGGTGGTGAAGAACTGGCTCCCTTAGAATAATTGCCATCACCATTCTCGCTTATTCCTCTATCTTCATCATGTGCAATGTTTAAAATATTTTGGGCTAGATCTGGATCTATATCTAAGCTTTTTTCTTTATTATAATTTTTACTTTCATTTTCAGTATCGCTCAAAATTAAATCACCGACTTGACTGACTTTCTCAGACTCATCTTTTATGATCTCTTTATGATCCGCCATTCTACGAAAGAATAATGAAGAAAATGAATTTAAATTAGATTTATTTAAAAAAGAAACTTGATTTTGCTTTACTAATACTCTTAACGTAATAAATTTAGCAGCGTTGAAACATAATGAAAAATTGTGCATTACGTTCCAAGGGATAAGACTATAGATCTAATCTTGATCTCTTTCTGTGAATAACAACAAAAACAAAACACAACAGACTACATAAAAACATGGAATTGCAGCAGATAACATACATTAAAAAAAAATAAAGTCGTCTTGTCGAAAGAAACAGAACAATACAAAACTGGTAGACGATGACTGTTAGATCTAGTCTGTCGTGGAAAAATTACTAAAATAATATTAGATCTAATATTTGAATTTAGATAACACAAAATATAGATCTAGAGTTTAGACTCTAGATCTAGATCTAGAATCTAAACTAGCAGTGGTTCCCAAACGTTTTGTCTCGTAGACCCCTTACCATGTTTTCCTGTTTTCGGAAGACCCCAATCTTAGCTAATTATACATTTTTAAAATGTTTTTTTAATCCTCTGATTTCTAACTCGTAGACATCTATATATCTTCTTAGAGTCTATTAATGAAAATCAAATCGAGTCTAACCAAAATAAAATTTAATATTTATTACATGAATTCACCGAACAACACCGGATTTAATAGTCAAACTTCAATATGATCCTCAGTTTAGATGAAAGTTTTTCCACTAGATATGAAGACGAACAAAAAAACACTAAGAAACTTTCTAATGATATTTCCTATTATCCTGACTAATTCAGGCAACCCATTCCATTCTCTAATGGCACTAGGGAAGAAGGAGCACTTGTACGAAGTTGTCAAACAAAAACCCATTGAAACAAAAGTGTGATGGAAAAACTAATAAAAATTATCTGCTAAGATCTTCATAGGTTTCATGATTCAATAAATCGAACATATGCCAATACTAATGCTTCTCTAGGTGAACTCATTTAGCTTTCCAGAGAAATATGTTCTTTGCTTATAGTTTCCTAATACATTTTGCTAGTACATTTTTCTCCAATTCGTTTTGAACTGTAGGCCTACGGAAATCCTTTTTTTTGTTATGATAGGCCTATCAGATGCAGGTTTGTGTAAAATAGTTTTAAAATCTTCAATGACTGGCAAAATCATTTTTTGTCCTATAGTGACTAGTTTTCCGGATTTTTCAAAAGGTTTAGATAATAGTGAACAAATAGATGCTATCTTACTAGATTTTTCCAAGGCTTTTGACAAAGTTCACCAACATAGTTTGCTTAAAAAATTAAAATATTTCGGCATTAATGGTCCACTGCATCAGTGGATTAAAGATTTTCTGATAGGGAGAGAACAAACTGTAATAATAAATGGCTCTGAATCAACACCAATAACAGTAAACTCAGGTGTACCTCAAAGAACAATCTTGGGTCCACTACTATTTTTAATTTACATAAATGATTTACCAAATTGCATTAGTTCAGGAACAAAAGTCAGATTACTTGCAGATGATTGCATAATATATAGAACAATAAAAACAACACTAGACACAGATATTTTACAAAGAGAATTAGATGAATTACAGAAATGGGAATCAAATTGGAGCATGTTTTTCCACCCAGAAAAATGTCAGTTGTTAAGAGTAACAAAAAAACTAAAACAAATTAATTCCACTTGTCTTATTCATAGCAAACCAGTAACACAGACTAAAAACGCAAAATACCTAGGTGTTATAAAAAATGAAAAACTGTCATGGAATCCACATATTGATGAAACTATTAAAAAATCCAACAAAGCATTAGGGTTTATTAAAAGAAATTTCTATAAATCAAATAAGAACATAAAACTAAAATGTTATTTAACCTTGGTTAGGCCAATAATAGAATATGCTTCCACCGTTTGGGACCCCTCAACTCAAGAAAACATTAAGAAACTGGAACAAACACAAAATAGAGCAGTGAGATTCATAACAAATGAATATTCACATTTGACTAGAGTAACACCATTAGTAAAATCACTAAATTTAGAAAGCCTTCAGGACAGAAGACTCAAAAGTAAAGTAGCAATTATACATAAAACACTGAACCATAATCTTCAAATACAAAAACAAAATTTAATAAAATACTCTGAAAGACACAAAAATAAAGGCACATTCCTCGTCCCATATGCTAGGGCAAATTTGTACAAATACTCTTTCTTCCCTAGTGCTATTAGAGCATGGAATGGGTTGCCTGAGCTAGCCAGAAAAACCAGTGACTTGTCAGAATTTAAGTCATTGGTTAATATGCATGACTAAATGCATGACGCGTAGGACGTAATCATCTTATTTTTTGAAGTAACGTCTGTAATATATAAGATAAGATAAGATTTCGTTTTAAGCAGAGATATTGTAAAATGCTCACAAACCAACATCTCCTCATTTTGACGTTGATGTGAATATTTTATCCACTTGAAATTTATATTTGAGTGTTCGAAGGTATTTGAAATCTTTAGGTTGGCATCGTCTCAAATGATACTCCAGCTTAGATGTTTTCAAAGCGTCATTACTTAAAACTTTGCTGAATGAAAGGCACATATGCAGTGGCTTGTTTGATAATGAGCGAATGAAGCCAACTTTCAACTAATCAACACTATATTATATACATTTCTTTTAAATTCGGCCATATTTAATATTATTTTCATGTAGACGCAATTGAGCTATTCGCATTAGAAAACCAGTTACTTAGCAGAATTTAAGTCATTGGTTAACATGTATGATTAGATGCATGACGCGTAGGACGTAATCATCCTCTTTTTTGAAGTAACGTCAGTAATATATAAGATATAATTTTTTTACAATTCTTTCGATTACTCTATGAATGTGAGGGATTATCCTCATATCTTTGTGATTATCAAATGTATTTTTACATATATATGAAAGCTTGTGTGTGTAGAACAATTTTAAATTAAACCTTTGATCTAGATCTAGGCTTACAAGTAGTCCCCGATTCTAAAGTAAAAATTAAAAGTCCTAAAAATTGTCAAAGTGAGTGTGAGTAAAAGTGTGAGTATGTGTGTGTGTGTTTTTTTTTTTTTTTGGGGGGGGGGGCTGTATAATATGGAATGTAAAGATGGGTTATTCTAAATATCGTGCCTCACTAAATCTACATCTATTATTGACAACTAATTGACCACACAGCGTAACTACTGAACAATATAGAATTTGAGGGCTGTAGGTAGCGTTGCATTGCGGGCCGTTATATTGATGGATTTAAAAGTGTTCAAGGCGATATACACATATTTTAACATTATCAGGTATCCGATATAGCTATGCGCTTATAGAATTCAAGGACAGCCATTGCATTATAAAATACAGTGGCCAAACTGATGGGCCTAAGAAGTATTTGTACATACGCTGAAATAGGGTTTACGGCCCTTCGCTTGTAGAATAAAAGAGAAAAAAAAGACTTTGAGGGTTATAAAATTGTGTTGGGGATGGGGGAAGGTTGTAATGCTGATAGTTTTATTGAGGGGTTTAAGATTGTTCCGGGCAAATAAACCTGTATACCAGCTTTTCAAACAGCAGAGTAGCACAGGTATCAGCTAGTTTGTTAAAAATCACACATAGAAAATCAAAATATACATCAGACTCACTCATAATTTACATGCGAAAAGTTTATATCCGATAGTTTAATTTTATTTAATGATTTGATTGCCCGGTGGACAAGAGAATTTTTGTGTCTGTTTGTCTTTGCTATCGGTGTCTTGTATCTTTTTTGTGATGGTAAAATCACAAAATCCTGACCCAAAGGAGACTTGTTATTTCTAGAATCTTTTTAGCTTTCTTATGAATGTTTTTCTCAAACAGCTGCCCAATTGTTGTTGTTTTTATGTCAATGATTTTACTAGCAGCATTTAGGATTCTATGAAGTTTATTTTTTTTTAATGTTCAGATTGCCGTACCAGGCAGTGATATCAAAACTTAAAATATTGCAAATGTGAGAGTGATAAAACATCGCCAAGGCCTTTCGCTAACATTATATGAGGACTTTTTTAAAAGTCTGTGTAACTTTTTTGCCATAAATAAGATATAATATGCCTAAATAGTGTTGTTTTTTTTTGTTTTTGCTGAGTGTTAATAATTGACCTTTTTTGTGGGAGAATGCTCCAAATGTGTTTCCCATTTCTGTAATTAATCTAATTCTCTTTGTAAAATTTTATTAGGCCCTATCTTGTGTTGTTTTTATTGTTCTATATATTAGGCAATCATTTGCAAATAGTCTAGCTTTTGTTCCTGAACTGATAGGTAGGTTATCTAACGTAAATTAGAAACAGTAATATATTTGGGCCTAAGACTGTTTCTTTAGGTACACAAGCCAGTTAAATGGAATAAATAATATTCCGTGTCTGCACTAAATATTTTGTGGAAGAGACACAATAAGTGAGTCAAAGAGCCGCACGTGTTGATTTGATGTTTTCTAACAGGATATCCCGAGTTATTAAAGTCCCTGCAGTATCCAACAATGATGAGTATCTTATTCTTCTCTCGGAAGTAGCATCAGGGAAAATCAGCCGGACAACATTCCTAGTGAACTTCTAAAGGCTGAAGGAGAAACCATCATAAATGCACTTTTAAAGATTTGCAGCAAGATCTGACAATCAGAGGAATGGCCCAAATCACTCATCATCACTCTTCCAAAGAAATGCAATTTACATCTCTGCCAAAACTATCGGACCATCAGCCTCATAAACCATCCCAGCAAAGTATTGTTAAAAATTACACTAAACAGACTAAACAATTAGCTGACAACATTATATCAGAAGATCAAGCGGGTTTTAGACAAGGTCGCAGCACAATAGGACAAATACTAAACCTCATGATATTCCGCGAGAAATGCCTTCAACACCAACATAATCTTTCATTGTCTTTATTGACTTCAAGAAAGCTTTCAACAGAGTATGGTTTGGGGCTCTCTGGGCGACAGTGGAAAAGTACAATGTAAATCAAAACATGATAAAAGTTACCCAAAACCTATACAAGCAGGCCACTAGTGCAAGGTACTTCAACAACAACACTGGAGACTGGTTTAAAACCACAGTTGGAGTGAGACAAGGCTGACTACTCTCACCAACTTTTTTCAACATCTTCCTTGAAAAGATAATGGAAGATGCTCTCGAGGGCAAAGAAAGTTCTGTAAGTATTGGAGGAAGAAATATTATTAAATTCCGCTTTGTGGACGACATAGATGGTCTGACAGGGACAGAAGAAGAATTAGCTGATATGGTGATGCGCATTGACAAGACTTCCGCAACATGTGATACCGCTATGCAAATTAATGCCGAAAAAACACAAATTATGACCAATAGCCAACAGGGCTTTAAAATGGATCTCAGATGAAGAGACCAAACCTGAACTACTGGCCAGAATTGCACAGTCCACGGCATCACTTTCAAAATTCAAAACAATATGGAAAGATAAAGGCTTAGCCCTTGACACTAAAATCAGCCTGATTCTCTCCCTGGTTACGGCCACATATTTATTTATATGCTTGCAAATCTGGGACGCTTACTGGAGATCTCGAGACAAGAATCCTAACTATTGAACTAAGATGCTACAGAAAAATCTTAGGTATCACTTACAAATGAAGAAATTAGAAGCAGGATTAATAGGCAACGCCGATCTGCTAACAAGTGTCAAAAATGCAAACTTAAACTCTAAGGCCACAACACAAGGTCCTCGGGGCTCACAAATACCTTCTTTTATGAAACAGTACCCGGACAAAGAAGAGGAGGCAGACAGATGGGAAGACAACGTAAAAGAATGGACAGGCCTGACATTGAAAGAATCCAAGGCAAAAAACTGCGAGGAATGGAGAAAGATCTTGTTTGGTGCCCCAACGGTTCAACAGACAAAGGGATGTGTGTAGTTGGTGTAAGGTGAATATTATTATATTTAACTCTTTATCTTCTTATAAAATACAGACGTTATTTCAAAAAAGAAGATAAGTAGGACGGTCCTACGCATCTTAAGCTTTGACTTAAGTTCTGCCAAGACATTGGTTTTCCTTGCTGGCTCAGGCAACCTATTCCATGCTCTAATAGCACCTGGGAAGAAGGAGCATTTGTACAAATTTGTCCTAGCATATGGAACGAGGAATGTGCCTGTTCTGTTGTCACAGATGAATATATAACAGACTGTAGACATTAATCAATAATAACAATAATAGGCCTAATAACAGAGACTTTGTGTTAATACAAGTAGACATAGAAGACTTATCTTTTTTATTGCCTCACTTTCTGTTAATTACTTTCTCACAAAACATTCACAACAAACAATGACGCAATATAAACATATTAGCTCATCCTTCCATTTGAAGCTATTATCACAGTGCCTTTATCTTTGTGTTTATCTTAGTATTTTATTAGATATTTTGTTTTTATATATGAAGATTATGGTTCAGTGTTATGTATGATTGCTACTTTACTTTTGAGTCTTCTATCCTGAAGGCTTTCTAAATTTAGTGATTTTACTAAAGGTGTACTTTCCTACTAGTCAAAAATGGAAAATTTGTTTATTATTTGCTCTATTTTGTGTCTGTTCCATTTTCCTAATGTTTGCTTATAGAATCTAAAGGGTATGTCTTCTCGTCCAAATAAGCACTCCCTTTGTCCAGACTACTAAATAATAATCTAAAAATTGTCTTCAAGTCCGAGGATTTTAATGAGAATGCATTAATCATAGACATAATTAAATATAGACTGGCCGATTAAAGAGTTTTATGAAACGAAAATTTGTGACTTGCAATTTTATGTACTTTATTATACAGCAGTGAGATTTATTACAAACGAATATTCACATTTGACTAGAGTAACACCATTAGTAAAATCACTAAATTTAGAAAGCCTTCAGGACAGAAGACTCAAAAGTAAAGTAGCAATTATACATAAAACACTGAACCATAATCTTCAAATACAAAAACAAAATTTAATAAAATACTCTGAAAGACAGAAAAATAAAGGCACATTCCTCGTCCCATATGCTAGGACAAATTTGTACAAATACTCCTTCTTCCCTAGTGCTATTAGAGCATGGAATAGGTTGCCTGAGCTAGCCAGAAAAACCAGTGACTTGGCAGAATTTAAGTCATTGGTTAATATGCATGACTAAATGCATGACGCGTAGGACGTAATCATCTTCTTTTTTGAAGTAACGTCTGTATTATATACGATAATATAGCATTTATGAGCAGTATAAAAGTTAAATATTCATATCCATTTCAGCCACAAACTTATATATATATTGTACATAAGAAGGCAGTGTAGTTTTGTTTAATCTCTAAGAATGAAGATCATGCAATTTTTCATAATTTGGAAATCCAATTACAGTAGATGTACAAGTTTTCAAGTTACATGAAGTTACTTCCTTTGGCCAGTCTATATTTATTTATGTCTATGGCATTAATATACAGGTGTGTGATTTTAGTTGATGAGAGGTGTACTAGATTCACAGACCTATATATAATTTATATGGTCTTAGGTTGACAACAAAGTAAAACAAGATCTAGGCCTCAGTAGTCTAGCTTTCTAGATCTAGATTAGATCTAATAGATTTTATACATCTAGATCTATATTCTAAACCTCAAGAAGATCACTCTAGATTAGCTCTAGAATACCAAAAAACAAAGGCAAGATAAGAGTTACGCGCTCTTGACAAGATGGCTGCTCCCTGTTTACAGTTATCATAGATGAGTTAAATTTTCGTTTTGTTGTATATAAACCAAATAAAATTCCTTTAAAAAGCTATTCAACTAATAAACTAATATCTTTAAATTATAGATTTAACTTAATTTAGCATTATTTCCACTAATTAATTCAAATTAACAACTCTTAGTTTAGGTATTTTTATATTCTTAGATTTTAGATCTAGTCAGTCTTAGACTTAGACTTTAATTAAGGCCTTAGATCTACTAATCATCTACAAATACTACTAATTATAAACTAATAGTAATACTCTATATAGTTAGTTAAAGTTAGTTAAACACATAAATATATTGATCTACAATTAGATCTAGATCTTGAATTAGATCTGGATCTAGTCTAGGTCTATATTTTGAATAAACCATTTGATTGTCATTGTAAATTAGCTATCACTTTAGACTTAGCTTAGGCCATCTTAGGCATTTTTAACCTTAAACTATTTTAGACTAGACCTTTTAAAACTAAAATCAACAACAGTCATCATGAAATTGCTCTGGCTATTTATCCTAATAATTACTAAATACATACTAGCTGAACACAGAACTAGATCTACCTCAGTCAACACTAAACTTAAAAATGAAGCAACAGTCATAATCAATCATCACACTTTAGATCAATGCAACTTCAAAAATAACCTAACATACACATCAATAACATTAAAGAAGATTACCCATCACAAATGGAAGTTCTCAATCAGACACAGTAGAAATAAATACCTTTCACTGTTAATATTAATAGCAGGAGATGTAGAGTCAAATCCAGGGCCTAGATCTAAAGATAGATGCAACATCTGCAAAAAAGTATGCACCATGAAACAGAAAGCCATTCAATGTGACACATGCGATGAATGGTACCATGCATCATGTCTCCATATGAATACACCTGTGTATTATGCCTTAGGCAACAAAGATGCATCATGGCACTGTGTACCGTGTGGGTTACCTCAGTTTACATCAGGACTGTTTGATTCCTTTGATGCGGACACTTCTAACCCATACAACATCTTAAACACCATCCCAAAACCAACTCACCAACCACTAGCCAGATCCACTCCTGTTAAACCTAAATCTACTAAAATTAATACAACAGCCTCACTAAACAAACCTCCTAAAGAAGTAATACCAAAATACCTTAAAACCTTAGTAATAAATTTTCAAAGTATTAGGAACAAAACAGCAGACTTAGAAATTTTATTAGAATGTGAGAAACCAGACATAATTGCAGGAACAGAAACTTGGCTACATCCTGAAATTTATAATGCAGAAATTTTCAATAGTAATTATGAAATTTTTAGAAAAGATAGGGCTGATAATCATGGAGGAGTTCTTTTAGCAATAAAAAACACTCTTATAGCTGAAGAAATTACCTTACCTAACTCAAAAAACATAGAATCTACATTTTGTAAAATTAATACCACCTCAACATCCCTTATAATAGGCAGCATTTACAGACCACCAAATTCTAGTTTAGAATACATGCAGGAACTATGTAATCAGATTACTACACTTAAAGAGACAACCTACCTGATATAAATTGGAAAACACTAACCATAGATAAACACCAAAACCTTAAGGACATAAATGAGCTTTTCATAGAAACTTTACACAACCTAAGTTTAGATCAAATCATTAAAAAGCCAACTAGATTAAACAACACATTAGATCTCTTCTTAACCAACAGACCTGGATTAGTAGTTGATTATGATATTATCCCTGGTCTATCAGACCATGAGATCATAAAAATACACAGTCAGATAAAAGCAGTAGCCAATACAAAAACCAAAAGAAAAATCTTACTCTGGAATAAATGTAACCTAACACAACTACACCAAGCTGCATTAAACTTTCAACAAACATTCTTATTAGAAAAAGACATTAACCAACCAGTCGATGACCTCTGGAATTTCATTAAAAACCATCTTAAAAGCATTATAGAAAATCATATACCAACTAAATACACATCAAACAAAATAAATAAATGCTGGTTTAATAATAGACTAAAGAAGCTTTGTAAACAGAAGGAAAACCTATATAGAAAATTTAAAGAAACCAAGGCAGAAAGAGTTTACAAAAAGTATATAAAAATTAAACACCTAACCCAAAAAGTAAGCAGACAGCTGCAGAGTGAATACATAAACAATGTAATATCTAAAGATAACAACAAAAACCTATGGTCATACATTAAGTCTAAGAAAATGGAAACAACAGGCATAGCGCCATTAAAAGATGAACATAACATAATACATAATGATAATGAAACTAAAGCAAACATCCTAAACAAATACTTTGCATCAGCATTCTCAGCCCCAGGAGACAAAGACATATTTCTTAATTTGAACCAAGTAGACAACATAGAAGATTTAGTAGTACAAGAAAATGGAATTAAAAAACTATTAGCCAACACCAAACCAAATAAAGCGTCTGGACCTGATGGTATTCCAGCTAGATTACTCAAAGAACTAAGCAATGAGCTAGCCCCAGTGTTCAAAATACTCTTTCAGGCATCGCTTAACCAGGGCAGAGTACCAAAGGACTGGAAAGAAGCTAATGTCACCCCCCTATTTAAAAAAGGAGAAAAATCTGATCCAGGAAACTACAGACCAGTATCACTTACCAGCATCACATGTAAAATACTAGAACACATAATATGTAGCAACATCATAAACCACTTAGACAAACATAATGTCCTCACCCCATACCAACATGGCTTTAGGAAATATAGATCATGTGAAACCCAACTAATAGGACTAATTGATGATTTCTCAAAAGGTTTAGATAATAGTGAACAAATAGATGCTATCTTACTAGATTTTTCCAAGGCTTTTGACAAAGTTCACCACCATAGTTTGCTTAAAAAATTAAAATATTTCGGCATTAACGGTCCACTGCATCAGTGGATTAAAGATTTTCTGATAGGGAGAGAACAAACTGTAATAATAAATGGCTCTAAATCAACACCAATAACAGTAAACTCAGGTGTACCTCAAGGAACAGTCTTGGGTCCACTACTATTTTTAATTTACATAAATGATTTACCAAATTGCATTAGTTCAGGAACAAAAGTCAGATTATTTGCAGACGATTGCATAATATATAGAACAATAAAAACAAAACAAGACACAGATATTTTACAAAGAGAATTAGATGAATTACAGAAATGGGAATCAAATTGGAGCATGTCTTTCCACCCAGAAAAATGTCAGTTGTTAAGAGTAACAAAAAAACTAAAACAAATTAATTCCACTTATCTTATTCATGGCAAACCAGTAACACAGACTAAAAACTCAAAATACCTAGGTGTTATAATAAATGAAAAACTGTCATGGAATCCACATATTGATGAAACTATAAAAAAATCCAACAAAGCATTAGGGTTTATTAAAAGAAATTTCTATAAATCAAATAAGAACATAAAACTAAAATGTTATTTAACCTTGGTTAGGCCAATAATAGAATATGCATCCACCGTGTGGGACCCCTCAACTCAAGAAAACATTAAGAAACTGGAACAAACACAAAATAGAGCAGTGAGATTCATAACAAACGAATATTCACATTTGACTAGGGTAACACCATTAGTAAAATCACTAAATTTAGAAAGCCTTCAGGACAGAAGACTCAAAAGTAAAGTAGCAATTATACATAAAACACTGAACCATAATCTTCAAATACAAAAACAAAATTTAATAAAATACTCTGAAAGACACAAAAATAAAGGCACATTCCTCGTCCCATATGCTAGGACAAATTTGTACAAATACTCCTTCTTCCCTAGTGCTATTAGAGCATGGAATGGGTTGCCTGAGCTAGCCAGAAAAACCAGTGACTTGGCAGAATTTAAGTCATTGGTTAATATGCATGACTAAATGCATGACGCGTAGGACGTAATCATCTTCTTTTTTGAAGTAACGTCTGTATTATATAAGATAAGAAGAAGAGATAATAAATCCTAGATATGATCTAGATAGATGATTATTATGATAGATCAAAATTTATTATTGAAAATAGATGCCGATAGTCGCGCGGCGATAGATCATGACGCATGACTCAAATGACTGTATTACTTTCGGTAGTGTATTTGTAAGATTTTGATTTTAGCTGGCGTATTTATTATTTACTTTAAATTACATCTCTAGTAATAAGTACTTACTTTTGAGTCTTCTGTCCTGAAGGCTTTCTAAATTTAGAGATTTTACTAAAGGTGTTACTCTAGTTAAGTGTGAATATTTGTTTGTTATGAATCTCACTGCTCTATTTTGTGTCTGTTCCAGTTTCTTAATGTTATCTTGAGTTGAGGGGTCCCAAACGGAGGATGCATATTCTATTATTGGCCTAACCAAGGTTAAATAACATTTTAGTTTTATGTTCTTATTTGATTTATAGAAATTTCTTTTAATAAACCCTAATGCTTTGTTGGATTTTTTTATAGTTTCATCAGTATGTGGATTCCATGACAGTTTTTCATTTATTATAACACCTAGGTATTTTGCGTTTTTAGTCTGTGTTACTGGTTTGCCATGAATAAGATAAGTGGAATTAATTTGTTTTAGTTTTTTTGTTACTCTTAACAACTGACATTTTTCTGGGTGGAAAGACATGCTCCAATTTGATTCCCATTTCTGTAATTCATCTAATTCTCTTTGTAAAATATCTGTGTCTTGTGTTGTTTTTATTGTTCTATATATTATGCAATCGTCTGCAAATAATCTGACTTTTGTTTCTGAACTAATGCAATTTGGTAAATCATTTATGTAAATTTAAAATAGTAGTGGACCCAAGACTGTTCCTTGAGGTACACCTGAGTTTACTGTTATTGGTGTTGATTTAGAGCCATTTATTATTACAGTTTGTTCTCTCCCTATCAGAAAATCTTTAATCCACTGATGCAGTGGACCATTAATGCTGAAATATTTTAATTTTTTAAGCAAACTATGGTGGTGAACTTTGTCAAAAGCCTTGGAAAAATCTAGTAAGATAGCATCTATTTGTTCACTATTATCTAAACCTTTTGAAAAATCATCAATAAGTCCTATTAGTTGTGTTTCACATGATCTATATTTCCTAAAGCCATGTTGGTATGGGGTGAGGACATTATGTTTGTCTAAGTGGTTTATGATGTTGCTACATATATAGCCTTATATGGGTATGAATTGCCGGGGGAGGTTAAAACAATAGCTTTACATACTTGGTTACTGAGAATCTAAAAAACTGCCATCTGCTTTGGAAAAGCGGAACAAAAATACAGGAACTTATCTAAAATTGGACATGCACTGTCCCGAAACGTCGTTTTTAGCTCCGAACATAAAAACAAATTAATTCTAAACAAAAAAAGTGACGTGTTTCTTAAAGGAGAATTCGATGAGCTGTGCCTTATATAAGAAGCTACTATATATATATATTATTTATAAAGACTCTAGATCTTAATTTTAAGATATATATCTAAACTTATTTAAGTCTAAATTCTCTAAATAAAATTTCAAGAAACTAAAGTCAAAGTCTAAATTTAAGTTTAAGCCATTAGGCAGCATTATCATCATTATGATTAATGAGGTTGTTTAATCGGATTTCTTCCAAGTCACGTGGTGGTTGTGTTTACATCTCACGCAGTGCTTAGTTTCAGTTATTTGTATAAGTGAGAAAGTGAAGCGTTTTAGGCAATATTTAGTGGTTTGAATTAATTCAATAAACTATAATTTGTTAATAATAGGAGAATTTGAGAATCTAGTTATCCATTTTTTAATAGTTTAATTTGTTAGACTGTGTACTGACCATATATTTCGTGTTGTGATCTCTACTAAGTGTGTAGTTGTTTGTCATTCAGTGTAATAAAACTTTGAATGTAACATGGTTTTGTTATTGTTGAAGTGCGACATCCTCCTATAGAAGAAAAACTATACGGAGAACTGTTTGATCTGGAAACCACTGCGTGATTCACCTCAGATATATATGTAAAATGAGAACAAATAATAAAAAACATCCACCCCCTCCCTCTCTGCCCTAAAGTAAACACTAAAAGTTGGACAACAGACCATTAGTGTGTGTTGAATTGGTCAGATAGCTCTAGGCCTAGTCTAGTGTGCAGTTGATATGTCGACTAGTTGCTATAAAAGATGAAAAGACTGCCAAGTGTTTTTCCTTGTGCGTAATAGGCTTGAGTTCTCTAGCGAATAAATAACACTTCTGATAGTCAAGGATAAATTGAGATCTACTCTTACACAGGCCAAATGTGTCTTACCCCGTCCTTTCATTGTTGGTTACAAAGTAAAATGGATATCTAGATCTTTGTGGGGAAAAAATTATTACTTTTCTTGTATTTTAACGTTTATTATTAATATATTAGTAGTTAAAATTTAGACAATCTATCACTGAGTACCGGCAACTATTTTTTTTATACAAAAAAAAGCACTGGCATTATATATCAGGAACTACTTGTATAATATGAAATACATAGCTTTAAAAAATAGTTAAAGTTTAGTATATATATACATATATTTATGGATATAGATTGTGGATATAGATTTCACAACAATCAAACAAACAAAAAACATAGAACCTTACAGTCAGATAGATTAACTGGGTTTAGACCAAGTATAGATATTGTTTGTTGCATCATAATCATAGTACTCATGACAGAGGCTAATTGGCCTGGCTTTATCTCAATGGTAAAGTTACATTGAGATATACCCCAAAAAACTAATTTTAGCAGCAGTTGTTCCTTCATAAACATGCATAAAATAATTGAACTATTCATAAATTTATTCAGTTGACTTTAACATGTTAAAAATGGTGAGTATCTTATGACATTAGTAGTTGAAATGTAATATAAATAACAAGGCCTGTAGCCTTTGTAAACACCACCACCACATGACTTTTTGAAAAGTAGTTCAGAAATCTGTAACAACCCCATTAATTAATTATTAATTACTAAATAGTCTATTCATAATCATATGATGTAGAATTGTAGATTTTTTTTATCAAAATCAAACAGAAAAATTATAATTTAAATAGAATTGATAGGTCTATAAAACATTGTTACTTTTACAATAATTTAATGACTAATATAGATTTAGATTAATTATTAGTTGTAAATTACAAGTTTAAATGTATGGGTATTAACTGTTGTTGCTAATATCAACCGCTAGCCCTTACGGGTAGGACATAATCATCTACTTTTTTGTAGTAAAGTCTTTATTTTATAAGATAAAATCTAAAAAAGTAAATTTTCTAACCCAAAAGGCCTAACCTTTCTTAACTTCTAAGTTTCTTAACTCTAACTTAACCTATAAATTAGTATTATAATTCCTATCCCATAACCCTTGACATAAATAAAAAAAAAGAATATGGTACTGTATTAAATTACAAAAAAAATAAAAAAATTGTTTGTCTCCTGGTAGAACAATTCATGCAGCCTATTTGTAATCTACATGGGGGAGCACTATAAACAGGTTGCAAGTTTGATAACTAATATTTTGTTTTAATTCTGGTGGTGTTGGGGATAAGGGTAATAGTGTGCATGTGTAGACGGCAAATTGCCCCAGGCCAGGGCTATACGAGTGGTCAACCATGATGAATTGTGATGGTCAGCCACGACGAATGACAACACACCGGTTTGGGAAGAATCTGTGTTGTGAATAGTACTCTGGCCCGTCATGTCGGATGTAGTCATGTGATCAACCCATCAAGTTTGACACAATGAGCCCAGTGTGTGAAGTCAGTCCTAAACAGTTGAACCCAGTGCAAGTCTAGGATGAGGCGAAGAAGTCAGTGCAACAATGATACACAGTACAGCTGTTGACATTGAAATATATGTACAGTGTACAGTCAGTGTTACGTAATGCCAATTTCTCAGTATTGGCTGTGATTTGTTGGACATGAAAGTATGACATTACTTTGAGCCCTGAGTTGTCAAGCTCTTTAAGTTGGTGGTATCCTATGGAGCAGTTTGCAGAGAGCATGAATAGTTGAGAAAAAACAAACTTACATTGTGTTTGAAATATGAAGGTCCCCTCTCCATAGTGATGGAAATAGAAAAGAACAGATTACGTTGGGCAGGTCAACTTGAAAAAATGTCAGAGAAAAGAGGAGCAAAAATAGTATACAAACAAAAACCAAAAGGCAGGCACAATAAAGGCAGTTGATGGATATGATGGCTTGATGATGCAGAGGCAGATCTACAACGGCTAAGAGTTTGGACATGGAGACAAAAAGCATAGAGTAAACCAGAATACAAAGCTGTATTGATGCAGAGCATGCCTTCTTTGGGCTGTAATGCACTACTACTGTTGTCATCAACATGTAGCCTCATATATTTTTTTTTTTAAATTTCTAATTACTTTTTATTCTTTTATATTATTATTTTTGATCATGCTACTGCTTTGTATGTTTCCAAGTAGTCAAGTTCCTGTTGACATACTGCTGAAAAACAAAATCTTAGGCTCACTGACCTGATCACTCAGCACCATGGCTTTGAATCTGTCTATAATGCTTCAGCTCCTCTGGCATTGCTGCTTTAGTTTTCTACTTATCTACATTTTTCATACCGGGTAAGTTTGTCCTCTCTAACAATATTTATGTGCAAATAAAACAAATGCCCTAGTTTACTGGTTAGTGTTTGTTTTTTAAAGATATTTATTAACATTATAAAGATTTTGTAACTTTTTTTTTTATACAAAGCTTATATCATTGTTACAAATTTTACATTATTTCTCCCACTTCCCATTCATGGATCAAATTGAAACTTAGCACAATTATTCATTGTCCCTAACAATAAAATAAAAAAAAAATCCATTAATTAATTAGTGTTTAATTTTGTTTGATATGGAAAAAGTGAAAATTAATCTTACTGTATTGATAGTTATGGCTGTAAATGTGCCGTTCTGTCCATTATATAAGCTTTTTTTTTTAAGTACTTTTTTTATTTTGCTTGTTTTCGTTCCTATTTTCTAGAAGCTATTCAGGTCACTGGATCATAGCCACCTTTGGATTAACTGTTATTTTAATTCTTATTCGGTAAGTAGTTTATTGTTGTTTTTTTTCATTAGTAAGGTAGTTTTACCTTGACCAGATGTCAACAAATTTCACATTAGAAGGCTATGACATAAGATCTTTGCCAGATGTTCCTTTGAGCATTTGTATGAGAGCTGTCTACATCCTCAGATAGATAGAAATGTAGTTCCATTCTCATTGATACTTGCTCTACTTTCTTTAACGGACCAAAACAGCTTTCTGGCACTGTGCCAATGACAAATGACACAAGACTGTGTTAGTTGCTTCTTAGGTGTCTAATGCAAATAAACCAAATGGAGGTAACACTCAACATAATAGGTAATCCGATAACACTGATGAAAGGCCGAACAATCAATAGAAGTTAGACGACGCTGATACTGAATGTCTAACAAGTTTAATAGCAATGAAGGGAACCATGGACTTTCAGCTGACTCTATATGTCCATAAAATGCTACCTATCTCTAAGGCGTCTTAAAAGTACTCTGTTTACGTCGGCTCATATTTCATTCTATCTCTAAAACTTATTCTTGTTTTTACAAGTCATGTTATTGTACTAATTTAGGTGGAAAGATAAAGCAACATGATCCCCAAATTTCCAAATCTGATGCTAAAACTTTCAAAGTCATTCAATGTAACGTCCGAGGACTTATTCCAAAGACACTTGAAATAACTAACCTGCTGTACAAAGAGTGTGTGGATGTTGCCTTACTACAAGAATGTCTGATAGGTGAAAAAAGAAGTGTCTCAATACCCGGGTACTCTGTTTTCCGCTTGTTTTTACAAGTCATGTTATTGCACTAAGGTAAAACTTCCCCTATTTCCGAAACAAAGAATTAATTCCTAATCCTGCCATAACAACTGATAATTCATAATGAAATTAAAATTACTGTATATGTCTATACTTAATTACTATATTTTTGGGCATGACCTGACCACCAGGGACCCACTCCATAACACTTGGCTGCATCAACAGGGTGCAATTCAAGTGTTTGCTAATTTGAAGTTACATCCACAGGATGCATTCAAGGGTTTGCTGATTAGAAGATACATCCAAAGGATGCAATTCAAGAGTTAGCTAATAAGAAGTACATGATTTGAATAGATATTAAATGTTATGAAAATATAAAAGCATCATGAACTTTTTAACACTTTGTTGACATGGTTAAAATGTTTATCTTTTGATTGCTAAAGAAATATTGAAATTTCGCACAATTATTTCTTTTACTTGAGAACACAAGAATAAAAAAAAAATTAACCAATTAGTGCAGTATTTTACATGGCTATGCAGTCCCAACTGCGACCTACCTATTTTGCCACATCCGGCATGAATTACTATAAATAGTGAAATAAAAACTAGCATCATATACCTGAAAAACTTTGTCTACTCACTATTGTAAACAACCAAGATTGATTGCTTGCCTTGTATCCCAGTGCCTGATTGGCTCATTACATTGTCACATTGTTTATTTTTTTGTTGGTATGTTATTCTGTTATTACTATACTATTATCTTCTTTTATTTACTGTATAGTGTTATTATTAGTTGTTTTTTTTAAATTATTTTTTACTTCCCAGACCACAAATGTCTACTGTAAGTACACAGTACCTAGGTTGATGTAGCCTACAAACAGGTGGAGGCTTATATGATGAAGTATGATGATACTTTAAAAACTGTTTCTATTTTACAGATTCTCAATTATCACGGTTCTGGCATCCATCTCCTCCTATAAAGGAGAGAATCATTGTAAAAGTCCATATCTCCTATTAGATCTAATCATGTGATGTGTGGTTTTGTAGCACTTAAAATGTTTCAAATTTACTTATGTACATTATTACTGGGGTGATACAACAAAATGATATGACCTAACCTACAAAAAAATCTGGTTGCTGCCACTAAACTGCTTTCATATTAAACAGCTTTAAAACAAGAAAAGAAGCTTATTTGTTTCAGCACTAAAAGCGTCAAAACTTATAAATTTATAATATTTTAAAGAATTGAATTTCAATTTCTGCTCTGCTGGTTAAGCATTGTCTTAATACTTTACTTTGTGATATTTTTTTTATACTATTGAAATGTTTTTTCTCCAGATTACATTTTGCTGGTCCCACTTATAAAGGCCTGGAGAGATTAGATGGCAAAACTGTTTTGATAACTGGAGCCAACACTGGCATCGGAAAAGAAACAGCAAAAGAGATGGCCAGACGAGGTAATGTGTATTAATTCATTGTTTGTTTATTTTTAGCAGAGAGAAATAGACTCACATTTATCAATTGAAGAGAATTTATTTAAAAAGTGGAATTATCCGACATTATTAACAGTGGATTTATTTTTATTTGTTTTGTTTTATAATTGTTGGTTGTACACAACAACTTAACAATACTCAATAAATAAAATTATATTTTAATTATACAAATATCTGAAATACATTTTATTTAACAATCTCAGTTGAGCATTTTAATGCAAACATTTAGTATTAAAATAATGAGTCAAGAGAAAGAAATAATTTGAAGACTTTTTAAAATTTGTGGCTTGTAAAATGATATGATCTTAAAATGTTTTTTTTTTCTAATATTTAAAATCATTGCTTTCGCTAATGAGTTACTGACAGTATTTATTTTTTACATTAATAATAATCAATAACAGTCAAATACTATAAAAACTTTTTGATGAAAATTATTTGGACATAAAATTTCAAACATTAACATAGACACTTCTTATGGTTTGAATTGATGTGTATTTAAACTTTCAAATATTTTTTTTCACTACATTGTTTGTTAGCTTATTAAATTTTGTAACTTTTTATAATCATATTGGTCTAAAACTAAATTCCTCCTCAACAGGTGGGAGAGTCATCATGGCATGTAGAGATCTTGACAAAGCCAACCAAGCCAAGGATGAGATAATAAAAGAAACTGAAAATCATAAGATCTTTGTGCACAAGCTGGACCTTGCATCTTTCAAATCCATCCGAGAGTTTTGTAAAAATTTCAATGCAAGTAAGTCAAAAGTTAACAATTATGATTTATCAAACTCAATGAGAGTGCTTCTATTAATTTATTTATAACACTTTCTGTTTATTTGTGACTCATTTTAAATGGAATGAGATTATAAACAGCAAAGGGGCTTTAATAATTAAGGCAACCAGCATGAAGTTGTGTACATTTTGTGTCTTCAGAGTTGGAAGTATTCAACAATTGTGTTCCAGTGTAAATGAAACATTGATGTGTGTTTTTTTTTTATTTAGTAATTTCACAATTTTTTCTTGTTTTTTTAACAAAAATTACAACAATGAAACAGCAAGGTATGTTTCTGTTACACTCTAGGAGGTTAGACATGGCCAAAAGGTTTTGTTTCTGTTACACTCTAGGTTAGACATGGCCAAAAGGTTTTGTTTCTGTTACACTCTAGGTTAGACATGGCCCAAAGGTTTTGTTTCTGTTACACTCTAGGAGGTTAGACATGACTTGATTGCTAAAATCAGGAGGAATACAAAAATGGTAGATCCTAAAGTGAAACGAGATAAATGGATAGGTCTTGTTGTTTGCATACAAACAATAGAGAAATGTTATTATCTCATCCTTGGCTTGGAATGGGTTTCCTGAATCAGCCAAGAAAACCAACAACTTAGCAGATTAACATGCATGACCAGATTGACACATGAAAGGCATAAGACGTAATTATCTTCTTTCTTGAAGTAACTTCTGTAATGTATAAGATAAGAAGATAAGACTTTCACATTGACTTTGGGACATAGCTGAATAAACTTTCTCCAGATGTTGGCTGACCAATTCAATATGCAGCACAGAAAGAACTAACCACTTTGTTACGTCTTACTATGTGATGAGGTGATACACTAACACAAAATGACAAAAGCATAGTTTATAAATAATTTAATCTTTATTAACACTGTAAATACTTTGTTGTTTCTATTCCTCCATTTTGGTTCTTCTATCCATTCAACACGCATTCGCAACATTGGGCATATACACTATGATGCGCACGTAACACACTAAATTATTATTAACATATGAGCTTCAAAAAAATCCCTCCAACCATACCTCAGGAATGACGATACTGTTTAAAGCGCCTAATATTTAAGACCTTTACTTAGAAAAGGTGTCGAGAATCATTAGATATAATGATGTATAACTAATTTTTCTGAAACTTTTATTTTACTCAACATTTGTGATGTTAAATGATAAGCAGTAAATGTTGTTGTAGTTATAGTTTGATGTCAACATTATTTTGTTGATGCTTTTGTGTTTACATGATTTCAAAATCTCATTTCACTAATGCAAGACTTCATTTGTTTTTAAAGCTGAGGAGCGCTTGGACATTCTGATTAACAATGCTGGTATAATGATGTGCCCAAAGCTGAAGACTGAGGACGGCTTAGAAATGCAAATTGGTGTGAATCACTTTGGTAAAGAAACTTCTTCACTGTGATCATATTACAGTCTTTCTCATTTCTCTGTGTCATTTGATATCAAATTTCAACATTGTTCTGTTATATGATTTAAATATAAGCTTTTTACTTTTATCAACTCTGTTTTTCTGTTGGTGTGTCTATTTGGTAAAAAGTTTGTACACATAGTTTCTCCCACATCCATTCAAACATCCAAACGCAGTACTAATCCTATCTCTAATCTCTTTGTTTGAGATGCAATGTTTGTATGTGAGACCTAGGATCTTTCTGTAGCATCTCAATTCCATGGATCCTCCTCTCTATTTCTGCAGTAAGCATATACGAATGTGGCCATGACCAGGGAATGCATCAGTCTGATTTTATTGTCAAGGGCTACGCCTTTGTCTTTCCATATTGTTTTGAGTTTTGCAAGTGCTGCTGTGGACTGACAATTCTGGCCAGTAGTTCAGGTTTGGTGTCTTTATCTGAGTCAATAGCTCTGAGGTATTTGAAACTACTGACACTTCTCAGCTTTTCGCCACCAACACTGATGTCCCTTTTAAAGCCCTTTTGGATTTAATTTGTGTTTTTTTCAACATTGATTTGCATACCATACACTGCGGAAGTCTTGTCTTTGCACAACATCTTGTTAACTAGCTCTTCTCCTGGTCTAGCTAGGCCATCTATGACATATGCTAAGCGCAGGCTAGTAATTCTTCTTCTTCCAATGCTTACAGTACCTTCATAGACCTCCAGAACATCTTGAGTCTACCCAATTGTAATCAGTCCCTGACATTAGTACTCATTGGTCATTGTGCTGAGCACATGACACCCTAATTAATAGTAAATGGAGCACTAGGCTTCCAAACCAAGGGGTCCCAGGTTCAAATCCTAGTGAAGATTGGGATTTTAGACTTCAGGATCTTAGGGCACTTCTAAGTCCACCCAGCTCTAATGGGTGCATGACAATAGTATGGAAAAAGTAAAGGCAGTTGGTTGTTGTGCTGGCCCGATTACAACCTTGTTAACCATGGGCCATTGAAACAGATGACCTTTACGTCATCTGCCCTATAGATCGCAAGATCTGAGAATGGAACTTACTTTACTAGTAGAAATGAATGACCTTTAATTCATCTCCCATCGATCCCAAGGTCTGAAAAGGGTACTTTACTTTACTTTTTAAGCCTTATTGATTTTGTTTAGATCATACTTTTACTTACTGTGTTGGCTCCTGTTAGTCAATAATCTCCATTTCAATTTCATTATTTATTTACTTTTTTATAGGTCATTTTCTGCTGACTAACTTGCTTCTAGACAAACTAAAGCAGTGCTCACCCAGCAGGATTGTGATTGTGTCCAGCTTGATGCACATGTTTGGTCAAATGAACTTTGATGACCTGAACAGTGAAAGGAGCTATGGTGCAGTGAGGGCTTACTCTCAGAGTAAATTAGCAAACATGCTACATGTCAGAGCTCTTATGAAAAGACTTGAAGGTATCCTTCCAAAAACAAATATGTCATATTGTTTCAACAATATTTAAGGTTTTTAAGACACACAATAATAGAATATGCATCCTCTGTTTGAGACTCAAAAAAAAACATTAAGAAACTATAACTGACACAAAATAAAGCAGCGAGATTCATAACAAATGAATATTTACACTTGATTAGATTAACACCTTTAGTAAAAGCAATAAATTTAGAAACCCTTCAGGATAGAAAACTAAAAATTAAAGTAGCAATTATACATAAAACACTGAACCATGATCCTCAAATACAAAAACTAAACCTAATAAAATACTCGGAAAGACACAAAGATAAAGGCACATTTCTTGTTTCATACACTTGGACATATTAGTACAAAAACTTCTTACCTAATCAGCCAGGGAAACAAACGACTTTTCAAAAATTAAGTCATTGATTACAACCTGCATGACTAGAATGACCTACAGCACATGTAGGATATAATCATCTTCTTTTTTGAAGTATTGTCTGTATTTTATAAGTTAAAATAAGAAGATTTTAAAGCATACAAAGCATATTTCCTCCTATAAATATCAATGTTTTGTAGATTTTCATAATGTTTCTGTTTAAAAAAACTTTATCTGTTATTCAAACTTTTGAATTAAATTGACTGCCAGAAAATAAATAACTAGATGGTTATTTGTTAACTATACACACTTGTACCAATGAAAGACCAAGACAACTAGAATCAGTTAGAAGCTAGGAATCTGGGTTAGGTGACCTCTATGTGTTTGGTGTGCCACTAACTGCCACTCTGAAGTTGATCAGCTCAATCAGCTGTTCAATTATGCTACAGATGTTAACGCAACAAAATACAGTTAAGATAAACTTTTGTCCTTTCTGAGGCTTAAATAAATGGTAATTGAACTAAAACCTGAAACCAGATGAAAACTTTCATATTGAGAGACAACATCATGAGCATAGTTATGGCCTAACAAGAACAAACTGGTTGGGGCACAGAAGGACAACTTGAAGCTTTAAGGAAGCACCTATCATGCTCAAGACGGTTTAGAATCACAACTATAGATTTCTAAATCTAAAGTTCAGGACAGTTTAGAATTATGACAATACATTTCTCAATCTAAAGATCAGGACAGTTTAGAATTACAATATATTTCTCAATGTAAAGATCAGGACAGTTTAGTTTAGAATTACAACAATACATTTCTCAGTCTAAAGATCAGGACAGTTTAGAATTACAATAATACATTTCTCAATCTAAAGATCAGGACAGTTTACTAGTTTAGAATTACAACAATACATTTCTCAATCTAAAGATCAGGACAGTTTAGAATTAATTTCTCAATTGAAAGACCAGGGGAAAACATTCCTTGTTCAGGACAGTTAAGAATTACAACAATATATTTCTCAATCTAAAGATCAAGTGAAAACATTCCTTAATATGGATAGAAAACATTTACAAGCCTGTGAATTTCGGCAGCAGCAGCATCAGGAAGAAAAAGTCCAAGCTATGGTACTGAGATGAGATGCTAAATGAGATTATAGAGGACAGGATTAAACTATAACACAGATGGTACTGACACATTAGACTATTCTACTGTACCTCACTGGGTGAGACTTTGGATATGAGAAGCAGATACCCAGAACTTCTTGGGTACAGAAAAAATCTGACTGGCATAACTTGTTGTGTAAACTTATTATTTATGAATGCTAAAGTAGTAATGTAGTATTTTATTTATTTATACATTGGTGCATTGACTTTGTTTTGTTTGTATTGCAGGAACTGGTGTCACTGTGAATGGTCTACATCCTGGCTCAGTTGACACAGAACTACTCAGACATTTTAAAATCTTTAGTTGGACAATATTCAAAATCTTGTTGAAACCAATAAAAATATACTTCTTCAAAAACGCATTCAAAGGGGCCCAGACAACAATCTATGCTGCATTAGATTCATCTTTGGAGACAGTTTCTGGAAAATATTTCAGGTATTTATTGAACATATGTAGATTAGATTAAATTGTGTACTTTAATTTTTTATTTCCACTTTGATATCATTGTGTATTCTAAACAAAAAAACAAACCATTGATGTAATAGTCTCAATGGTCTATATGTCACTCAATGATGACACAAACTCATTCTTATTATATATCATTTAACCTTAATATCAGCCTCATAACCTTAAAGTTTCACTTTCTTTATATATATATATATATATATACATACATATATTGTTTGCCTAAGTAGGATGGCCATAACCTCTCAAGCTGCCATGAAGATGATCTCAAGATCATATTAAAAATTGATAATATTAACTCTTTATCTCCGTAATTATTTTCCATGTTCTGACAGAATTGTTAGTTTTTCACATTTTGTACATTCTGCCCTGCTATGATTAAACTTCAATAACATTTTCATTTGTAATCAGGAAACATTACTTTTGGTATAGAATTTTAGGAGGATGTTTATAAAACCAAAAGTTAATTTAATTTATTGGGTCATATCAACGATGATATTGTTAATTAGGAGAGAAAGAGTTAAAACACTTAGAAAATCATTTAGTAATGAAATTGCTGTAAATTGAAATATTCAAACCAGGATTTCCCAACTTGAAACATGCTCCACCCAATTATTTTTCACATTGTTTGGTTCATTTAAAAGTGCAGAATAAACCAGTGTCTACTTTTGATCAGTTTTAATGAAGCCAAAATTTGTCAGCTTTTTCAAAATGTCACAAGTAACACAATGGCGTCATTAAAAACCTTAATTTTAGTATACATCTTTGAAATAAAAAATGAGCATCACATTTTATAGGCTGAATTTTCATTGCATAATTTAAGCTTCAAAACGAAAGCCAATTTAATCAATATTGAAAAAAAAATAAATAATTTTAACAAATCACAAAAC
The DNA here is from genome assembly GCA_036873155.1 of Biomphalaria sudanica. Lineage (NCBI taxonomy): Eukaryota > Metazoa > Mollusca > Gastropoda > Planorbidae > Biomphalaria > Biomphalaria sudanica. The sequence continues at coordinate 316,992 of JAZGLO010004765.1, forward strand.
ATAATTTACTGCTAGAAAATTAACACTGTCTTTTTATCATTTCTTTCTTGGCACGAAATAAGGTATTAACCAACAAAAAAAACCACATAAAACTTTAGCTATGAAAGTATAAAGTATTGTCAAGATAAATACAAAGAAACAATGATCCACAATTGCAATTAACCTTATATTGCTTCCCCTTATTTTCATGATAATGCAGCCTTAAAAATCACATTTACTCTTCCTTTTTTCACCAAGGAGGTCTGCCACTTTCGAAACATTGGTCTAAATTTTTAAATATTTATACCCTTATTAATTATGTTGTTGTTACTTGTTTTGCATTCAGTTCCTAAATTTATTTTGGTGTAACTGACCTTGAATAGGTTCCCAGATGTTGGTGGCTGCAAGCCAGATTCAACTATCATATTAATTCAATACTTTTTTCTAAATATTTTTTAGTGACTGCAAGCCAGCCTCAGCTTCCAAATTATCTTTTAATGATGAAGATGCAGAGAGACTCTGGCAGATTAGTGAAAAGATAACCCAAGGGAGATAATTCAAATGGCGCAGGAAAACAAAAAAAATATACCGGTACCCAAATTTAAATTAATTTATTTTAATACATTTTAACATCGAAAGATTTCAAGCGTTTTGGACATTTTACACTTTTTTTTCTGTTTTATTTTACTATTTTTTTTTTTTCTTTACATTTTTGCAAACTATTGTATTTGTTTATACCATTTTTTATTGTAACATTTGTGTTTTTGGTTTGCTCAATATGATGTATCAATTATTTCATTCAAATGCATCTTTGAAATGGAATTCAAAAAGAATAATACTTTTAAATAGCTAGAGTGAAATTTTTGTTTGTTTTTTAAATTCAATGATTTTGAATGTGAATTAATTCTATTACTTCTTGTTATTAGTGTTTTCTTGTAAATAAAATACTTTACTTTGAGTATACATCCAACAAGCTAGTTTCTTTAATATACTTTTGTATAACTTTTAGTGCCTTCTCAATTTTTATATGAGATTTAACATTAAAAGAAACTCTGGATTTGGAAAAGTTTCAAATAATTTACAGCTACATCAGAGTAGAAAGAAACTCATGAAATTGAAAAAATACTTCTAGAGAAACTGGCCTTGATGAAAATTTCATCCAATGGAACCCCTGTTGCTCTTTGAATACCAGTACTGTTCTCAGTGCAACATCCCGCTGATACCTGCACTCATCCCAGCACCCTTGATAGCATGTCATTGTGTTGGTTACATGATAACTCAAATATACTCAGATATATTATATATATATTTTTTTCTGTACTTGTAGACTAGTTCACTTTATCTACAGGTTTATTTACAGATAGCAGCATATGGGAAGAAAAAATTATGGAAAATGCAATCTAGCTAACAACTTTTTTTGTTTTAAAAGTCCCATTCTATGAATGCTGTTTTAAAAATCACACCTACATTTTTTAATGGTGAATTAGTTTGATAGTATTCCTGTGATTTAAGAAAAAAAGTAACAACGATTTTGCTGGACGTTTGACTTTTAAAATTTATTCTTGCCTTAAAAATGAAATGTTGATGTTGTTAGTTTGTTACCATGGTAGTGTTGTGTAGTTAGTGATTTTTGCTAACTTTGTATGCTTCAACAAAACCTGACCTACATATCAATTATTTATTGCCATAAAACACGGCTTACATTTCTTATTCTATGCAAAAAGTATTTAAGTATTTGTAATCTATTTATTTGTAGGGAATGGAATTTATTCCCACCACATGTTGATCTATATATCACTCAATGATGACACTAACTTAGGCTTTCTATATATCTTTTAACCTCATCATCAGCCTCATAACTTAAGAGTATCTATTTTCTTTTAGGCTATTGTTTGCCTAAGTAAAGTTGCCCATGACCTCTCTTAACATATATGTTAACCACACTGGGTGTCACCAACCCTAGTCTTGCCACTGCTTCTTATTAATCTTTAAATCCTCACCATCATATCAGTGTCATAATCTGAAAGAGTTTTAGTTTTCTTTGCCTAAGTTAGGATGGCAATGACCTCTGTTAACATGTCAGAAGTGTTTCCATAGCAAGTTTTTCTGGCCAGAGCTTTTCAGTGAAAATATAGAATTCTTTCATTTTTTGTTTTGTTTTCATCTATGACAAAGGACCAGGAATAAAATGTTAACATTTCAACTTGTGTATTGGCGCTGTTGTTAATAAAGAGTGAATTCCAAGTCCCACACTCCATTCAAACTAGTATTGGTATGAACCCCCCCCCCTCCCTGCACCACATAAACAACCTGTAAGATCAAGTTGTTTCCATTTCCCACTTTTTAAATAATGTATTTATTTTAAAATATTCATGTTTTAAATGTTTTGTCGATAATTAAAATTAAACATAATTTTAAGAATTGAATACTATTTTGATAGATTTTAAACTGCTTGCATCTTGTTGCAAAAAAAAACAACTAAAAAAAGCTGATGAAAATGTTTTATTAAGACACTTATTCTCAATTGTAAAGAAAAAAAAAGCTAAAATTTCTTTTACATTTACACTCTTTTTTTTCTATAGTAAAGGTGCTAATTTTCCACAAAGGATAGGAAAGCCTAGTTGATTTATTGTGTAGGCTGTTATTTTCTTCAATAATGAATCATTGTGCTAAAACAAAATTGTATTAACATTTCTTTAAGTTTGATATATACTTAAGATCAAATATTTTATATTTGACTCTAAATTCTTACTTTGAACTCCAAGAAAGGTTAATTAATCTGATCTAATTTAATTTTTTAATTTCTCTAGATCAGCCTTTTTGAATCTGAAATAAAGAGAGTAAATCCCATAGTCTAGACCAGACTTTTTTAAATAGAATTTACAATGCTTTTTGTTGACAAGCCAGATAATGTAATCACTGAGTTAATTGGTTTGAATTTTTTTTTTTTTTTTTTTTGAAGCTGCAAGGAAAGATAACTGCTTACCTTGTTTGATTATCTTTCCTTATCTTATCACTTGTATGAGCATCAGCAATGACTTATATACACTGTATGTTTTGTTTGTTCTTGTAGAGATTCTTGTGTCCATTTTTCCATGTGAGAATTATACTTATACACTATTTATTTAAATTTTAGATGTGTGAATTTTCAAGTTGTTAAATCACCTCAATCTACAATTATTGATTTGTTTAATTTTTTTTAACAATTTTTACTTTTAATTTTTCAGGTATTTTGTTTTGTTTTACTTGCTTATAGTTGATGTTTTTTTTTCCACTAGAAATCCTTTGAATGCCTCTGAGTTCAAAAAAAATGTTTTTTCATTTTCTCTTGGTGTCATGTCTGCATTAGAATTTGAGCTCAGTTCATGATTTTTGAAGGGCTCAACAATTCATTGTGTTGAAGCAAGACCAATCCTTATAGTAGGCCTGACTCCAGACATGCAACATGGCAGTGAGCTATTGGTCTCAACTTACCACTTATTGCCACATTACAGATCTGCGGTCAGACCTACTATAAGGATCGGTCTAGGATGAAGTAGTGTTAACATATTCAGTTATTTCATTGCTTTTTTTTTTGTTTAGAATATTGTAAGAGTGGTTTTGTAATGGCTATATCTGCTTATTCTATGCATTGTCATCAAAATAAATACTGGTTTAAAAATATTTTTAATAGATTTTTTTAATGCAAGTGTTTTGTTTCATTTCTTTTATCCATCTTTTTGTATTGTGATTCTTTTTAAAATAATTGTGTATTTTTGTCACAGTTTCAGATTTTTAAAAATTCTATTATTTGAGATTGATGGATTCACTCAAAGGCATGGTGAGGTGATTTGAAACATATTATTGCATTAATTCTTTACATGTTTACTGACTAAAGTGTGTAAGACGGCCCCTTTTAGACCTTTTATGATCCATAGGGTAGATCAGCGATGCCCAAACTACAGCCTGCGGGCCAGTTACGTGCTTTTATCCGGCCCGCCAAAGCATTGGAACTAAAAGAAAAAAAAATAATTAAAAAATTAGAATGTTGAAAAAATATTCTCTTTAAGTTAGGATTCTCACTCATTCTTTGATGAACTCCATCTTTAGGTTTGGCATTCTAATATTCATATTCAATATTTTTTGTAATGTAAGAACACAAGTGTTGTTTTTCAATGGCGATGAAACTTGACAGCTATTTTTAATTCTTGGAAAATTCCGCTACTGTCTTGAGCTAGCTGCGTCCTTGACACTGATGCCTCGTTTTGGGTCGTGATCTTTTGATGTCAAAGCCATTGGTGCCGTCAGTGTTTAACGTTTGTGATTGAATGAAATGGGAGAGCCTAAGAAACGCAAAAGTGAACTCTGAATGTAGAAACCTTTAAGAAACGTGAACAGGTCTTTACTTTTTTGTGGAATATGATAGTAAGCCAACATGTTTGATTTGTAAAGAAAGTGTGGCTGTTTTTAAAGAACATAACATTAAAAGGCATTATGAAGCCAAACACATAAACACATATAATGGCATTCTTGGTTTGAGCCGCGAAGACAAGATTGCCAAGTTACGACTAGAGATTGGGGGATCGACAAGAATATTTAACAAAAAGAGACAAGAAAATAAGTCTGCGATAAGTTCCAGCTACAGAGTTGCTCACATCTTAAGTAGAGCAATGAAGCCTTTTTCCGATGGCAATTGTGTAACAAAGTGCTTGCTAACAGTGATGGAAGAAATGTGTCCTGAAAAGAAGAATGCAGTAGAAGCTATCAGCCTTTCTCGCATGACAATTACAAGGCGAGTGGAAGATATGGAGGTAAATCTTCATTCACAATTAAAAGACTGAGCAGCAGAATTCGAAATGTTTTCTTTTGCTGCTGACGAATCCACTGACATAACTGATACTGCGCAACTCTTGGTATTTATTCGCGGTACAAACAGCAATATTGATATAACAGAAGAGTTGGCAGCTATGAGGAGCATGCATGGGACTACAACTGGAGAAGACCTGTTCAAAGAAGTGTCAGCCATCATGGAGGACCTTGATTTAATTGGAATAAATTAGTTGGAGTGACTTCTGATTGCGCTAGAAATATGGTTGGATGTTACAACGGAATGACAGCAAGAGTTTTTTAAAAAGTTATTGAGTCTAATGGAACTGAACTTCTGCGGCTTCACTGCATCATTCACCAACAAAATCTCTGTGGAAAGGTTTTGAATCTGGACCACGTGATAATGATTGTGCTCAACACTGTAAATTTCATAAAATCACAGGCGTTGAATCACAGAACTTTCAAAGATTTTCTGTCAGAAATAGAGTCCGAATATGAGGAAGTTCTATTTCACAGTGAAAATCGCTGGTTAAGCCAATGAAAGGTGTTAAAACGTTGTTGTTTTTTTAAATTTGAGACACGAAATTGAAATATTTATGACCGATAAATCAAAACAAGTGCCACAACTGAACGACCCCTTCATGGTTGTGGAATTTGGCTATTTTATGCGACATCACATCACATCTAAATGAACTCTACACCAAATTACAAGGGAAAGACAAATTGATTTTGCATGTGTATGCAGACATAAGCGCTTTCCACACAAAATTGCAACTCTTCATTCAACAGGGGAAAGGGTGCATCTTATCCACTTTCCAACATGTACCACTCTACAAAATGATAAGCAGCTAAATATGTCTTTCCGTAAAGAAAGAATGATCCAACTTCTGAGGCTCTTGATACATAATTTCAGTGAAAGATTTGTGGATTTTCAGAATTTAGAAAATGAAATCCGTGTTTTTGAAAATCCGTTTGCTGCCGATGTGTCAAGTGCCCCGACAGATCTACAACTGGAACTGATTGACTTACAAAGCCAGACATCCTTGCTTGACAAATTTCAAGTGATGCAGACCATTGACCTGCAGAAGCGTTTCCAAATCTTCTCCTTTCTCACCCGGGCTTGGGACCAGTCTCCACAAAATAGGTTGCTGAAATTGTTATATAGACATGACAAGCTTGAGTTCATTGTATTAGTGTCAGAAAGCTTAACTTTGTTTTATAAAGTTGACTCAGTTTTTCTAGCTAATTTAAGTTTTTTAGCTAATGTAAGTTTTTCTAGCTACTTTAACTGGCCTTATTTACACACAGACAGTCATATGCTTTAGGTATCCCTAGTTTGTTAATTTTTGTTTTTAAGTCGTAAACGAATTCTGGGATCCACAATTACAGATGACCTGTCTCTAGAAGAGGAGATGAAAAAACGCATAGGGAAGGCTGCCTCGACATTCGCTAGACTCAGACTAAGAGTTTGGGAAAACCATAAGCTAACTACGGTGACCAAAATGGAAGTCTACAAGGCATACGTTATGAGTACACTGCTGTATGGCAGTGAATCATGGACCACCTACGCAAAGCAAGAGAGAAAACTAAACTCATTCCATTTGAGATGTCTCCGTAGGATCTTGAATGTCACAGGGAAAGAAAAAGTGTGCAATACTGAGATCCTTGCGCGATCAGGTATTCCCAGCATCTTTACAGCCCTCAGACAACGCCGTTTGCGCTGGCTTGGACATGTTCGCCGGATGGAGGACAAGCGCATCCCGAAAGTCATCCTCTATGGTCAACTCGCGACTGGCACAAGAAAAACTGGTCGCCCCCACCTCCGTTACATAGATGTAATAAAACGTGATCTCAAATCAGTGAACATCAATACTGACAATTGGGAAGACATAGCTCTAGACCGCAACAGGTGGAGAGAGACAGTGACCAAGAAAGCTATGGACAGTGAAAGTACATGGGTCTCAGCCCAGGAAGAAAAACGCACAATCCGAAAAACGGCCAGCTCCTCTACCACCGAAGCAAAAGCCACGTTAACCTGCGATAACTGTGGACGGGAGTGTCTCTCCAAAATAGGGCTCCACAGCCACATGAGGAAGTGTGCTCTGAGATGAACCATAGTCGTTCTACGACTGAAGGAGGCCAATGATTTACACACAGACAGTCATACGCTTTAAGTATCCCTAGTTTGTTAATTTTTGTTTTTTAAGTCGGACAAACCAGCAGACGTCTCCAGTCCGTCTGTCTCCTAACACGAGCTTCGAAGCTTAGAATATTGCATGTCTTCATTCTAAATGCTGTCAACTCAGTTAATTTCTAACACTCTTACAAACCAAAGAAATGGGGACACTGCGGGAGTTGGAAATGGACTTACACTTTGACCTATTTTTGTCTGTTTTTCATGTGGTTGCTTGATGACGATAACCTTTTTTTTAAAAAAGGTCTGTATGTCATTAATTATTCTCTACCTTTGGATTCCAGAAGCGTCCTTTTTGTTAAAAAAATAAATAAATTTTAGCTTTTATAATAGCGCTCCTTTCAAGCTTATAGCATGCTCAGAGCGCTTTGGTCCAATCTCATTTGTGGACAACTGGGGGGAGGGGGTATCTAGGAGAACATTTTTCCGTGCTGCCTTTAGGCGCTCAGTAAACACAACTCTGTCGAACCTCGAGCCCCCTTCATAGTTAGCCAAGCCAAGTCAAGTTCAAGCGTACTTAGCCTCTCGACCAAGGCTGGGCAATACTTCTCAACCTCAACCTGGCGCCCTGGCAAATAGGAAGCAAAATGTAAGAGATCCCAATAACTATGTCACTATCCACTCACTGTTTCTCAAGCGACCATTTTATGGCAGACACCGGGTTGGATTGTGTGGTACAGAGCAGGGATTTCCTCTAGGTTTTAGCCCAGCGTCTTGGGATACGAATCACTGGTAATAAAGATATCACAAATTACACCTGCTTTGGTCCCTCCCAGCAGGGGCGTAGCTAGGAATTTTCCATCGTTTTTTTTTTTTGGGGGGGGGGCTTGACCTCTTTGGGGGCCCCTGCATTTTGCGTAATATTTAATTTTTAATGTAAGGAACACTCATTAGTCCCCCCCCCCCCATGGGGACCCGGGGGAATTTTCAAATTATCCCCCGTCCTCCCCTCCCTAGCAACGCCACTGCCTCCCAGACTGAGCAATAGTTCAGACAGGCTCAAGACTGTCACCTCGTTAGATCTAGTCTCCATCTAAATCTACATAGATCTAAATTAGTGTTAGCAGTGTACACACTCAAATCTAAAGTTGGGTAACTTACTCGAGTAATATAAACTGTCACCGTCGACTCAAGTAACACTAATAGCTAGCTATGACATAGAATGACTAGAATCTCGATCTAGATCTATGAATTATTATTGAATGTAGACTCGCTTGTAGATCTAGACCAGCGGTTCTCAACCTTTTTTTTTAGTTCCGCGACACCTTTTTTTACAATTTCTCACTATGTGGCGACCCCCCACCCCCCACCCCCCAACAGTAGGCCCTAAAGTTATGTGTTTTCGCTAATATTACAGAGATCCATTTTCATTGGTTGTTCATACTTAAGGCTTATTTCCCATCAGCTAGTACTGTCTCTACATAGTTCGAAATTAACAATTGTGACCAATTAATACAATAATTGGTCAACCTTTTGATAGAGTCGTACTTTGTTAGGGGCAATGACTAATTGCGCAAAGTTTCAATTTGATCCAAGAATGGGAAGTGGGAGATATTACGTGTACAAGAACAAGATTTGTACCAGACAGACAGACAGACAGACAGAGCAAATACAAGCTTTGTAATAAATCGTATCGATAGACATGAACTTTTTTTCAAAGTCAACTCATAGTGGATATATATACAGGTAAACTGAACTTTATTTAAAAGGCTAAACATTCTGTCTACATAAACATAAACTAGGCACAAAGAATGCGAGAAGACGATGACCTTCAGGAATGCCGGAAAATGTCCAACAATAATGTCATAAAATCTGTAACGTCCCCCATTATTCTTTGTCTGACGTGTCATCTACCTATCTCCGTACTACGCACTAACAGTGTCGTATCTAGGAATAGGTAAAGGGGGGGGGTTGAAAATCTCCTCCGGGCCCCCACTTGAAGGGGGGCCCCAAATGAGTGTTCGAATTTTTTGTTTAAATTAAATATTACGCAAAATGGATGGGCCCCCAAAGAGGTCAAACCCCCGGGCCCCAGAATGATGGTTAATTCCTAGCTACGCCACTGCGCACTAACACCCCTCCTTTCTATATTTCTACAAAAGAACGCATTTTAATGGTTAAAAATGTCAGAATCTCACTTGAGAAAAATTCCAGTATAAAAGCTGAGAACCGCCGAGCTCGGAAAGAATAACACAAGTATTTTTTGTGTAACTTGGAACTTTTTTCAAGTGGTAAGTCTTAGCTCTACGCTATGTATTAAAAAAATCCTTTTTTTTGTCAACATAGCCTAGTTATTATGTCTAGAATATAATGTGATGATGTTATGTATGGATGAAGCGTGTTGACCGAGTGGTAGAGAAGTTTTAGTTGTCGAGTTGAAGGCCTTTAGTTCTAATTTCTGTATTTTTTTGTTACACTTTAATCGCAAGATACATTTCAAACTGAATCCACTATTTCTAGAATAACAGACACGGACACGGCTGATACGTATCATCGAGCCAAAGTCAAAATCTTGAATTTTAGAAAATTTTTAAGCCTAAAAAATAGTTTAGAGCAAAATTGCAATGAAAGTTTGTATTGTCAGGTAAACTCAGAGTCGGCCCCAAAAGGCGTAAAAGGGACTGCATCATAAACTTCTAATTAAGGATATTATGTTGGCTGTCTGGAATGTCAAAATGTTCTCTCTTAAAACATAGAGAATGTTGAAAAAAAAAACACAACAACATTGAATCTGCAGCTGTTTTTTTTTAAAAAGTATGTTTATATCTAGTTTCACTTATACAGACCCACAATGCCTTAGTCTCTAATTCAGAACAGAAAACAATTTATCATCAATAAATGCGCAGGTTGTTTTTTTTTCTATTTTCAGTTAAAAAAATGAAAGTTTTTATTGCGTTTACAGTTTTGTTGGTCTTGGGTAAGTGATTTCTCTATTATCTCTTTATATATCTCCAATTATATTCAGAAAGAAATAAATAAAAATGCATAAACGGGAGGGTTTATTGGACATGAACTCCTCCCTGGGTTTTGTTTGCAAGGATTGTCTGATTAAAAATATGAACAGTGTGGTATCAAACAAAAATTAAAGGGCTTAGTCAAGTTGGATTTCTTGAGGGCTTAGTCAAGTTAGCCTTTTACAAGACTTAGTCAATTGATATCTTCAGAAGGCTTAGTCAATCTAGTTCTTTAGAGGGCTTCGTTAAGTGAGCTCTTTAAACGGCGGAGACAAGTTAGTTCTCTTTAGAGGCTCCTTAAGCCTTTAGAATCCTTTCATTTTTTTAAAAGCTATATATTGTCATTGAAACAAAACTTGAGGCCCTTACATTTCCCCAGCTTTAATTTAACTAGATCTAGATAGTATACATTTTAAAATAAGAAAATAAAAATAAAATATAACTAATATTTTAAATTTGTTTTTCAGTGGCACCTTCTCTGCAGCAACCGGTAAGAATACAATCTAATTATTATCTAGAATATCCTGTCCAAATTAATGAATTAGCCAGACCTCCAGCACATTTCTTATTCCATAAGCTAGAAAAAAATTCGAACAAGTGCTCCTTCTTCCCTAGTGCTATTAACGAACGGAATGGGTTTCGTGAATCAGGAAAACCAACACTTAGCAGATTTTAAGTCATTGATTTACCTGCATGACTAGATTGACACAAGAAATGCGTAGGACGTAATTATCTTATTTTTTCAGATAATGTCCGTAATATATAAGATCAAAAGAGGACATGTCTTTTCTTTTTAGGTCTTGCCCTTCCCGGGTGGGTTGGCTTTGGCCTAAAATGTGACCAAAAAAATCCTGCTTAGATTCTAGTTGATGGGGAACCTGCGGACAGAGAGGATAGGTGAAGAGCCATCTCTCGTTCCTGGGTAAAATCCTTCCCGTTGGTCAAAGGGTCATAAATGGGATCTTGCTCGACCATTAATCCTCACTGAGGAGGTAAAGGGACGACCCATTGCGGCAATTATAGCCTAGTTATAGCGGACGTACCCCCATGTATATAAGGTGATAGCTCGTTAAACAGTTGATACTTTTTCTTGGAAACATTCTGGGGCTTCATGTATGCTTATTATTTAAATTAAATGATAAAAATTTTATATTCCATGACAGGGTGGCTACGGTCATGGTGGCCGGAACCAGGGTGGTCATGGCCATGGTGATCACGGGCACGGCGGTAATGGTGGACGTGGTGGTCGTGGTCAAGGTGGTTATGGACAGGCTGGCGCTGGATCTGGGTAAGTGTAAACATATATAAATAGATAATTAAATGATCCAATCACTTTTGCGGACCAATGGGGTAGGAAATATTCGAGGGAAGGTTTCCGCGCTGCCGTTGGGCGTTCAGGAAGTACGCCCCCCCCCCCTTATAAGTAGCCTAGCCATATGCAGTCTTTCCCACTCTGCCACACATTGAATAATTTAAGAAGTTCATTAGACCACTTGTTATTTTAAGTTTTTTTTTATTCAGTAGAAGAGATGACATTGCCAAAAGCAGATAAGACAAAAACTAAGTTCCATGTTTTCACAATTAAGGTTAACATTGTTCAGAACTTGTTCTTGATGATCATTAGGTTGACCATTGTCCACTGTTATAGACACCTGTACGTACACGAACAAAGTCCTTGATATTGGGTTCTTTCGAAAGGAACTGTCTTTATTTCCTATGGTAACCCAAAGGTTCAAGGAAACAAACATGTTTTTGTTGGTGCCTTTACCAGCCGACAAGCTTGAATCCTATTGTAACTGTTTTTATGTACCATAAGGTGGGCTAATCAACGCAAAAAAAGGTTCCGGTACAGTCATTATCACGTTGTGTATAAATCATGTGTACTGCGCAATTGTATACAGGCTGAAGGGTCCGAACAACTTTATCATTATGACCGCTTTTTTCCACTGGTAGAGAAGCCTCGACAAGTTAATAGACCGGCACCGGTTTCCAAATGTATCCAAGATTGAGGCTGAATAACATTGCATATGATCATGAGGAAATTTGAGAATTGGATACTATTACATATACTACATAAAACCCCTTGTGAGTGTAGCACTCATATTCCTAATTTTCATGTCTCAATATAAGTTAATTAAAATGTAAAGGGATGGCACTCTTCTTAATACTTGTCATTTCATACAAAAATATACAAATTCATTGTAGTAAATATCATTAATCTAGTGGCATTTTATTAGCGGTCCCCGAAAGGGGAATAGCTGCTATTATTTTTGTGCTGTCTGTCTGTCGTCCGTCCGTACATCCGTCTCGTTTAGATCTAAAAAAAAACTGGAAAAGATATCGAAAATCCAAAATCATGATATTTTAGATCTTTCAAAGTTCTGATACAACGGCTACATTTTTTCTTTTCTAAAAGTAGCCTACAAAGTTTAATTTTTAGTATGTAAGTAGTTTTCATAAAAATTTACCATATTTACAACTATTCCCTATTAATAGTAAAAAACAAACAAAAAAAAAACCCACGGGAGACTACTTAATAAGAGTGGCTAGCCATCAGCCTATTTTTACACATTTATGCAAAAAATTTTTTTTTCAAGTTTGACAAAAAATTATTACGAAATTAAATATTATCTTTCAAACAAGCTACTTAAATTTTAAAGATAACTTAAAATAAAAGAATGTATTAGTATGCTTACAAGTCAAATATATTTTTAAAGAACAATTAATAAGCAGCATTGCATATTATACATTTGCAATACGACAATACAATGTATACTATCGTTGACTTTGACCAAAGGAAAACTTTTCTTCCTTGAGGCCTTGAATGAGAGATTGGCCCATTACAAAACAATTAAATCAATTAGATAATCATTAAATAACATCAGTGAGATTATGTTCACATTGTACTATCTATTCATAACTATCAGTTCATTGAATACATATGAATATTAACAATGTAATAATAATAACTTCCTAACCTTGGTTTTTGCCCGCAGCCTTGATACATTAAATAGTTTTCCAGAGGATCTTATATGGAGAAACACACCTTCGTTTATGTCGTTGTACGCATAATGCAGTAGACAGGAGAAGAATATGCCAAACAGAGTAGGTGCGAGCACACATCCCTGCTTGACACCACTGCAAACCTCAAAAGATGCTGATTGGGCTCCAATGAATTTGACAGTGCATTTAGTTTCCTCGTGAAAACACTCAATGAACTTTAGTAGTTTGGGAGGGCAACCTTTTTTCCTCAGGAGTTTGAAAAGGCCACTTCTGCGGACCATGTCAAAAGCTTTAGTCAGATCAACAAAAGAGATGTAAAGGGGTCTGTCTCTCTCTCTGAGTTTCTCCTGCAGTAGTCGTAGAGAAGATATCATGTCTATAGTGGATCTACCACTCCTGAATCCACACTGAGACTCTGGGTAGACTCTAGAAGCTATCACTTGCAGCCTGGATAGTGCCACTCTAGCAAAGATTTTGCCCACTATACTGAGGAGAGAGATACCCCTGTAATTGTTGCAGGTTAGGAAGCTACTCGTCAGGGAACTCCTGTATGCTGATGATGCAGCTATTGTGGCTGATTCTGATATTCAGCTACAGTCCCTGGTTGACAAACTATCTGCTGCTTGCCAGAAGTTCGGCTTAAACATCAGTCAAAGCAAGACTAAGATACTTGTCCAAAACACAAACACTGCACCTCAAGTAAGCATTAATGGCCAACCACTAGAAATTGTTGATCACTTTTGTTACCTTGGTTCCATCATATCCAACAACACTCTACTGCAGGGGTGGGCAAATTACGGCACGCGGGCCACATGCGGCCCGCCGGAGTGTTTTATGCGGCCCGTCGACACCTACAGAAATCAGGTGTGCCCACAGTATATACATACAAAAATGCAAATATATTAAAAATAATATCTATATAAATTATTGGAACTGTCTCGTTTTAAAAAGTTTCAAGCAAACGAAGATTATAATTATGCTTATTAACTATACATCAATCAATACTCAATTCAAAACATAATCAAAGGCCAGTATTTATTCAATGCTTTGATGAACTGTGTTGGGTAGGGTTGGAACAAGATGGTAAGTGTAACAAATGATGGAGCTCGACCTTTGACTGAGAAAAAAAGCTGTTTTTAATTTTTTTTTTTTTTAAATTTCCCAACCATAAACTCTAAACATGAACGTTTGCACAAAGCTGCATAACATTTCAACGTATCAATAACTCCAACCTATATAAAACTAAACCTTCCAACATGTTAAAAAAAACAAAAAAACAAAAAAAACATGTTAAATGAGAAGAAGAACAGATGTAGTATGTGTACCCAAATTGTGTGAACAGCAGCAAATATTTCATTAAATGTGGAAATACCGGTACAGCTTCTGGCACCCATGGGACTCCGGTGGAAGTACTGACTGGAACTTCTCTTGGCTTGGAGTTATGTCCTCTGGAGCTGAATCAGCTTCTGCGCTAAATAGTGAGCTGATGGTATTGAAAACTGGCTCTTGACGTCTTAAATTTTTTTTGGATACATTGCACAATTAAGGAATCTAAATAAGTGTTGTACTTTTAATAATTTCACTAGAAATAGTTTCACCTTTCATCAAAGGAAAATGACAAAATTTGTTTTCGTTTGCTGTTTGTAGAAATGAGAAAGCCTTGTTTGAAAAGATTTAACATATGTATTTACATTTCATATGCAAACAACCCATTGCAATAGCAATCATGAAAAATATCAATAGTCAATGTCCTTCAAGTAAGATAACAATTTCTTCCATGAGATTTTACATTCTTCTCATTTGCCCTGCCCATGCTAAGCTAGCTGATTTATTATTTATTAATATTTTGTTCTTAAATTGAAACTACCCATGGTTATCACACTTCGTTCTAATTAGGTTGATAATATTATATGTTCTCAATACCATTAGCTCACTATTTAGTACATTAGGTACAACTGTATATTTGTGGAGATATTGTGGTATTAAAAGGTAACAGCAATTATTTAAAAAATCGTAAAATTGCTTCAAAAATTGCTAACACTTGTTGTAATTCCTTTACGTGGAGTGTGGGAAAAAAACAAGAAACTCGAACATAAAACAGTGTAAATATGAATTAAAATACACTCTACACAGTTAGCTAGAGTATCTTTGTAAGTTGTATATATATATATATATATATATATATATATATATATATATATATATATATATATATATATATATATATATATATAATTATATATATATATATATATATAATTATATATATATATATATATATATATATATATATATCTGCGGCCCGCAATTTCCCAAATTTTTGGTAATGCGGCCCTCGATACAAAAAGGTTGCCCACCCCTGCTCTTCTGGATAAAGACATAAACAACCGGATAGCCAAGGCAATGGCCACCATGTCACGGTTGCAGAAAAGAGTCTGGGACAACATATTGCTGACTAGCAGTACTAAAGCCCTAGTCTACCGGACCTGTGTGTTGAGCACCTTGCTGTACGGAAGTGAAACATGGTCAACCTACTCATGGCAGGAAAAAAAGCTGAATGTCTTCTACCTCCGATGCCTAAGGCAAATCTTTAAAATAAGGTGGCAAGATAAGATGATAAGATAACCAATGAGGAAGTGCTACAAAGAGCAGGGTGCCAGGACATCCGCTCTGTTATCAGCAGCAGACGCCTTGGCTGACTTGGCCACGTTCGTAGAATGCCAGTAGGTCGACTTCCACAGGACATCCTGTATGGCGATCTAATAGAAGGCAGGAGAGCCGCTGGTCGCCCACTTTTACGTTATACGGATGTATGCAAACGCGACATGAAGCTCTTCAAAATCGACACTGGCAACTGGGAAGAGGTGGCACTGGACAGATCCACATGGAGAGAGAGCATAAAGGAAGGGTCTCTGATGGCAGGTGCCATACACAACAGAAGCAGAAAGAAGGGTGAAAATGCAACGGTGAATGGTGATTATGAATGCCCAACCTGCGATCGCAGCTGTTACAAGGATTAACCTCTTTAGTCACACAAGAAGTTGCAAAGGGAAAGGATCGTCTCTCGAGACGTAAAATGCCACAGAGAATAATAATAGCATTAATAAATCTCCGTATCCTGTGGTATCAAGTCATTAGTTGAACTAACAATACAACAGTTTCGGCAACACTATCAACATGGGCACGTATCGACGGAGATAGGCTGTAGTTGTTGATAGTTTGTAGTTCATAGTTTCTGATAGTCTTTCTGAAAATATTGAATCCTGACTTTTGACCTGCCTGAGTGGCACCACATCCGGGGCCGATTGAAAGGTTTTGTTTCCACTTTGTAACCTTGTTTAATAGCGAGTCGTATTTAGTTTCCTGTAAGACAGAGACACATAATTTTCAATAAAATTCCTAGACTCTAGTTCAATTATCATTTATTTGCTTCAGGTACCAAGGATCAAGTGGGCAGAGTAAGTTTTTCTTGATTTTTCATGTGGCTGGTTTTTAAGTTTATTTTTTGCAATCTTCTGCCAATTCTATTACTTTTGAGCTACTCTTTGAAACACTAATCTATTATCTTAATAATTTTATTAAATAACTATTAAGATAGTTAAAATGTGCGGTAAAATATACTTCAAAAAAAGTAAGTTATTGAATTCATATAAGCGGTTTACCAAAGAAGTTCCTATTTCCATGCCTATCAGCGCCACGAGGAGCTAGAGTATCAAAAGGCTTCAAACTAGAGAAATATCTTTTTAAAAATTGGATCTATACAGAGGCGGACTGGTTGTTACAATGGGCCCGGGCATTTCTATACAGTCCGGCCCACAAACTCTATATCTTATGATGGACATCCAATTCTATATCTACCTGTCCTCAAAATCATTCTGTTAAGTTTGATAAAGTATCGACAACTAAACTCATGCAAACAATGAAACTCTGTATCTTTATAAGAAATGTAGGTCTCATGTTACTTTTTAATCTTATCTTATCTTATATAATACAGACGTTACTTCAAAAAAAGAAGATGATTACGTCCTACGCGTCATGCATTTAGTCAAGCATATTAACCAATGACTTAAATTCTGCCAAGTCACTGGCTAGCTCAGGCAACCCATTCCATGCTGTAATAGCACTAGGGAAGAAGGAGTATTTGTACAAATTTGTCCTAGCATATGGGATGAGGAATGTGCCTTTATCTTTGTGTCTTTCAGAGTATTTTATTAAATTTTGTTTTTGTATTTTAAGATTATGGTTCAGTGTTTTATGTATAATTGCTACTTTACTTTTGAGTCTTCTGTCCTGAAGGCTTTCTAAATTTAGAGATTTTACTAAAGGTGTTACTCTAGTTAAGTGTGAATATTTGTTTGTTATGAATCTCACTGCTCTATTTTGTGTCTGTTCCAGTTTCTTAATGTTATCTTGAGTTGAGGGGTCCCAAACGGAGGATGCATATTCTATTATTGGCCTAACCAAGGTTAAATAACATTTTAGTTTTATGTTCTTATTTGATTTATAGAAATTTCTTTTAATAAACCCTAATGCTTTGTTTGATTTTTTAATAGTTTCATCAATATGTGGATTCCATGACAGTTTTTCATTTATTATAACACCTAGGTATTTTGCGTTTTTAGTCTGTGTTACTGGTTTGCCACGAATAAGATAAGTGGAATTAATTTGTTTTATTGAACAAGTAGTTAAAACCTTGTATGAAATGTTATGGAATTCTTGAACTATCTGCCAAAGACTAAAATAGTAACTCGTAATAACCAGCGACAGAACTGAGTAAAACTAGCTTCTTGCGATCTATAAGGCAAATGATGTAACAGTCACTTGTTTCTCTGGCCGACGGCTAATGAGGGTGTTTTGTGGCCAGCACAATGACCAACTGCTTTACTAATGTCAGGAACCCATTAGAGTTGGGTGGTCGCAGAGTCGTCATAAAAATCTCGTAATTCAGAATCACAATCTTCACCAAGATTTGAACATGGGGCCTTACGGTTCGGATACCAAGCACTTCATCACTCAATCATCAACCCACCTTGACGTGTAGAACCAAATCATTGGTTTATTCTTGATAACGGAATGGAGTCTGTCTGTATATAGACCATATCAGAGCGAAGTCTCTGCACTGTTTTCCTATTCTAGAGAATCACTAAACTAACCCTATTCTAGAGAATCACTAAACTAACCCTATTCTAGAGAATCACTAAACTAACCCTATTCTAGAGAATCACTAAACTTACCCTATTCTAGAGAATCACTAAACTTACCCTATTCTAGAGAATCAGTAAAAACTTACACTATTCTAGAGAATCACTAAACTTACCCTATTCTAGAGAATCACTAAACTTACCCTATTCTAGAGAATCAAAAAACTTACCCTATTCTAGAGAGACACTAAACTTACCCTATTCTAGAGAATCACTTAACTTACCCTATTCTAGAGAATCACTAAACTTACCCTATTCTAGAAAATCACTAAACTTACCCTATTCTAGAGAGTCACTAAACTTACCCTATTCTAGAGAATCACTAAACTTACCCTATCCTAGAGAATCACTAAACTTACCCTATTCTAGAGAGTCACTAAACTTACCCTATTCTAGAGAATCACTAAACTTACCCTATTCTAGAGAATCACTAAACTTACCCTATTCTAGAGAATCACTAAACTTACCCTATTCTAGAGAATCACTAAACTTACCCTATTCTAGAGAATCACTAAACTTACCCTATTCTAGAGAATCACTAAACTTACCCTATTCTAGAGAATCACTAAACTTACCCTATTCACGAGAATCACTAAACTTACCCTATTCTAGAGAATCACTAAACTTACCCTATTCTAGAGAATCACTAAACTTACCCTATTCTACAGAGTCACTAAACTTACCCTATTCTAGAGAATCACTAAACTTACCCTATTCTTGAGAATCACTAAACTTACCCTATTCTAGAGAATCACTAAACTTACCCTATTCTAGAGAATCACTAAACTTACCCTATTCTAGAGAATCACTAAACTTACCCTATTCTAGAGAATCACTAAACTTACCCTATTCTAGAGAATCACCAAACTTACCCTATTCTAGAGAATCACTAAACTTACCCTATTCGAAACTAATTACGTATTTCATTATCCGTCTTTATTAATGCGTCACCAAACTCTAATGACATTATATTTCCACCACCTTTTCCATCATCATTTCCACCATCATTTGTATCATCATTTCCACCATCATTTGTATCATCATTTCCACCATCATTTCCACCAGCATTTGTATCATCATTTCCACCACTTTTTCCATCATCATTTCCACCATCATTTGTATCATCATTTCCACCAGCATTTGTATCATCCTTTCCACCATCATTTGTATCATCATTTGTATCATTTCCACCATCATTTGTATCATCATTTCCACCATCATTTGTATCATCATTTCCACCATCATTTGTATCATCATTTGTATCATAATTTCCATCATCATTTCCACCATCATTTGTATCATCATTTCCACCATCATTTCCACCATCATTTGTATCATCATTTCCACCATCATTTCCACCATCATTTGTATCATCATTTGTATCATTTCCACCATAATTTGTATCATCATTTGTATCATTATTTCCACCATCATTTGTATCATAATTTCCACCATCATTTGTATCATCATTTCCACCATCATTTGTATCAGCATTTTCACCATCATTTGTATCATCATTTGTATCATAATTTCCATCATCATTTCCACCATCATTTGTATCATCATTTCCACCATCATTTCCACCATCATTTGTATCATCATTTCCACCATCATTTCCACCATCATTTGTATCATCATTTGTATCATTTCCACCATAATTTGTATCATCATTTGTATCATTATTTCCACCATCATTTGTATCATCATTTCCACCATCATTTGTATCATCATTTCCACCATCATTTGTATCATCATTTCCACCTTCATTTATATCATTTCCACCATCATTTGTATCATCATTTCCACCATCATTTGTATCATCATTTCCACCTTCATTTATATCATCATTTCCACCATCATTTGTATCATCATTTCCACCATCATTTCCATCATCATTTCCACCATCATTTGTATCATCATTTCCACCATCATTTCCACCATCATTTGTATCATCATTGTATCATTTCCACCATCATTTGTATCATCATTTGTATCATCATTTCCACCATCATTTGTAACATCATTTGTATCATAATTTCCACTATCATTTGTATCATCATTTCCACCATCATTTGTATCAGCGTTTTCACCATCATTTGTATTAGAATTTCCACCATCATTTGTATCATCATTTTCACCAACATTTGTATCATCATTTCCACCATCATTTGTATCAGCATTTCCACCATCATTTGTATTATCATTTATATAATCATTTCCACCAACATTTGTATCATCATTTCCACCATCATTTATATCATCATTTCCACCATCATTTGTATCACCATTTCCACTATCATTTTCTCCACCATTTTCATCATTTCCACCATCATTTGTATCATCATTTCCACCATCATTTGTATCATCATTTCCACCATCATTTGTATCATTTCCACCATCATTTGTATCATCATTTCCACCATCATTTGTATCAGCATTTCCACCATAATTTGTATAAGCATTTCCACCATCATTTGTATCATCATTTTCACCAATATTTGTATCATCATTTCGACCATCATTTCTATCACCATTTCCACTATCATTTTCTCCACTATTTTCATCATTTCCACCACAATTTCCACCATCGTTTCCACCTGCAGATGTCTGTGGCTACATTGACCCATCATGCCGCGGCAGCCCAGGCGAGTACGACACTGTGTTTGCCTACACCTACGACATAGGCACTAAGATCTGCGGCAAGGTCAGTGTCTACACGAGGTGCAGCAACAGCTATGGAGGCCAGAGCAACATCTTCCAGAACCAACTGGACTGCTCCTCAGCTTGTGAGAACCGCGGGTATTAATTGTGACTTCCCCCCTTGATTCTAGTTTCTATTACATGATTTGATATTTGTAATACTGTTTGTCTGAGTCACTTTGAAGTTAGGTTTAAACATGAAATGAAACTTATTTAAATCTATATACATGCGGTTTAAGAAATAAAATGCTCTATCTATTTATTTTTCTGTCTTGTGTTTTGTGTATGTAAGTAGTGCATTATTTTATGGAATTAGTTACATGTAAGTTTCAACGAATGTCCTCAAAACTACACGTTTAGCAGCAGAAGATGGGTTAGGGTTAGTGTCTTAACATTGAAATGTATTATATATGGCTGAGAAGAAGAAACCGCTTGGCTAACTATCTAGGGGGGCTCGAATTCGAAAGACGACTTGAGCTGAGTTGTGCTTGCTAAGCTCCTAAAGGCAGCACGGGAACCTTCTCCCAGATAGCCCTCTCTCCCACCACTGGTCCACAAAAGAGATTTGATCGCCCTTAGCATACTTTAAGCATGCATTAAAAAGAATATCAAAACAAAAAGATGTGAAGAATGGATGAGCGGTATACACTGCCTGGCTACAAAGAAATGGGGCTAGAGTTTGAATCCGAGCTCGAATTTGTAAATACTAGACGAGTTGTGCTGGCTGACCGCACGGTGATCTCCCGTTTATTTCTGGCCATGTATTCGCGAGAAAGAACGGATTCGAAAGCATTGGGCAAATATTATATAGCAAAACATTCCATGTTTAAATATGTGCCACTGAGTACACACATTTCATTAATCACCTATTTTTTTTTCCTTTTAGTTGAGCTTCTGTCATAAAATCATAGTCAGTTTTCTGATGTCGTCAGATTACAGTATTGACACACACACACACACACACAAAGATTACTAAGACATAGGAAGATTTGTACAAAAGGCGGAAGAAGTTTTAAGACTTAAAAAAAATACAAAATTTTCATTCAATTTTATATTAAAGCTTTTTATCCTATCTTATGGGAATAACTTATATTTCAAATGAACGCCTAAAGACACACACACATACACACTAGAGTAGATCTAAACGGTTCACTTTATTATTGAGATATCTAGTTGTTCCGTATTGTTGTTTGTACAATGACACACCAGCCAGTGACGTCAGCTATTACGTCATTTATCGCAGCAGACGAGAATAGCTCCACATAAACATAACGGGAATGAATGTCCGACCGCTGGTTTCTAAACAGACAAGTAGATGACAGCTGTTGGTGCTCAAGTGTAATTAGGGATCATTCTCTCTGCTTCTCTCACTCTCTCCCTTTCTCTCTCTCTTTCTGTCTCCATTTCTCTCTCCCAGTCCCCACTTTCAGAGGCCTTTCTCTCTCTCTTTCTGTCTCCATTTCTCTCTCCCAGTCCCCACTTTCAGAGGCCTTTCTCTCTCTCTTTCTGTATTTTTCTTTTTTTCACTTTCCTTCCCGTTTTCCTTTTCTTTCGCTCTCTCTCTCTCTCTCTCTCTTTTTATCCCTCTCTCCCCCCTCGTTCTCTTTGCCTTTCTCTGTTTATCTATCTACTTGATAGTACAAGAGTAATACAATGAGAACAATTTAATATTCGCAAACCAGTTTTAATTTTATAAATATATAATATACAAAGTCCATAAAGACCTCACAAAAATATATACAGCTTCTGATAGCAATTTATCAATAATAATACAACGACTTGCTATAAACGGATTTGTCACCAAGGTTAGACAATGCGATGACCTCATGCGAACCTTAATAGAACTCTAACCTGTCGGAAAAAGCGCGCACACACACACACCACACACACACAGGAAAATTGTTGCCGAATGTCATAGTTGTATGACTGTATGCCATCCTTCAACGTCAGTCTTGTCATCAAATGACAATCCAACGCCTTGAAACTCCCCTCCCCCCCCCCCCCAACCCAACGCTGCAGTGTATGACGTAGTCATTTAACAGTTTTCCTGTAAAGTGTCAATCTGAACCTAAAATGGACACTCTCTGTGTTTCAACATTAGAGGCGTGTGCAGATCTTAGGGAAACTCAAAAGGTAAGGTTCTATCTCAAGGCGTGTCATCTTTATTGTGTATACAACGAAAGCAGTTGTACATACTTGTATGTATGTGATATTTATTGTATGTAATTAGCATTCACTGGCGAAGGGGCTTACTGTGCTCTGGCCCACGATTAATTGGGGCCCTTACATAGGGCCCATTGAGATAAAGTCTTTTATTACTTTCAAAAACATACAAAAGCATTGGGTTTCATGAAAAAGTAAGCCTGTTAGATCTACTTGTGGGAAGTCGCTACTATATTTTGTAAAAGTAAGCCTGTTAGATCTACTTGTGGGAAGTCGCTACTATATCTTGTAAAAGTAAGCCTGTTAGATCTACTTGTGGGAAGTCGCTACTATATTTTGTAAAAGTAAGCCTGTTAGATCTACTTGTGGGAAGTCGCTACTATATCTTGTAAAAGTAAGCCTGTTAGATCTACTTGTGGGAAGTCGCTACTATATTTTGTAAAAGTAAGCCTGTTAGATCTACTTGTGGGAAGTCGCTACTATATATCTTGTAAAAAGATCGTAGTCTGCAAAAACAGAAATAAAGATTGCCTTTTTGTAAATGCACTGATACTTATAGGACGAACAAATTAATTCTCGTCACACTAAACCTTTGAGTTTTTTTCAAGGGGCCCTCCATGAGACTGGAACCATGGGTTCGCTGTTAATTGTATGTTGAACCATGGTTGAACTAAAACACATAACTTTAAAGAACAAAGAGTTATAAAATGTGACACATGCCAGGTTACGGATAACGGATTTTATTTAAAACTTTTATTGAATTTCCGTATAAGTTTTTACACTACTCAGTCTGTCTGGTACACATTTTGTCCATTTATTCTCCCACTTCTTAAGGTTGGATAAAGCTGAAGTTTTGCACAAAAGGTCATTTGTTTCGAACCCAGGACCCTCGATTCGGAAGCGAAGCGCTTTACCGTTAAGCAACCGTGCCTTCTGTTAGTTAATTAATGCATGTATATAAAGGGAGATACATCTTGAAGTATTGAGTGTTATTGCTGTAACTGTACGGTCATTTCCCTTTTATATTACTTGTATTCTTTAAAGTATTTTCCTTGTATTTTACTTGTAAGTTTGACTTTAAATTTTATTCTGTTCTGGTATTTCAAAAGGCAAGAGAAGATAATCATTGCCTTCCTATTTTTTTTTACTCCTATTTACACCGCCTAAAAAACTTCCATCATTTTTCATGTTTAAGTAATCTACTTCAATTGTAAGAGTAGGTGCAACTGAGAGTTACAGAGTCTAGTTTTATGATTATATTGTAAGGAACCTCTTTGACTAGTACTTATCCTTACGAATGTGTTGGTCCGCGATACTAATTATTCACAGGTTCGAGATGCACCTCCATACTTCAATGTTTATTTCCGCCTTCACTAGTAAAACGATTTTGGTTCAACTCATAAAACTTGAATGCACTTATAGCTGGACATTAGATGGTCGAAATGTTCTTGCCCAAACAGCGGTCTCCCCCCCCCCCCCCCCCGTCTTCGATGTGTCTACGGAATCGCATACACCTGGGACTGTTCAGGATTAGCAGCGTCGGAGGTTCTGCCAGGTTGCTGCACTGTGTGCTGCAAGCTGCCCAAAGGTCACCGTCTCCTGATTTATTTTCCAAGATTGGATACAATTTACTTCGCCTCCTATTTGAGTAGATCTTAGAAGGTATCAACAGAGTCTTCTGATTGGTCCACTCTAAATGAACAGGCTTGTTCAAACTCAATTCTGATTGGTCCACTCTAAATGAACAGGCTTGTTCAAACTCAATTCTGACTGGTCCACTCTAAATGAACAGGCTTGTTCAAACTTAATTCTGATTAGTCCACTCTAAATGAACAGGCTTGTTCAAACTTAATTCTGATTGGTACACTCTAAAGGAACAGGCTTGTTCAAACTTAATTTTGATTGGTCCACTCTAAATGAACAGGCTTGTTCAAACTTAATTCTGATTGGTCCACTCTAAATGAACAGGCTTGTTCAAACTCAAGAGGAGAGATTCGTGCCTAACAAGTTTAAAAGTTTAATTTTTGTGTTCATAAAAAGTGCCGTTACTTTGAAACACTTCAGCTGCGTGAAGGGGGGACTACTGTGTTTGAGACATTGTTCTGACCATAGCTAATGTCTAGACTTCCATTTTATTTCTATGAGATGATCTCTAGATCTAGTTGTTCCAAGACTGAAAGGTGTCAAACAGAGTTCAACTTTTTTTTTTTAACAGAATGACTTTCAAGGCAGTGCTTACCTTCCTATTAGTGCTGGGTAAGTTTATAGGTACAAATATTCTTTCTTTCCTAGTGCTATTAGAGAATGGAATGAGTTGCCTGAGTCAGCCAGGAAAACCAGTGACTTGGCAGAGTTTAAGTCATTGACTAATTTGCATGGGTGGATGACATAGGGACCTGTGTAGGACTTAATCATCTTTTTGAGCTATCTTCTGAATGTAATAAGAAAGAAGATAATCGCAGTTATTTCGTTCTCTCTCTCTCTCTCTCTCTCCCCCCCTCTCTCTCTCTCTCTCTATCTCTCATGTGATCTCCTTACATTTCTGTATAGATCCTTGTATAATTCACCCCTTTCTGTCTCTGTCTCTCTCTCTCCCAATAAATCCTATTACAGATTTGTTTGATATAGAAAAAGGGAGATAAACTATGCATTATTTAGATTTGTTAGTGATTGTAGGTGCTTTATTCGTTCCATATGCTAGGACACATTTGTACAAATACTCCTTTTTCCCTAGCGCTATTAGAGCATGGAATGGGTTGCCTGAGCAAGCCAGGAAAGCCAGTGACTTGGCGGAGTTTAAGTCATTGGTTAATATGTATGACTAAATGCATGACGCGTATGATGTAATCCTCTTCTTTTTTGAAGTAACGTCTGTATCATACAAGATAAGATGTTTTTATTTTTCATTTACCTTATTGTTTTGTTTGAAGACTACATTTTCCCTTTCAGCTACTTCTTCGTTACAAGAAAAAGTAAGTGTAACTGTTGCCTTGTTGAAGTGTGTAGGCATTGATATATTCTAGCAATTTAGCGTATTCTTTGTCTTTAAACGCTTTAAAGACCAGCTTAGGCGCCAACTTGTCTTAGTAGACATAGAAGACAGCACATGCGGTTTCAGAACAAGACAGCTGGGTGTCGCTCACAACGGCCGCGGGGATACACATTTGAGACCAAAAGGAAATCCGCTGCCGAGGACAGACGTAGACGGCGAAAAGAATTTTAAATCGACCACCGGCAGACAATGGTTCTGCTTGCACTGGTTGTGGCAAAATATATAGGTCACAGCTGACCTGCTTAGCCACGGTAAATATTGCATTCATCATTAATCTTCGGACTCGAAGACAAGCATTACTATTGTCTTTATTCAAACACAAAATGTTTCTTAATGAATATAGCAAATATATACGTATATTTCTTATTAATAGATTTAGAAAAAACAAGCAGGGCTAAAATATGTAAAATACTTTAAAGAAAAGACAATGCCTCCTTTTTACAGCCTAGCGACCTTGTAAGAGCAATTAGTCTTTTTTCTTACATACTAAACCCTGCCTATCCCATACCATTTTTTGTCCGAATCCTGGTTAAGTGAATGTATACATCTACTCAGGGTATATGTATATAAAATGATAGCCCTAGAGATCTAGACAAAAGACCTGTATATACTGAAAACACAGCCACATATCCTATGGTTGCTTACGTAACTCTTTTTCAAGCTGGAAGGGAATTCGCCTTATGAATCTTGGAAATCGCTCTTCGGTCTCAGAAAATTAATGATCTTTAGATTTCAAACCTTAGAAATAAAACAACCCCGTTTCTCGGATATGAAATAGAAGAGGCTATGAATCACAGAACTAGAGTCTATATATTCACGCAATCTATGATATTAAGCTTGTTTCCTTTTAGCTTCCATAGAGAATACAACATAGGATTATGTCGCTGTTATGAGAATTCTTAATCTAAATATTTCAAGCCTATTGATTTTAGTAATCTTATGGTTTCAGATCGTGCCAACAAAATGAAATAGATCTTTCTAGATCTTGTTTGCAAAATAGGAAATTAATCTAAAAAAGCCATTGCCTAACCTAATAACGGTGTGGCAATTTAGTTTGTAATTATTTTCCCAAAGATATATACATTAACTGTCGAATTTGTAGGAAAATCGTTAGAGCCGTTTTCAAAATCCGTGTCAAGGTTTTTCACAATTCCCATGAATTTGCATGCTGAATAGAGGAATCGTAACACAATATGGAAATTGCATGAAAATATAAAATAATTTTGTTTCTTTAATATATTTCAGATGTTCTTTCAAAATTGAAGACTATTATATCCTAGCCCAAATCTCCCGCTGGCAGGGTTCGAACCCGTGACCGGATACCACATGACCACGCGGCCATCCAATGAATTAAACAAACCAACTCAAATTTCATAACACTTGCATGAAATTGAGTAATCAGACTACACCTTAAGATGTTACATGAAAAGGATCTGTTACTAGAATAGACATGTAAAATGTAAACATTGAAAGTAAGGTTTTGTTATGCAGCTCGCGGCACGAAAGATGACCTCTAGGCTTGAACTTAGTTTCAAGTTAACAATTTTTGTTAATTCAATACTGAATGAAATAATCTTTCTGAAATAGTAACACAATGTGCTGTCACGTGATTTCAATTTTCTCTTTCATAGGACTGAAAAATAAGAGACATTTAATGGGGATCGAACCTAAGACGTTCGCTTTACTAGCACGACGCTCTAACACTTCAACTAGCTCCCCATACCATGAGAGAAATGTCATCTCTAAATAAATTATTCAATTTTTTTTCTCCTTGAAGAATCGTCGACGTGGTGGAAGTCACAACCAAGGAGTTTACAGCGGACATGGCGGACATGGAGGACTTGGGGAGCCTAAGTAAGTGTTTAAGATTTTAAACCCAGAATGAGCTAAACAGCGAAAATGGTGGCACACCGTCACTCTTGTGTGAACAAAAATGTGGTTCTCAGTAGTGACACCAGTCGACAGAAAGAGTTCTGTTTCAACTATGGTTATAATGTAAGCAACAGCGACAGATAGATAGATATATAGATAGATAATAGATATATATATATATATAGAGAGAGAGATAGATAGATAATAGATAGATAGACAGATAGATAGATACATGGGCGTAGCCAGGGGGGGGTTGGGCCCCACCCCCCCGAAATGGAATTTAGTGACTGATTTTTTGCTTTGATTTTGTTTATTTTAGCGGAGAATTTATACTAAAATATCACTTGCCCTAGCACATCAAAGGAGGTTTTGAGTTTAAAACCCCCTACCAGGGGTTTTTGAATTTAAAACCCCTACCAGGGGGGTTTTTAGTTTAAAACCCCCTACAGGGGGTTCGAGTTTAAAACCCCCTACCAGCGGGGTTTGAGTTTAAACTCCCCCCTACCAGGGGTTTTCGCTGTTAAATTCCCCTCTTCTATAACACAAAACAAAAAAAAAATGCAAACGACAATATCCCAAATTTCACGAGCACAGGTAAGGAAGATTTTGATTTTTAACCCCCCTCCAAAATTTACGATAAACCCCCTCTTCAATATAAAAAACAGAAAATTACACTCTCAAAATTCTATGAGCGTAGCCAAAGGGGTTTTAAGTTAACCCCCACCCCCTCTTCAGTAGGGTTTGAGGCCAAAAAATAACTCTTCAATACCCGGTATAAAAAAACGCAAATTACGCACTCAAAATTTCATGAGCGTAGCTAAATGGGTTTTGACTCAGTTTTGAGTGTGAAACCCCCTTCAGCAGGGTTTGAGGGTAAAAAAATACCTCTTCAATAGAAAAAAAAAAGAAAATTACAAACTCAGAAATCTATGAGCGTAGCCAAAGAGGTTTTGGGTTTAAACCCTTCGCAAGCGGGGTTTGAAGCTAAAAAATGCATCTTCAATGTAAGAAAAAAGCAAATTACGCACCTAAAATGCTATGAGCGTTGCCAAAAGGAGTTTTGAGTTGAAACGCCCCTTCAGAGTGGTTTGATGCTAAAAAATACCTCTTCAATATACAAATTACACATTAAAACTATTTGAGCGTAGCCAAGACAATTGAGGGTTTTGAGTTTAAATCCCTCTCCTACAGATTGCTTTTTTAAAAGTTTAAAACCCCTCCAGATGGTTTTGAGTTTAAAATCACCCTACAGAGCGTTTTGAGGTGGAAAATCTCTATCTTCAATATTATTCTAAAGCAAACTACAATTACTAAATTCTATGTCCGTAGCTAAATGGGGTTTTGAATTTAACAAAAAAAACACATAACTCCAGAGATGTTTTAGTATAAAACCACCAACAGATGATTTTGACGATAAAACTTCACTTTTCGATATAAAATCTAAAGCAAACTACAGTCACTTAATTCCAAGAGCGTACTCAAGAGAGGTTACACATTTCTACCAGTGGCTGTTCTCATTTAATAAAGTGCAGTGAATAGTCATCTGCCGAAATTGAAAAACACTAAATGTGGCTCAACAAAGATGGCTCAGACAGTTTTTAGGAGTCAGAACTGGGAGTCGACTCTTTAGTAAGATTGTGACAGAGCGTCGCATGAGGTTTGCGGGACATGTTCTCCGACAAAATGAATTAGGCGTAAGAATAGTTGCGATGACATCCTAGTACAAATTGGCGCCACACATTCATGCAGGTCCTCGGAGCAGGTGGGAAGAGGCCTCAGACATTATTAGTGACAGATTTTTGTGGAAACAGCTTGACGGCGAATGCGCCGAACGGCGCGGGAGTGTCTAAGACAGTAAGACCTCAGTAAGACCTCAGAATATGCATTTTGTTGGCTTTCAGGATCAAAAATAGTGCTTGGCGGCGCCCCGCGCTGGGGGAGCTCCTAGCGCCCCCCCAGACCCCCTTGCTGGCAATAGTTAGGAGTCTACAATTTTCCCACTAACTCCAGGAAGAACCTATTCTAGGGCACAATAAGCGTCTTCCTAAAGAATGATGGGTCAGAATGTAATAAAGATTATATACACACACACATACATACATACATCCCCCCCCCCGAAAAAAAATCCTGGCTACGCCCATGGATAGATAGATAGATAGATAGAAGCATAGATAGAAGGAGACAAAGGTAGCAACTTAGCTATACATTGTATCCCTTCCTGTTTTAGTAACCAAGGCAACTGTTACGAGCGATGCTACTCGGCTTATCAGGTCAACGCCAGCAACTACTTCGTCGCAGGCTGTGTCTGTAGCCAGTACAACTTCCCCGAGTCAGTAGGAGGTGGCCCAAGTAACCATGGAAGCAGTCCATTCAGTAAGTCCCTCATTGCATTTATGGTATTTCTCTGTTCAGTCTAGTTGCTAAGTTCAAGATTCAAAATGCCATGACTTATTTGTTTCCATATTCAGAATGCGCTCTTATCTTATCTTATATAATACAGACGTTACTTCAAAAAAGAAGATGATTACGTCCTACGCGTCATGCATTTAGTCATGCATATTAACCAATGACTTAAATTCTGCCAAGTCACTGGTTTTTCTGGCTAGCTCAGGCAACCCATTCCATGCTCTAATAGCACTAGGGAAGAAGGAGTATTTGTACAAATTTGTCCTAGCATATGGGACGAGGAATGTGCCTTTATTTTTGTGTCTTTCAGAGTATTTTATTAAATTTTGTTTTTGTATTTGAAGAT
This sequence comes from Biomphalaria sudanica, assembly GCA_036873155.1. Lineage (NCBI taxonomy): Eukaryota > Metazoa > Mollusca > Gastropoda > Planorbidae > Biomphalaria > Biomphalaria sudanica. The sequence continues at coordinate 347,668 of JAZGLO010004765.1, forward strand.
TATGGTTCAGTGTTTTATGTATAATTGCTACTTTACTTTTGAGTCTTCTGTCCTGAAGGCTTTCTAAATTTAGTGATTTTACTAATGGTGTTACCCTAGTCAAATGTGAATATTCGTTTGTTATGAATCTCACTGCTCTATTTTGTGTTTGTTCCAGTTTCTTAATGTTTTCTTGAGTTGAGGGGTCCCACACGGTGGATGCATATTCTATTATTGGCCTAACCAAGGTTAAATAACATTTTAGTTTTATGTTCTTATTTGATTTATAGAAATTTCTTTTAATAAACCCTAATGCTTTGTTGGATTTTTTTATAGTTTCATCAATATGTGGATTCCATGACAGTTTTTCATTTATTATAACACCTAGGTATTTTGAGTTTTTAGTCTGTGTTACTGGTTTGCCATGAATAAGATAAGTGGAATTAATTTGTTTAATTTTTTTTGTTACTCTTAACAACTGACATTTTTCTGGGTGGAAAGACATGCTCCAATTTGATTCCCATTTCTGTAATTCATCTAATTCTCTTTGTAAAATATATGTGTCTTGTTTTGTTTTTATTGTTCTATATATTATGCAATCGTCTGCAAATAATCTGACTTTTGTTCCTGAACTAATGCAATTTGGTAAATCATTTATGTAAATTAAAAATAGTAGTGGACCCAAGACTGTTCCTTGAGGTACACCTGAGTTTACTGTTATTGGTGTTGATTTAGAGCCATTTATTATTACAGTTTGTTCTCTCCCTATCAGAAAATCTTTAATCCACTGATGCAGTGGACCGTTAATGCCGAAATATTTTAATTTTTTAAGCAAACTATGGTGGTGAACTTTGTCAAAAGCCTTGGAAAAATCTAGTAAGATAGCATCTATTTGTTCACTATTATCTAAACCTTTTGAGAAATCATCAATTAGTCCTATTAGTTGTGTTTCACATGATCTATATTTCCTAAAGCCATGTTGGTATGGGGTGAGGACATTATGTTTGTCTAAGTGGTTTATGATGTTGCTACATATTATGTGTTCTAGTATTTTACATGTGATGCTGGTAAGTGATACTGGTCTGTAGTTTCCTGGATCAGATTTTTCTCCTTTTTTAAATAGGGGGGGTGACATTAGCTTCTTTCCAGTCCTTTGGTACTCTGCCCTGGTTAAGCGATGCCTGAAAGAGTATTTTGAACACTGGGGCTAGCTCATTGCTTAGTTCTTTGAGTAATCTAGCTGGAATACCATCAGGTCCAGACGCTTTATTTGGTTTGGTGTTGGCTAATAGTTTTTGAATTCCATTTTCTTGTACTACTAAATCTTCTATGTTGTCTACTTGGTTCAAATTAAGAAATATGTCTTTGTCTCCTGGGGCTGAGAATGCTGATGCAAAGTATTTGTTTAGGATGTTTGCTTTAGTTTCATTATCATTATGTATTATGTTATGTTCATCTTTTAATGGCGCTATGCCTGTTGTTTCCATTTTCTTAGACTTAATGTATGACCATAGGTTTTTGTTGTTATCTTTAGATATTACATTGTTTATGTATTCACTCTGCAGCTGTCTGCTTACTTTTTGGGTTAGGTGTTTAATTTTTATATACTTTTTGTAAACTCTTTCTGCCTTGGTTTCTTTAAATTTTCTATATAGGTTTTCCTTCTGTTTACAAAGCTTCTTTAGTCTATTATTAAACCAGCATTTATTTATTTTGTTTGATGTGTATTTAGTTGGTATATGATTTTCTATAATGCTTTTAAGATGGATTTTAATGAAATTCCAGAGGTCATCGACTGGTTGGTTAATGTCTTTTTCTAATAAGAATGTTTGTTGAAAGTTTAATGCAGCTTGGTGTAGTTGTGTTAGGTTACATTTATTCCAGAGTAAGATTTTTCTTTTGGTTTTTGTATTGGCTACTGCTTTTATCTGACTGTGTATTTTTATGATCTCATGGTCTGATAGACCAGGGATAATATCATAATCAACTACTAATCCAGGTCTGTTGGTTAAGAAGAGATCTAATGTGTTGTTTAATCTAGTTGGCTTTTTAATGATTTGATCTAAACTTAGGTTGTGTAAAGTTTCTATGAAAAGCTCATTTATGTCCTTAAGGTTTTGGTGTTTATCTATGGTTAGTGTTTTCCAATTTATATCAGGTAGGTTGAAGTCACCCATAATCCAAAAAACTGCATTTTTATTTGTCTCTTTAAGTGTAGTAATCTGATTACATAGTTCCTGCATGTATTCTAAACTAGAATTTGGTGGTCTGTAAATGCTGCCTATTATAAGGGATGTTGAGGTGGTATTAATTTTACAAAATGTAGATTCTATGTTTTTTGAGTTAGGTAAGGTAATTTCTTCAGCTATAAGAGTGTTTTTTATTGCTAAAAGAACTCCTCCATGATTATCAGCCCTATCTTTTCTAAAAATTTCATAATTACTATTGAAAATTTCTGCATTATAAATTTCAGGATGTAGCCAAGTTTCTGTTCCTGCAATTATGTCTGGTTTCTCACATTCTAATAAAATTTCTAAGTCTGCTGTTTTGTTCCTAATACTTTGAAAATTTATTACTACGGTTTTAAGGTATTTTGGTATTACTTCTTTAGGAGGTTTGTTTAGTGAGGCTGTTGTATTAATTTTAGTAGATTTAGGTTTAACAGGAGTGGATCTGGCTAGTGGTTGGTGAGTTGGTTTTGGGATGGTGTTTAAGATGTTGTATGGGTTAGAAGTGTCCGCATCAAAGGAATCAAACAGTCCTGATGTAAACTGAGGTAACCCACACGGTACACAGTGCCATGATGCATCTTTGTTGCCTAAGGCATAATACACAGGTGTATTCATATGGAGACATGATGCATGGTACCATTCATCGCAGGTGTCACATTGAATGGCTTTCTGTTTCATGGTGCATACTTTTTTGCAGATGTTGCATCTATCTTTAGATCTAGGCCCTGGATTTGACTCTACATCTCCTGCTATTAATATTAACAGTGAAAGGTATTTATTTCTACTGTGTCTGATTGAGAACTTCCATTTGTGATGGGTAATCTTCTTTAATGTTATTGATGTGTATGTTAGGTTATTTTTGAAGTTGCATTGATTTAAAGTGTGATGATTGATTATGACTGTTGTTTCATTTTTAAGTTTAGTGTTGACTGAGGTAGATCTAGTTCTGTGTTCAGTTAGTGTGTATTTAGTAATTATTAGGATAAATAGCCAGAGCAATTTCATGATGACTGTTGTTGATTTTAGTTTTAAAAGGTCTAGTCTAAAATAGTTTAAGGTTAAAAATGCCTAAGATGGCCTAAGCTAAGTCTAAAGTGATAGCTAATTTACAATGACAATCAAATGGTTTATTCAAAATATAGACCTAGACTAGATCCAGATCTAATTCAAGATCTAGATCTAATTGTAGATCAATATATTTATGTGTTTAACTAACTTTAACTAACTATATAGAGTATTACTATTAGTTTATAATTAGTAGTATTTGTAGATGATTAGTAGATCTAAGGCCTTAATTAAAGTCTAAGTCTAAGACTGACTAGATCTAAAATCAAAGAATATAAAAATACCTAAACTAAGAGTTGTTAATTTGAATTAATTAGTGGAAATAATGCTAAATTAAGTTAAATCTATAATTTAAAGATATTAGTTTATTAGTTGAATAGCTTTTTAAAGGAATTCTATTTGGTTTATATACAACAAAACGAAAATTTAACTCATCTATGATAACTGTAAACAGGGAGCAGCCATCTTGTCAAGAGCTCTCATTTTACAACTAGTTCGTGTATGTGTTTGTCCTACCCTCAGGAATAATAACAAGCTAAATAAAAAAACAAAGCTTGTATTGAGTGCAATTGAATCAATTATTCTGAATTAATCATGTAATTGATTTTTAATAAATATACTCTAACAATAATATTATATTATCTGTGTACTTGGTGTCAGGGGCAGTGTCACAGCCTGGTTTCGTTATAGGCGTGATGACGCGAATGTCTCTGTGTTGTAGATATCTCTACAATGCTCTTTACTGATAACTAAGTACTTTCACACACGCACTAGATTTGCCAGTGCGTGAGAACACTAATATACTGAACTCTTTGACCACAATACTTATAATAATTAATAGACTCACTTGTAGCAGACATGGCTTTTATTACATAAAAAAATGAATCATAATATATTGGCGACTTCAGCCATCACAAAATACATCCAAGAAAATTAGTCCTGAATACAAATCAATTCAATGACACTCTACTTGTACATTTAATATCAAAAACACTCCTCTCTTACCAGAGTCTATAAATCAACTGACTGTCCACCTCGTGGTCAGCTTCCGCCCAAAAAAACAAAATCTCGTGCGAATCGTGCACGGAATGGTTCAGTGATTACTAGTCACAAAATATTACAGGGGTTCTAAAACTGACGTGACAGGCAGGTAAATGAGTGAATGTGTTATTTCTGTCTTGCTATTTAGGTGTGAAAGAGTTATATCCCTTTGTTTATATCCTCAGGTATGAAAGTGAACAGTACACACGCGATGTTTTTTGAATGTTTTTAGTTTTCCTTGTATGAGAGATAGAGAGAGAGAGAGAGAGAGAGAGAGAGAGAGAGAGAGAGAGAGAGAGAATTTAGTTAGTCACTTGTTTGCTGGAGTTGAAGTGGACTGATGTTTGTATGCTGTCACGGCGTTTTTTTCCCTATAGTTATTTAACTTGTTATTTCCTGGATAGTTATAGTTTTATTAAACTTGTTATTTCCTGGATAGTTATAGTTTTATTAAACTTGTTATTTCCTGGATAGTTATAGTTTTATGAAACTTGTTATTTCCTGGATAGTTATAGTTTTATTAAGCTTGTTATTTCCTGGATAGTTATAGTTTTATTAAACTTGTAATTTCCTGGATAGTTATAGTTTTATTAAACTTGTTATTTCCTGGATAGTTATAGTTTTATTAAACTTGTTATTTCCTGGATAGTTTGAGTTTTATTAAACTTGTTATTTCCTGGATAGTTTGAGTTTTTTGGTTCATTTAGTCATTTTAGTGTATATTTTTATGTTAATTAGTGAGTATTATTGATCAACATTGATCGGACTTATAGAGCTTCTAATCACATCTCTGTTGAACTCCTTTTGTTAGGGTCCAAGTCATAGAGCTAAAGTACCTCCTAGAGCCAAGCAAAAGAACGAAACAATTGGACATATTTTCATTGCTTTTATTTAGCGCAACTGTCATGCTTAAAGCATGCCCAATGTCCTACAGTGCATCACTTTAGTAGTGGAACAGTTGGAAAAGGGAAGAAAAAAAAGGGGGAGGGGTATCTGGGAGAAGGTTTCCGCGCAGCCTTTTCAAAAATATATTTTTTTTAAAGTTGCTCGAGTTTGAATTCGATCCCGAGCCTTCACGAGCCACTGAGCTATCCAAGTGCTTATAAAAGTAGAAGGTTTCACAATTTTAGAGTACAACCTTATTCTCTATACAAAACTTATCTCCCCTTAGCTTAGCAGGCCCCCACTGTCTCTATATTAAGAACAAAATGAAGTACAAGTAATGGATGAACTGAATGCGTGCATTTTTTTTTATTGGTTCTCGTGTTGTCATCGAAAAGGAAATAATTGTGGGAAGTTTCAACTTGATCCGTGAATGGGGAGTGCTAGAAATAACCAATAACTCTAACCAGCGAGACAAAGTTAATATCAACTTTATAATAAGAAATAAAGTCTGTGTCTTACCAGCCTCGGAGCTAATGTTCAGATCGTTTCTTCTTTCCTAGACATCTGTGGCTACATTGACCACACATGCCGTGCCAGCCCCAGCGAGTATGACACGGAGTACGCCTACAGCTACGACAGCGGCACCAAGACTTGCGTCAAGATCAGAGTGTACAGCAAATGTGTCAATGGCTACAGCAGCCAGAGCAACATCTTCCAGAGTCAGCAGGCCTGCTCTACGACTTGCGAGGCCCGAGGTTATTAATGATTTCTTCTTCTAGTTCCCATTTAATAAAAGGTTCATATCAGAGAGTAACCCTGTATCTGAGATGAACCTTGCAGTGGTTTTCAGATCAGGTAGTTCTCCATATAGTTTTTCTTCTATAGGAGAGTTTCGGTGCCAGAGTCTCGCTCGGGCTTCACTTTGTAGGACATGATCAGCCTTCTCTGGTGATGCTACACAAGGGAAAGTGTTTCTGATCTCCATTTTTAATGTCTCATTCTGTTGTAAAGGATATTTTTATGCCCGTCCATAATAAGATATTAATAATATTTGAGTGCGCGGTATTTTCAATTCTCATTTACATAAATTATCATTTCTCTTGAAAGAATAATTTATTTGAATGATGCGAATACGAAACTAACCACACACAACTTCCGTTAACCTTTCATTTCGTCTTCTCTTAATTTGTTCCAATTAATGTTTATATTATTACGTTTTTATAAATAGGACTTTAATAACAACCTCTTTAGTAAGTTTTTTGGAATGTCAATATCATGATAACCTGCTTGGATACTTATATGATGGGTCACGAGTTCAAATCCCGATATAAACTTCGACATATCTTTATTAAAACTAAAAGTAAGCTCGGAAGCCTTCTTCTTGATATTTCCACCCTCCAATGTCCCCAAAAGAAACGATTCTGTACGCTTTGATTATGTTTTACTTAATAGTAATAATGTTGAATCAATACATTTTCTTCTGCTAACCATGTCTCAAAAGATTAACTGTGATGATATAGTGTACAGTTGAATCACATTGTGCGTTTGTGAATGTTTATAAATGCAATACAGACTGAGTGTATTTCTAAATTGACAATATGTTAATACCTGCGTTTATATTTTGTGTATTTCTATTTGATTGGGGAGCTTGCATTCTCTAAATATATCACACACATATATATATATATTTGCATTTTCATGGGCATTTCCTCTAGAGCTATGTAAATCTTGATTAAGGTAAAAAGTCATATAAACATACACACACACAAATAGACACCTATATTTCATCACACATACACTTATATAGATACACATCATACAATTGCACAAATTTACTAACATTCACAATCGATTGCCCCAAAACATATATGCAAGTCACACGAACATAAAACTCAACCATGCATACATACACAGACTTGACAACATTTGGAACTATTTCAATCTAGATTTTATTTTCATACCTACATGACGTCAACACTAGTTTATTTAAATGTAATAACATATGTTTATATGCCACAACCATTTCTAGAACTTAAATACATAACTTTTTAAAGTGCTTAAAGAATAGAGAATTAATACTAACAGTAGTAGAAAACCCATTGAACACTACAATCTAGGTTTACTAATATCCACTACCATCCAATTGCTATCAAATATCAGTGTCCACTTAATAACCTCTGTTGGGCTCACAGGCTCTGGCACAAGCTGTCTGGCTCTGGAAGATGTTTCTCTGGGGTGTGTAGCTGTCCACACATCTACTCAAGACGCTGACCTTCTTGCAGGAGTTTGACCTGTGGTCATATGTCCAGGCGTACACGTTGTAGGTGGCGTCGTAACTGTTAGCGATGCAGGAAGCGTCGATGTGACCACAGTTGTCTGAAAGAGTGAATGGATTAAATTAAGTAGTGCAATTAGGTGGTCAACTAATTAGTTGGTCAAGATTATAACAATGTTTACTAATTCATCGTCTAACTTATAATATCGTGGTCAACTAATTAAGTGGGAAACAAATTACTTGAACATCTAATTGGTGATTGATGGTCAGCATGATCAACTATTCACATTGTCAATTAACTTCGTGGGAAACCAATATACGTGCTAATTACATCGCTTCTGCCAAAAAATATTCATTTACAAATGATTAAATTGACTCTAACCTGATTTGACAATACACCCTTAAGCGTAGTATATTTTATGCACGAGGACTATCTTCAAAATGGAGGCTAGAAATGATACAACTATATTATTACAGGAGCATGCTAGATCTACAGTGTTCAATAAGTGTTTAGACTGTCGTTGACTTAAACACATGAAGAAATGGAAGTTTTTGATCAAAAAAAAGTAAAAAGACAAATTTTAACACTCCATCAAGTTTTGTTTTTTGCTTCAATGAAAAAAATTGCACTGAAAAAAAGTAAGGTTTGGGAACATAGGCAAGGAATTTATTTTGTATTTTTAAACTTATTTTACGAACCAATGAAACAGGTATATCGCAAGCGCGGACACACTCTGTTTCACCGGATATGTGTCTCACAAGCCCTGTGTCTTTTAAGCCTTGCGTAATAGAACCCCGTGTGTCTTATAAGTTTGGGTCTCAGAATCATTGTCTTTTAAGCACCGAGTCTCAGAAACGCTGTGTCTTTTGAACTTTTTTTTTCACAGCCCTGGATTTACTTTTTAGCAACATTAGCTATAACCCAGGGCCCCCAGGCCCCAGACATTATTTTGAAAAAAAATCAAAGGAATAAATTGCCTTATGTTGATTGCTTAAAGCCATAATATCAAGTCTAAATCTGGTCTGGGTCACAAAACGCCAATGAAGGGCTCCTTTTTTTTTGTTCAGTAACTGCTAAAGAGTTATGAATGTATATAGTGAAGCAGCCACTTGACATTAAACAATTCTAATGTACTCACTGTGTCCCGGGAAGTTGTACTGGTTGCAGTTGCAGTCAACTACATGGTAATTCCCGGAGTCTCTCTTGTAGGCGTTGTTACATTGTTCGTAGCAGTAAACATGACCTCTGGGAGATAGAAGGATTTTAATTTTTGCAGTTGGCAACTTACAACATACAAATGAAAATGATTTTCTTAAAAACACAGATATAAATGAGTCTAGTCACGTTCTCATGTACACATCTGATAGGCCTACACTTTAATTGTGAAAATCTCCAACTATGTTGGATTTATTTAAGAGACACACACACACACACACACACACACACACACACACACACACACACACACACACACACACACACACACACACACACACACACACACACACACACACACACACACACACACACACACACACACACACACACACACACACACACACACACACACACACACACACACACACATACATATATATATATATACACATACATACATACATACATACATACATACATACATACATACATATATATATATATATATATATATATATATATATATATATATATATATATATATATAATATTTACTTATGAATAGTCTATAGTTGACAGAAGTTAACAGCTCATGTAAAAAAAAAGTTTACTATTTAACAAAAGCAAATATTTGGGCAAATGTTATCATACCTAGGGTTTCCATGGTGACCAACCTGAAAAAAAGATTGCGATATTTGGATTACATTGTTACGAAATCGAAAGTTAATAGATCAAGGAAACTTTTATTGTATATTATATTTACTAAGAACACAAAGTAATTTTGAATTCTATGGCTTATGACCTGACATATCGCCATTTTGTAGGTAGCCTATAAACTTTTTAGTAGACGCGGTGGCTGAGCGGTAAAGCGCTTGGCTTCTGAACAAGGAGTCCAGGGTTCGAACCCTGGTTAAGACTGGGATTTATAATTTCGGGATCTTTGGGCACCTCTGAGTCCACCCAGCTCTAATGGGTATTTGACATTAGTTAGGGAAAAGTAAAGGCGGTTGGTCGTTGTGCTGGCCACATGGCACCCTCGTTAACAGTAAGCCACAGAAACAGATAAACTTTACATCATCTGCCCTATAGACCACAAGGTCTGAAAGGGGAACTTTACTATAAACTTTCTTAATTGTATTTGCTATAAACGATTCGTTGAATATTGTCTCTAGATGTAGTAAATTCCCATGAAATAATTCTTATAGGTATCAGCCCATGAAAACAATTAACTGAATAACAATCACAATGATAACGTTGAATTTTGGTTCCAGATCTAACCAGTTGTAATTCCACCATCTTATTAGGTATCATTTCTCTTCATTAAAGCACGTATGATATTGTTTCCAGGTCCTCCAAATTTTAATTCGCCGCCATCTTGTGTATATTAACCCAACTTAACAATGTGGTAAAGTTCAGGTCACATGATCTTGTCATAGAATTCATTAGGTGTTATTATATCACATAACATATCATAATTGAAACAATAACATTCTTTAATAAATGTTTCCCAAAATGTTTTTCCTAACGGAACACTTCGCACATTTTAAGTATTTATCGGAACACTTTTATTTTTTAGAGATATTAAATTACGTGGTGGCCTACTAGTTAATTAATCCAGAAGTTCGCGGAACACCTAGTCAGGACTGGCGGAACACTGGAGTTCATTGGAACATAGTTTTAGAAACACTGCTAAAACAGAAATGGATGGCTTAGGGCCGGCCTTAGGCATAGGCAAACTAGCCAGTCGCATAGGGCTTCTCTCAGGCCTGTAAAGAATATAGCTTAACTATTAGCATGAAGAAAACAAGTGTTATGGGACCACAAGCTAACGCACGACTCTCCATCATCATAGATTATAACAAGCTGGATGCCGTAAATGAATTCTGCTATCTGGAATCCACAATTCAGGATGACCTGTGTCTAGAAGAGGAGATTGAAAAACCCATAGGGAAGGCTGCCTCGACCTTCGCTAGACTCAGGTCAAGAGTTTGGGTTTGAGTTTGCATATTTTTCGGTCTTAATTATTCGTTTTTTTTTCTATTTCATTTGGGGACACCCTATTCAACTCGCCAAGGGCCTTCCTTATGGCTTCACCTAAGGCCTCCCGTTACCATGGATGGTTGTGTAATATGCGCTGGGACTGTAGTCTGGATGATAGCGAGTTCAAACCCTGCTACTGTACCCCCCCCCCGCCTCGCAGTTCCTAAAACGTGTCAAAGAAACGATCAAATGATGACATTCGAAACAGAAATAAAATATTGAAGTAACTTGTGTGGACAAAATAAAGACTTTACCTCAGACTGAAATGTTGGTGCAGCTGAAATAAAAAATGGAAGTGCTTTTTTTTTTTTTACCAATTTAACAGATATGTTTTAATTGTAACTCTTTGTCAAATTCAAATGTCAACAAATGTCTATTAGATTATTCAGAAATTAAAATTGTCAAACATTTTAACAGCAGAGACTCTTAAAAGTACAATGTTCTATTTACCTAGAGCCAAAGCAAAGGCGAAAACCAGGAAGGGAGTCATTTTGATCTGAAAGGAAATCATGCCAAACGTAAAAGATACTTTTAAAAAAAAAAAGATAATACCTTCTTTACACAACTGAGGGACTGTTTTTCTCTTAATAACTAATGAATATCAGATTAAAAAAACATTTTTACCCCCCACCGAATCCCGGCCTCCGAGAAAGATTTCTGGTTAAGCGAATACATAGATCTACTACACTTTATACTATTGCAATGATAGGCCTTTAAATCTAGACTTAAAAGACGATGCGCACAATTTTTCTGATTATTAATTTATTAAACTCTTCAAGGAATGCGGAAGTACCCGAAGACTTAAAGTCCGTTCAAGATCAATATATTCTCGTTCTCTAGTTAAATTAAAATTGATGTCTTTTTTGTGCTTCGAAAAATTAAACCGGTCAAACTAGGGTTTGCCCAGTGTGGTCGACGTGGCAGTAATTCTTTTCACAACGATATACAGCAACAGTCTAATTTCTAAAATCGTTAGAGCCGTTTTTCGAGATCCGTGTCTACACAGAAGGTTTTACTTACACAGACACAGAAGTTTTCAACTTATGAGTTATTTAAAAATAAACATAGAAAACCCCAAAACCCAAAAGAAAACACAAGAAAAATAAAAAGAAAACACACAAAATAAAAAACAAAAACAACAAGAAGACACAAACACAGATAATTCAAATACTAACCTTGACACTGAGCTCTGAGCTACGATTACAAAGAACAAAAATCTATGCAGCAGAAAGTTGGATGTCCACACTTGGTCAAGGTATCTGCTTTTATAGAACCTAGTTCGTCTAATTAGTCTCATTTACCAATGAGAGAAATATGATAAATGACCCAAAGGCTATCAAAACATTTAATACACATTTTCTTAAGACAAATGGTGAAGCATTTCAAAGGGAAGTAATTGTGCATACTGTTGATGTACGAAGCGGATCTAGAGTTACGGTGTGAATAAGTTCATGTCAGAAGGTTGAGGGGCCACTCTGGTACACGCACTGGGAGTTTTGGAGACCAAGGAATAAAAAAAATACTACAATTTTATTGTGCTTGTTGATGTTATTGTTGATATTGTTACGTATCTAGGCATTGTTTTTTTCTTCTTTGACCTGTTGCGGTCGAGAGACGGGGAGGTTGTCTGCCCCTTGTGTAATAAGTTTTTTTTTCTTTTTTATTCGTCAAGCCACACAGACAGTGACCGGTCCTTGACCTGTGTGTGTACCTCTGGTTGAAAGGAGGGTGTTTTTTTTTCTGTCTCTTTGAAGAGCGTTCTAGATCTGGGTGTTGATGACTTTCTAGAAATTACGAGAGATCGACGCGCGGTAGATTATATAAGACCGCTCGCGTAACGTTGACGGACAGACATACGGAGACAGCCGTGAGACAGAATAGCGGAGACATTGCGTGACCCGTGCGTGGTATACCATTTATCGTGTAAGTTAATTTTTTTTTTTAAGGCCTTGCTTGCTTGTATTTGTAATTACATTTTCAAACTCTTGTATTGTAATATTTTTACATGTCATTTTTGTAAAAGGGTTTTGGTCAACACATCAATTCTGTATTAGTGTATTGAGTAAATGTTTATTTTTCTTTCTTGTAACTTTATATTTGATTAAACATTAAGTTGATAGTTTACCTTCCGATTTCTTGTGTCATTTTTTTTTGTTATTCATTGTAAGTCTTTGATTAAATTCAGACTTAAGATAAGTGACACAACTCCTTTTCTATTGTCACGTTCCCCTAGGCAAGCCATTTTAAAAATTAGAATTCAATTCGTAATACGTGACAAAAGAAGTTTGGGGGCTCGTCCGGGATTTGAACCCGGGACCTCTCGCAAGGACAAAAGCTGGCAACCAATACCTGTTGACCCTTATGTGTGCTTCAACTCGTTTTCCTGAAGCTATTCCTCTAAGGAACATAAAAGCATCAAACATTGTGAAGGCCTTAATCAAGTTCTTTACTCTATTTGGTCTACCAAAGTCCATCCAATCGGACCAAGGAACGAATTTCACGGCCAATCTTTTCAAGCAAGTCATGACTCAGTTGGGCATCAAACACTGCATGTCGAGTGCGTATCATGCCGAGTCGCAAGGCGCTCTTGAGCGATTCCATCAGACTCTCAAGAACATGATCCGAACCTATTGCTTTGAGCACGAAAAAGACTGGGACGAAGGAATCCACATGCTGCTGTTTGCAACCCGTGAATCCGTCCAGGAATCGTTGGGATTCAGCCCTTTTGACTTAGTCTTTGGCCATTCGGTGCGCGGTCCCTTGAAATGTATAAAAGAGACTTTGTTGTCACCAACAGCCACTGAAGGACTTTTAGACTATGTAATTAAGTTTAAAACTAGACTTTATGATGCTTGTGTTCTGGCCAAAAATAACTTACAAAACACCCAATCCAGCATGAAACGCTGGTATGATAGAAAGGCCCGTGTTAGAGAATTTTCTCCCGGGGATAAGGTGCTTGTATTTTTGCCCATACCAGGTCAACCCTTGCAAGCCAGATATTTTGGTCCCTATGAAATTGAGACCAAAATTAGTGACCTCAATTACACAATCAAAACCCCTGACCGTAGGAAAAAGACTCAGTTATGTCATATAAACATGCTGAAGCCTTATGTATCTCGGCCAGATCACTCAGAGAAGAGTAATTGTGTTTTAAATACAGTCAAAAGTTGTTCAAATAGCCATGTTTCTCCTATTGATGATGATATTGTAAAGGAGAAATTTGGACAATACAAAATACCTAATTCTTTTGTATTACAGAATTTGGATGTAAAACTGTCTCATCTGTCTTCGACAGAAAGGCCAGTTATCATGAAACTCATTAGTGAATTTAATGACATTTTTTGTGATGTACCAAAACAGACTAATGTTATAATGCATGATGTAGATGTTGGCGAGGCTACTCCAGTCAAGCAGCATCCTTACAGGGTTAACCCTGAAAAACTTGCTATACTTAGGTCAGAAATCAAGTATATGCTTGAAAATGACCTCATTGAACCAAGTTCCAGTAGCTGGAGCTGCCCATGTGTCTTGATACCTAAACAGGACAAGACTTATCGTTTTTGTACAGACTACCGTAAGGTAAATGCTGTCACAAAGACCGATTCGTTTCCTATCCCTAGGATAGACGATCTCATAGATCGTATTGGTGATGCTAAGTACATCACCAAAATAGACCTACTTTCAGGTTATTGGCAGGTTCCCCTGACTGATAGGGCAAAGGAAATCTCCGCCTTTGTCACCCCTGATGGTCTGTACCAATACAAAGTGATGCCATTTGGCATGAAGAATGCTCCTGCCACTTTCCAGAGAATGATAAATGCCCTGCTTGCTGACATGGAGAATTGCCACGCATACATAGATGATGTAGTAATTTTTAGCCAAGATTTTTCTAGCCATTGTAAACAACTGCATTGTCTTTTTACTAAACTTTTACATGCAAAAATTACTGTAAACCTGAGTAAGAGTGATTTTTGCCAGGCTTCCATCCAATACTTAGGCCATATTGTAGGACAAGGCCAGGTGAAACCTGTAATGGCCAAAGTAGAAGCTATCCAAGCTTTCCCTATCCCTGCTGATCGGAAACAACTCCGAAGATTTTTGGGAATGTCTGGATATTATAGAAAATTTTGCGAAAATTTTGCTGTCATTGCCAGTCCTTTAACAAACCTCCTGAGAAAGAACGTCCGATTTACTTGGACGGATGAATGTCAGAAAGCCTTTAACCAAATTAAGCAGATATTATCTAGCTCCCCCATTTTGATGGCTCCTGACTTCGGAAAACCTTTTAGGTTAGCTATTGACGCCAGTGACACAGGTGTTGGGTCAGTCCTTTACCAAGAAGATAATTTCCAAGTAGAGCATCCTATTTGTTTCTTTTCCAAGAAATTTAATAGACATCAAAGAAATTATTCTACTGTGGAAAAAGAATGTCTTGGGTTGATTCTTTCTATACAACACTTTGATTTTTATATCAGTGGGTCCAGATGGCCACTGGTTGTATTTACTGACCACAATCCCCTTACATTTATCCACAAAATGTCTGGCAAGAACCAACGACTTCTCAGGTGGAGTTTATTTTTACAAGAGTACAACCTAGATCTTAAACACATAAAAGGCAGCGAAAATGTTATCGCCGATGCCTTATCTAGAGTGTAAAAAGTATTTTGATGTATATTTTTTTATATATATCATGATAAATACATTCTGTAATGTAAATATTTTTTTTGTAGTTCTAAAAAGATTTCCATTTCGTGGAAATGTAAACTTTTTATTTTTAGGAGGGAGGTGTTACGTATCTAGGCATTGTTTTTTTCTTCTTTGACCTGTTGCGGTCGAGAGACGGGGAGGTTGTCTGCCCCTTGTGTAATAAGTTTTTTTTTCTTTTTTATTCGTCAAGCCACACAGACAGTGACCGGTCCTTGACCTGTGTGTGTACCTCTGGTTGAAAGGAGGGTGTTTTTTTTTCTGTCTCTTTGAAGAGCGTTCTAGATCTGGGTGTTGATGACTTTCTAGAAATTACGAGAGATCGACGCGCGGTAGATTATATAAGACCGCTCGCGTAACGTTGACGGACAGACATACGGAGACAGCCGTGAGACAGAATAGCGGAGACATTGCGTGACCCGTGCGTGGTATACCATTTATCGTGTAAGTTAATTTTTTTTTTTAAGGCCTTGCTTGCTTGTATTTGTAATTACATTTTCAAACTCTTGTATTGTAATATTTTTACATGTCATTTTTGTAAAAGGGTTTTGGTCAACACATCAATTCTGTATTAGTGTATTGAGTAAATGTTTATTTTTCTTTCTTGTAACTTTATATTTGATTAAACATTAAGTTGATAGTTTACCTTCCGATTTCTTGTGTCATTTTTTTTTGTTATTCATTGTAAGTCTTTGATTAAATTCAGACTTAAGATAAGTGACACAACTCCTTTTCTATTGTCACGTTCCCCTAGGCAAGCCATTTTAAAAATTAGAATTCAATTCGTAATACGTGACAATATGTTGATATAATTGTTGATATGATGCTGATGTGACTGTTGATATGTTAATGTGATTGTTGATATGATGCTGATGTGATTGTTGATATAATGTTAATGTGATTGTTGATATGATGCTGATGTGACTGTTGATATAATGTTAATGTGATTGTTGATATGATGCTGATGTGACTATTGATATGACATTACTGTGATTGTTGAATTGATGCTGATTTGACTGTTGATATAATGTAAATGTGATTGTTGATATGATGCTGATGTGACTGTTGATATAGTGTTAATGTGATTGTTGATATGATGCTGATGTGACTGTTGATATAATGTTAATGTGATTGTTGATATGATTGTTAACGTAATCTTTTCATATTCAGATCATGCCCGCTGCAGTCTTGGTTTATTGATTATTAAAGGGTAAACAAATCAGATTTTTTTTTGAGAATAGAAGTGACCCAAGGATATATATATATATATATATATATATATATATATATATATATATATATATATATATATATATATATATATATAATATATAGTATTGAATTGTCCCAAGGATATATATACAGTATTGAATTGACCCAAGGATATATATATAGTATTACATTGACCCAAGGATATATATATAGTATTGAATTAACCCAAGGATATATATATATAGTATTGAATTGACCCAAGGATATATATATAGTATTGAATTGACCCAAGGATATATATATAGTATTAAATTGACCCAAGGATATATATATAGTATTGAATTGACCCAAGGATATATATATATTATTGAATTGACCCAAGGATATATATATATAGTATTGAATTGAGCCAAGGATATATATATATAGTATTGAATTGAGCCAAGGATATATATATAGTATTGAATTGACCCAAGGATATATCCAGTAGACATACTTCTTTTACTCTCTCTTTCTCCATTGTAATCTTATACAATGTACGTTTAGCAAACTCGCCAAGGAGTCGAAGTTATTCACAGACCAAAAGCTAATTGTAAAGATGTTTGAATCTTTAATTTACGTTTGAATATTTTAATATGCTACCCAGAGAAGGCAACAAAACCCTATTCCAATTGGAACCATTATAATCATTTCTGTTCTAGAGTTTTCTTTGTTCTGTGACTGTTTCAATAGCAGCAATTCAAACCCCATTGACCTTTTATGTTTCACTTTTTAAAATTATTTAATGGGCCTATCGCGTAAAGAATAAATATACAGGATATAATACTACAGAATGTACTGAAAACCCGTATAAACAAAGACTAAACAGACCAGATATTCAACTGACAAAAGCTTAAACCTGACCAACTCCTGCAATAGACCAGAATTTTGTACCTAGGTTCATTTTAAAAATTATACTATTAAATAATATTTCTTACTTAAATCACATCTAACTCTGATCTTACACTAAGTCTATATATTAACTAATAAATATTAAAAACAAGAAAACATAAGAATATTCAAATGATATACTTTAATGCCAAAATGTATTTTTTAAAAATTGCTTTGCTTATAGCATGCTCAGTGCGTAATAGTTCAATCTCTTTTGTGGACCAGTGGGGGATGGGGGGGGGGGGAAAGGAAATCTGGGAGAACTTTTCCGTGCTGCCTTTAGGCGCTCAGCAGGAACAACTCAGATCGAGCCAGTAGTCAAGCACTATCCCCCCTTTTATTAGGTGGCTGTAGAATATCCCACTTCTGACACCATGTAGAATATTTATGTTTTTACAAATAACAAACTAGTGTTTAATATATATATATTTGCCTCTTTCAGTCGTAGAACGACCATGGTTCATCTTGAACACTTTTTCCTATGGCTGTGGAGCCCTATTTTGGAGAGACACTCCCGTCCACATATATTGCAGGTCAAGGTGGCTTTCGCTTTGGTGGTAGAGGAGCTTGCCATTTTCCGTGTGGCACGCTTTACTTCAAGAGTCGAGGTCCATGTTTTCTCGCTGTCTGTAGCTTTCTTGGTCACCGTCTCTCTCCAACTAGTGCGGTCTAAGGCTATGTCTTCCCAATGGTCAGTATCAATGTTTACTGATTTTAAATCCCTTTTAATCACATCAACGTAACGGAGGTGGGGGCGACCAGTTTTTCTTGAGCCAGACGCAAGTTGCCCGTACAGAATGATTTTCGGGATGCGATGGTCCTCCATCCGGCGAACATGTCCGAACCAGCGTAGGCGGCGTTGCCTGGGGACCGTATAGATGCTGGGAAGGCCCGTTCTCGCAAGGATCTCTGTACTACACACTCTTTCTTTCCATGTTATTTTTAAGTCGAATGAGTTTAGTTTTCTCTCTTGCTTTGTGAAGTTAGTCCACGACTCACTGCTGTACAGTAGTGTGCTAAGAACTCATGCCTTGTAGACCTCCATTTTGGTCGCTATGGTGAACTTCTGGTTTTCCCAAACTCTTGGTCGGAGTCTAGTGAAGGTTGATGCGGCCTGGCCTATGCGTTTTCTAAAATCTCCTCTTCTAGAGACAGGTCATCTTGAATTGTAAATCCAAGGTAGCAGAATTCATTTACGGTATCTAGCTTGTTATCGTCAATGAGGATAGATGGTGGTTGTTACGTCTTCATATTAGATGAAACTCTTTAGACAGGGAAAACGACAAATCACCGTTTATAAATACTTTAATCTTTATTAACACTGAAAACACTTTCTTGTTCATATTCCTCCATTTTGGTTTCTTCCTATTTTTTAACACGCATTCGCACCATTTCACATTTACACTAAGATGCGCACGTTTTCACATTTACACTAAGATGCGCACGTAACACCCCCCCTGTTTGACAAGTTTGATGTACATCGAACGTCCAAAATACAAATCACCACATATCTTATCAGTCTATTCCAAGTTAAAAAAAATAATCTAAATTCTCTGTAACATAGGGAACCATAATGTAATACAAACCAAAATCATACACAATGACATATTAATAATAATACACTTCTAACATTAGATTAACATATAACATTTATATTCCCCAGTTGTGACAGTAACCATCACAATACTAATTGTTATTATGAAAAATTGACACATATATATCTATACATATCTCTATGGAATCATGCAGATTTCGTTTATACCACTCCCCGCCTATAATTCAATCCAAATCTATATCTGCTCACAAATCATTGTTGTGTACACCCACAATTGAACAATTCTCTATTGAATATCTACTACACTCCGTGCCAGAATTTACCAATGTACACAATAAAATAGCTTAATTCTTAATTCTTGTTACGTCTTCATATTAGATGAAACTCTTTAGACAGGGAAAACGACAAATCACCGTTTATAAATACTTTAATCTTTATTAACACTGAAAACACTTTCTTGTTCATATTCCTCCATTTTGGTTTCTTCCTATTTTTTAACACGCATTCGCACCATTTCACATTTACACTAAGATGCGCACGTTTTCACATTTACACTAAGATGCGCACGTAACAGTGGTGCTGTAGCAGGTGGTCAGGGAGACAACCCTGAGAACAAATCAGGAGCTGGTACTGTTTAAGAGGGAACTCCATTTATTACGTAAATATAAGCGGTGTTGCACTGACGCGCTAGTGTGCAAATGTACATAGAATACCAATATGTTTAGAGTGGCCGAGTGTTGTTTTTTTGTCCCTCTTTCACACATCAATCTTTATTTGTAGAGATGTAGAAACTTTATACACTTTTTACAAATAAATATGTATGTGTTCCGGATACTTACAATACCCACATTTTGTCCCCGCGTTCACAATGTTCCTGATGTTCTTGATGTTTTCCTGTACCACGTGACCTCACAAGCTGAGAAATTGTTTTCAGAGCAACACTTAATATCCGTTATAACAGCTGATATATGTCATTGTCATTTACATTACTTAACAAATGTCAGATGTCATTAATATCTGCCATAGATTTCTGTCATCAGTACTTTAAAAAAAAATCTTCCAAAACGCCCTTAAAAATTAAATTAAATTCTTTAATGGCAATTTCTAATGCGGATTTTCCTCCTAGTCGAGTTCCCTATATAAAGACAGTCTGTGGTCATAGTCAGTCACACATCTTTTTCCACAGTCGTCACAGTTTGTGCGAGTTACTACACACTACACACCAGGTATGCGATGATGTGTTTTGTTGTACATGTCACAGTCAAATAATGTTTCGCTTTTTTTTTTATGCGTGTTTAACATTTGTTTGGCGCAAATCAAATACTATCTATAACAAAATATTTCAAACTTGCCACATCTGGAACTGATGATGTAATGTTTGTTTTGTTTTTATTACGAACGGCTATACGAGGGCATCATGGTTAATTAAGTTTATTATTAATTATCATCACCCGAACTGATCGCAAATAGTGTTTTTTTTTTTTAAAACCATTTACGAGATCTAGTACATCTACTAACACTTTTAAAATAATAAGCCACTTAGCTACCCTAAATGTAAACCTAACCTTGATCTAATGGTTACTTAGCAATCATTGTTTATACATTTTACATATTTAAATATCAAAACAAACTATGATGCATAGATGCTCTATCTATCTATCTATCTATCTATCTATCTATCTATCTATCTATCTATCTATCTATCTATCTATCTATCTATCTATCTATCTATCTATCTATCTATCTATCTATCTATCTATCTATCTATCTATCTATCTATCTATCTATCTATCGATCTCTCTCTCTCTCTATATATATATATATATATATATCTATATATATATATATATATATCTCTCTATCTATCTATCTATCTATCTATTTATCTATCTAATCTCTCTCTCTCTCTCTCTCTCTCTCTCTCTATATATATATATATATATATATATATATATATATTCATTCATTCATCCATCCATGTGTTCATCCATCCATGTGTAATTGTGTTTTCAGTTTCCAATGGCTATCTTCGCTGTTATCGCTTGTCTCCTAGTACTTGGTAAGTTGTACCTGTAGCAGATGTAATGATCATTTCTATACATGGAAACTAAACAATCATTGCAGTTGTAATGCAAATGTACTTTTCGCTAACCAATATATTTATTAATAATGATCTCAAACTTGTTTGATACACACATGCATACGAAACACTGGACTATTTAGTTCACACGTTTCTAATGGTGACCCTTTTTTTGTTTACGTTTCAGTCGTGCCATCTTTGCAGCAAGGGGTAAGAGTGAATGACGTCACTATTTTCACTTTCTTTACTTAATGGACCTCATTCACCAATTGTAAACAAACAACATGTAGCCACGTGATTCTCTTCTGTACAAATTATGTATTCATAAAGGCTGTTACAAGATGAACACTTTACACTGTTTTATCAATATTATGACGTGGCTAAATGGGTTGAATTACGATTGGTGAATGAGGTCCATGAAATTATTTGATTGCTAGATAGAACTCTTTTTTCTTTTAGTTATATCTAATCATATCCCTAGCGTCACTGTTTAGTTGAAATGTAAACAAGTAAAAAAGTATATAAAATGGAAATCACCACGTCAAGGTTTATCTCCCCTTTCAATATATAACAAAATTAATTAATTAATTAATTTGGTTATCGTTAAAAAGATGACTCGTGTATTGTCTCCGACTATTAATAATTGTGCAAATTTTCAACTTAATCCGAGAATGGGAAATGGGAGAAATAAACAATAAAAATTCCTCCCAGTCAGACAAACGAAGTGCGTTACTATTAGGGTGTGTAAAGACTTGCATATTTTATCATTTCGTTTTTTTATTTGAATGAAATTAAAACGTTTAGTAATACTTTCCATTCAAGCATCTGGACCACTCACTGTGTCCTGGGAAGTTGTATCCATTACAATTACCTTTTTCTACATTGTAGCTCTTGCGGTGTTTCTGGTATCTGGACAGCGCAATGACTAATGTACTTTTCAAACTGGAGTTTGATATTAAATTAGTGCTGCTTTGGGTTGCATTTTTATTTGTATAATCTCTAAACCCTTAATTTATGAAAAAAAAAATATTTGGAGGGTCGTCAATGAGCTGCATATCACCATTGCCATTTTATTAAATCTATGTTTCCCAAACTGTGTTCCAGGGAACCCTAGTGTTCCACGAGCTACTGGAATAGTTAACTAGTAGGCCATCACATGAATTTCTCTCTTAGAAAAAAACAAGCAAAGTGTTCCACTAAATACTCAGAATGTGCGAAGTGTTCTGTTAAGGAAAAAAATGGAAAAAAAAACTGCATTAAATCAACGGGGTTGTTCCAACCTTGTCACCTGGTAGCGTTGTTTCCATATATGGCCTTATTGATTTCATTGCTATTTGATAGTGAAAAATGTCTATATCTAGAAATCATTAATTTATAAAAATTCACTAATTGATATGATTGTTTAAGTAGATCTACAAGATCTAGCCCTAGATCTAGAATGTCTAGATATTTAGCACTAAATCTAGATCTACATCTTATCATATGGAGACATTGCTATTATTGTTAATTTATAAGACTATCACCACGTGACTAAGCTACTTAAAGTGTTAAAAGTTAAAAGTGTAATTGTATCAATTAGTTTGGATCAGTCATATAATTATATACGAAATTGACTTCCACATAATAAATCTATGAGGCTAGAAATATTTGTACCAATTGCTTTCATTTAGAGTTTAACTTTTTCAATGCGCCTTGATCATATCACGTGTCTAGACCAGTTGTCAAACGGGGAGGAAGAAAGGGGTATTTTGGTAAATGTTTAATGATCGTTTTTTAAATGCATAAATAAAATGTTCACTCAGGGCTCAAGAGTCATTAAAGGGACTAATTTAACTAATACCACTACATCTGTCAAGCACGATTTCTTTCCCTTGTTGAAGATACCAAACAAAAAAGATAATTCTTTTTTTTAATTTTATTATTGTGTTGTCTGGTAAAAGAAACAATTGTGCAAAATTTCAGCTTAATCCGAGATTAGGTGTGGGAGAAATAAAGTGGACAAACTTTTGACCAGACAGACAAACAGACAGAGCGACTTGACATAAGCTTTGTAAAAACTTAACGTAATTTTGTTTTTCTATCCTCATCTTCAGGGCCATGGACATGGTGGTTATAGGTAAGTGTTTTCTTTCTTGCTTAGAACATCTTGATATTGGGGATTATCAAACTAAAGTTAATCACAATAAATCACAGTAAATGTATGTAAATCACAGTGAATCACAGTAAATGTATGTAAATCACAGTGAATCACAGTAAATGTATGTAAATCACAGTGAATCACAGTAAATGTATGTAAATCACAGTGAATCACAGTAAATGTATGTAAATCACAGTGAATCACAGTAAATGTATGTAAATCACAGTGAATCACAGTAAATGTATGTAAATCACAGTGAATCACATTAAATGTATGTAAATCACAGTGAATCACAGTAATCTGTCTCTTGTTTACGCTTTCAATTTTGTGATCATGTTTACATTCTTGTAAGAAATATAATTCCGTAAGAGAGGAAAAGAAGAAAAGACGATATGAAGAAAACTGATGGCGAGATAATGGTACACCTAAAGATACATCGTAGGATAATGAAACGAGGAAATTTGGTAGAGATTTTAAAATAGGCAAACCAAACAATGTCAAGGACGCCATATTTCAAGGTCAATATTGCCAACTACATAATATAAAATTCCTACAAGCCATAGGGGATTTAAAAAGTGAATAGACAGTTAGAAATGGCTAGTTCGCTTAACAAGGTTTCCATATTCTGTACACCGGATACACCAAAAAACTTGCACTTAAGGAATGGGCCTCTATCAGTGAAGATCTCCATTAGTCAACTTTAGTATGTATTGTGTAGTTCATAGTAATCTACTGCGTTTACGTCATCTTTATGAGTTTATCTTGTAATGGCTATCTGTTCATTCTGACCTTGTACGATATCCAAACTTTACTATACTATACCAAACCTTGATTGATGTCGTCATATCCTGACATAAAGAGGAAGGTCTGGGCTTCAGTGTTGCTGTGTTATCTTTATAAATTTGTTGCAAAGTAGAATGTCGGCTAAACTATGAATCATGAGGTTTAATAACAACTTTACACTTAAGACATTATTGACTGAGTTCTTGTAAACTTTTGAATATCATTTGTCTTTCAATGTACTCTCTCTCTCTCTCTCTCTCTCTCTCTCTCTCTCTCTCCTTTCTCTTTCTCTCTTTTGGTTTTCATTCTCTCTCTTTCTCTTTGTGTCTCTTTCTCTCTTTCTCTCCCAATCTTTCTTCCTTTTTTTCTCCTCCTTTCTTACTGTCTCTCTCTCTCTCTCTCTCTCTCTCTCCATGTCTAATTTGTAAAATGTAAATCCTTATTTCAGAGACCACGCCTACTGTTACGACCAATGTAACAACGCTTACCAGAAAAACCGCAACAGCTACAACGTAGACCAATGTAACTGTAACGGATACAACTTCCCAGGACACAGTGAGTGATCGACTATCTTTAAATAGAATTCATTGCATCACTTTCCATTCCACCATATACCTTTCCATTGTATCATCTCACTTTCCATTGTATCATCTCACTTTCCATTGTATCATCTCACTTTCCATTGTATCATCTCACTTTCCATTGTATTGCATCATTTTCTCTTTCATCGACTTACTTTCCATATCATTGCATCATTTTCACATCAAAGTTTGCAAGCAGAGCCGAACTCGAACTGTGTACTGGAGGCTGTCTGCTATGTATGCGTATTTCGTTCACCATCTCACCATTGTACACCGCCTTATGTACACATCTGTCTAGACAACTGTCTTTTTTCTTTCTATGTTTGGATCTATATCATTAAACTAGAATCTTCTGTATCATATCTCTAGATCCAGAAGTCTAGTCTAGACAACTGTCTTTTTGCTTCTAAGTCTGGATCTATATCACCAAACTAAAATCTTCTCTAATTAGATCCAGCATTCTACTTTCTCAACTGTTTTTTAATGTTACCATGTCTGTATCTGTATCACCAAACTAGAATTTTATATACTCTTAGTAGATGTATACATGGGCGTAACCAAAATATTTTTCAGGGGGGGATTGATGCGGGGTAAAAAAATGTTCAATTTTATTTTAACAAAACAATTGCTCTTACAAATAGTTATCTTCTTCATAAAGAAGGAATTGTCTTTAAAAAAAATAACTCTTTTTTGTTACTTGTTTCTACTATTGTAACACATTTGTAACAATGTTACAGACAACTGTGGTCACATCGACACTTCCTGCATCGCCAACAGTTACGACGCCACCTACAATGTGTACGCCTGGACATATGACCACAGGTTAAACTCCTGCAAGAAGGTCAGCGTCTTGAGTAGATGTGTGGACAGCTACACACCCCAGAGAAACATCTTCCAGAGTCAGCAAGCTTGTGTCAGAGCCTGTGAGCCCAATAGAGGTTATTAACTGGATATTAAGTGGACACTCTGAGTATAGGCCGAATGTATCTAATGGACATTGATCAAATATTCCAATCAGTAATAAAGCTTCAAGCCTTATTTGTTATTTTGTGTTTGTCTGGTAGTATTTAATGTTGCAATGTACTTTTGGGCCGACTCTTTAATTAGTTGTGTGGTCTGTCTGTCTGTTTGTATGTATATGTATGCATGTAAGGTTCTGTTGGAGATGTATGTTACATTAGGCATACAAGAAGTTCTACATGTGTTTAAAATGTAGTCAGAATATTTTATTTGTTGTAGAATTTAGTTAAAAATACAAGTCATCTGTAAAAGTTTATATTTTCTCGTTTAATAAAGTCGTTTAAAAATATCTTCCACGTTTTTCTTTTTTTTACCACGTGACTATGAGCTAGTTCCGTTTTATGTGTGTAATATGTGCTATCATAGGAAAAAAAATATCGCAAGATAATGTTCAGCATAACGTGATAATAATCATGACTTTCATTATTTAAATAATCTTAATTTAGTCCTCACCATTTATCTACTTTCTATATACATTTACCATCTGAACAAAATAAACTCCACACAACTCCCCCTTTGCAGACACTGCGCCCACCATTATGAAACCGTAAACCATATCCTCTTTGAATGCCCCTTCCTAATCCACCTTATGTAGACCCTACTTCCACTACAGCCCAACATAACCAACACCATGTACGGCAGTGCTGAACAACTGAAGAAAACAGCACACTTTTTTTCCTTGGTACAGTCTAAAAAAAAAGGCACACAGCTCAGCATCAATAAAGCTAGCTAGATGAAGAAGAAGAAGCTATACATTTGGTATAATCTTGATATAATCTTGATATAATTGTTATATTTAAATGTGATATAGATTATATAACTAATCTGTCTCGATAAGCACGATATAATCTTCAAATAATCAAGATATAGACTATATAGTTTATATAATTTCGATAACTTGGTAGAATCGTTATATATTCTTGATTATGAACTTGATATAGTTCAATAGTTAATTAATTTAGTTTGTATTATTAAGATGTACAAAGCTAAGGGGAGATAATCCTGGGGAGGGGGGTACAGAATCAGGTCGTTCGCTAAAAATTTTAAATTAACAATAGACTGTAAACCTTCTATTTTTCTAAGTACTTTTATAGCTCAGTGGCTAGCATGTCGAACTGGCATCATGTAGGCTCAAGACCTCGAGTTCGAATATTTCTCCCAGATATCTCCCCCCCCCCCCTCCACTGAAACTATTGGTCCACAAAAGTGATTGGGCCATAGCAGAGCCATGCTAAAAGTATCAAAGTTTGCGCTGAACAAAAACATTTAAGAAAAAAAAACTGTTTAAAAAAAAAACCAAAAGGCTTATATTAAGTGTAATTGTATTAATTAGTTTGGATCAGCCACGTAATTAGATCTGTAATAGATCTATACTAGCATTAATAATTATGTGTGATTAGAAATATTTTTATCGAATCGATTGTTTTTAAGAGCAATGATATGCTCTTGACCTTCTGAATGCGCTATGATCCTATAAATTGTCTTAACCATTTAGAAGAGAAAAAAAGAGGGGGGTGTAGGGAAAGAAGGGGATATCTTGTGAATGTTACCGTGATCGCTTTTTAAATGTATTTAATAAAACAAAAGTTGTACGACTTGAATTCGAACTCGAGGGCTCAAGCCTCCTCAAGCCTCCTGAAGCCTCATCAAGCCTCTCTTTCTCTCTCTCTCTCTCTCTCTCTCTCTCTCTCTCTCTTAGAGGTGCGTGCATGCATGGGTTGCACTCGTATTTCTGGACCATGCAGTCACCGTTAAAGTGTTCACTGTTGCCTGAAGTAATTTCTAAAAGTTCAAAAGACATTTAAAAAACAAAAAATGGGCTTCATACTTTGCATGGGCCTGATGCTGTTTATGGACTGTGTCCATAAGATGCTTTATTTTGCTTTAGATCACCATTAATAAAAATGGATAAAAAGACTTAGTTGTGGAACGCTGTGAGAACGGCTTGCACTCAAGTTTGAAAGAAACAATGTGGCTTATGTCTCAAGGCAGAGTCAAGGCAGAGAGTGACAGAAACAACGTGACTTTTGTCTCAAGGCAGAGAGTGAAAGAAACAACGTGACTTTTGTCTCAAGGCAGAGAGTGAAAGAAACAACGTGACTTTTGTCCCAAGGCAGAGAGTGAAAGAAACAACGTGACTTTTGTCTCAAGGCAGAGAGTGACAGAAACAACGTGACTTTTGTCTCAAGGCAGAGAGTGAAAGAAACAACGTGACTTTTGTCTCAAGGCAGAGAGTGACAGAAACAACGTGACTTTTGTCTCAAGGCAGAGAGTGATAGAAACAACGTGACTTTTGTCTCAAGGCAGAGCGTGAAAGAAACAACGTGACTTTTGTCTCAAGGCAGAGCGTGAAAGAAACAACGTGACTTTTGTCTCAAGGCAGAGCGTGAAAGAAACAACGTGACTTTTGTCTCAAGGCAGAGCGTGAAAGAAACAACGTGACTTTTGTCTCAAGGCAGAGAGTGAAAGAAACAACGTGACTTTTGTCTCAAGGCAGAGAGTGAAAGAAACAACGTGACGATTGGGACAATGATTTGATAGAGAGAGAGAGAACTGGTTCGTGTGTGGCATTAGGTCTGTCCTTGTACGGGGCCAAGGCGACCTTAAAAATTCATTCACTGCTCGCTTTCATTCACGTGCTCTAAGGGAGTAATTCTCAGCATGGTTCGCTACCATTTGGGTTTCTGATTTGGGTGCGCGGTGGCTGAGTGGTTCAGCGCTTGGCTTCCGAGCATGGGGGTTCTGGGTTCGAATTTCGATGAATACTGGGATTTAGAATTTCACCCAACTCTAATGGTGTGAAGAAACAAGTCCTTTTACGTTTAAAGTGCCTTTTAATTGTGAAGCATTACAATTTTCAACAAAACATATATACACGGCAACTATATACAGATAACCTACTCCACTCGCTGACTTCCTCTCTTCTTGTTTACACACGCGTCACTTCTCCAAAGTCACCTAACTCTCGATACACAACACTTGACCGTGTGTCACGGTTGACCACACAGTAACAGTGTCCACAACAAATGGGTACCTGACTTTAATTGGCGAAAGTAAAGGCAGTTGGTCGTCGTGCTGGCCACATGGCACCCTGCTTGTTAACTGTAGACCAAAGAAACATATGACCTTAACATCATCTGCCCTATAGATGGCAAGGTCTGAAAGGGGAACTTATAACTAGCACGTTACATAGTACTGACTATGTCCTGCATTGCAGTTCAAATATTAAAGACTTCATACAGAGTTAAAACAGATTAGGAAAGAATGTACAGGAATGAAAATGCGGATTTAGAAACATTTATTTATTTTTCCTTTTTGAAAACAATAAAATATCTTTCTTCCGACAGTTCCTGTTGCCCCCAATTACCAGGTTTAGCTAGAAACTTGTATGGTGACATGTAGACATATGGTCAACATGTTTTTTTGTCATGGATAAGTCTGGACAAATTTTGAAAAGACAGCTGACCAGAACAAAGCTTAACTACTAAAGATGATATTACTTTATACTTATTACCAGGTGACCGAGCCTCGCTCGTTTGAATAATTTGTTAAGGAAATATATTTACTTATTTTGGCCAATTCGAAAAGTTGCTATATTGTTCTTTTAGTTCTAAATGTCAATCTACATGGCGATTAGAAAAGAAAGTCTCCTAAGTCCTCATACACAGTGGCGTCACTAGGGTCGGTGTCACCCGGTGCGGTAAGTTAGGGGTGTCACCTACCCCCCCCCCCCCCCCCAAGAAAAAATCTCCACCTAAAAAAACAAACAACTAGTGTTTATTTTTTTAAATTTTTTTTAGAATATACTGTAAGCTAATGCATTGATGGTTACACTTCAGAATGGTTTTCGATTATATTTTTAAAATGTCGGTGTTTTTTAAAAATATTTTATCAAAAGTTATTACAAAAAATAAAAATGTACAAATATAGAATTGAGAAACCTTGCGTTGAATATATTTTTATTAGAGATTATTTAAGAGCTCGTAATGGAAAATGTTTAAATGATACTAGTGTTTTTCAGCTGCTTTCGAAAAAGTAAACCAAGCACTGAACAGGTTTATGTCCTGCGAAACATCGTCGAGCAAAGCCTGCAATACCAAGAAAGGATGTTGATCAGTTTTGTAGATTAAAAAAGTTTGATTGAGTCCATCAGAGTCACCCTGGAAAATAGCAAGAGAATTAGGAAACTCTCAACATATTGTCCAGATTCAGCGAGATGTCTAAAGCAAATCATGTTATTATGTCACAACAGACGGCGGAATACTTGAAAATCGAGACGTGTGTAAGATTAGGGCTTACCTTATCCCCATATCATTTTCATGTAGCCATTCACGATGTCATCAAAATACATTAAAGAGGCTGCATTCTGGTTCCAACCGAGTTGGATTTTGCAGACGACATAGCAATACTTTGAATTACGATTAAATGTATACTCGAGATGACGGATAACGACGCCCTCAAAGTTATGCATATTGGCTGCAGGTTACTCAGCACACCCATTAGCATTGGTCATACAGATCTTGAACAAATAGAAAAGTTAGGAGATGTTATCTCAAGCGATGAAAATTCAAATCATGGCGTTGCATGCCGGATTGGAAAGCAGGAGCCGTCTTTTTAAAAGTAAGGCCTAGGCGTCACTAGGGGGTACGGGGGATGCGGTCCGCACCGGGTGACACCCACCAGGGGTTGACACCAAAGTGGGTAAAATGCAACTTTTAAAATCTAAAAATTAATACCTCGAATTTGAGAAAAATAATTCCTTGTAGACGCCAGGAAAAGAGTTTCTGAAGCTTAGTAATGTAGAAAAATGCTTGGCGGCCGGGGCTTCGCCCCGGAAAACTCTGAGTCGGATTAAGACCCTTTAATAATCTAATCAGATGGCTAACGTAGCATTGTTTATTGTAAACTGTTCAGAAACACATAGACATAAGCCCATCGCGCGTCATTCGACGCATAGGGCTGCAAACTCTATACACAGAAATGAGTCGAAGGTGAATTTTAAAAGCAACTTCCCAGCTGGTGCCCACGGAATTCAGGGCTTCTAAAAAGGTGTGACGTCATGTTTTTACGTTCCTCTTTCATGTTAAGGCTGAATTTGGTAAACGTGTTTCGTCTTGTCTAGTGATATGTCTCACAAATGGCAGTCGTCGTTCAGTCGCCACTTTCCTTTGACGGCCTGTGGGCCATAGATCGCAAGGTCTGAAAGGAGAACTTTTTTCAATTCAATGAATTTAAAAAAAATTAAAAAAAAAAGGTTTGGAATAACAAACTTTAAAAAGATCGATCACAACCTCATCAGATCGATCATAACCCCCAACAGATCAATCACCATTTCATTTCTGTTCGAGCTCACCAACTTTGTAAATGTGGTCAGAGTTGAGTCATGGACTCTTTAGCTCTAGTAAAGTTTCCCTTTCAGACCAATTCTCTGTTTATCAATTGTCTGTGAGCCATTTGTCGTGTGAACCATTTTGTCGTGAAACATTTATCAGTGTCGGTTAACCAGTTGTCTGTGAACCAATTGTCGTGGTGTTCAGTGTGGATGTGGATGTGGTCTATACCGACCACACCATCAGGACTAGTACCAGAGAGCTGCGAAGGCAACCTCATTCCTGTTCCACGCATCAAGGGGTGGTACAGATATGTGTTTAGAAGTCGAATGCTTAGAAACTAAAACAAAAAGCCTATTAGATGTTCAATGCTAAGGTTATTAAATTAGTTCTTGACCTTTCTCCTGTTTTTTTTTATAAAGCTTGTATCAACTCACTCTGTCTGTCTGGTACAAAGCTTATATCAACTCACTCTGTCTGGTAAAAAGTTTCTACACGTTATTTCTGCCATACCCAATCTCGGATCAAGCTGAAAGTTTGCACAATTATTTCTTTTACCTGACAACACATAATAAGTGAAAAATGAGTCAATTGGTTAATTAGCTATTGTTAATTATTTATTTTGTTTGGTATCTCGAAAAAAAGAAAGAAATTCTACTTGACTGAAGTGGTGGTGTGAGCTGAATTAGTCCCCTTTTTAGGTCGCTGCTTTAAAGTAAATTTGAAAAAAAAAATATATATATATAACCATACAACCTCCTGTAGTCACTAGCAGGGTGGTTGGTATGTCGGCTTGAGGAGGCGGGAGCCATAGTTCGAAATCAGGTGGTTCACCCCCCTTTTTTTTTAAAAATGCTTTTATAAAACGATTACGGTGAAATGTACACGTCTTTCTTCCTCACCCCAAACTTCCCAACTGGCCCAGATAAGTGACAGGACTATTGCGTACCGAGAAAGCTAAAGGCAAGTAATAGCGCTAAACAAAAAGAATTGGTTAAAATATTTCTAATTGCACAGATTGTTATTAGTTTTGGTGTCATGACATGGCTGATCCAAACTAACTGATACACTTCGTTGACGTTTAATTTTTGGGGGTTTTTAAATATTTTATTTCGAATGTTTTTCTTGTATTCTCATCTGAAACAAAAAATGCGGATCTTCTCATACAATGGAAACAAAGAGGGGAGATAAACAGGATAATAAATATATAGGTCAGGGATGAATTTGTTGTGCACAAAACTGTTTTCTTCTTCTATGACAAGACTAATGACGCGGAGATAAGTCTTTTACCTCCCCTTTCGTTTTCACACAACAAATAAACCATGTTGTTGGGGTATGTATATGTGTATGTGTATGTGTATGTATATGTGTGTGTGTATGTATATGTGTATGTGTACTTATCAACGACCAAATGTAAAACTAAAAGATAGTCCATATACTTAACTAGAACTAGATAAAGTGACACAGGGTACTATGCTCCATAACTAAAACTCTCCTAAATATGAAGTGACCGGGGATGAAATGAAAAGTCACCTTAATTGAAAATGACAGGTTAAATTACCGAAGGGTTTGGTTAGGAAGTACTTATCTTTAAATCTGAAGGAACATCCGACACATGTCAAACAAACACATTAAGAAACATTTATGTTGAAATAATTTTATCGTAAAGTGAACCAGAGCGTACAGGCCTACACATTAGTTTC
Organism: Biomphalaria sudanica; assembly: GCA_036873155.1. Classification (NCBI taxonomy): domain Eukaryota; kingdom Metazoa; phylum Mollusca; class Gastropoda; family Planorbidae; genus Biomphalaria; species Biomphalaria sudanica. Next base: position 380,378 of record JAZGLO010004765.1, read on the forward strand.
TATTCAACATTTTCAAATTTCAATCTTGTTATATTTAACAAAAAGGCCTCAATGTACAGGTCTGGTTATGGGCTAAAGTTACATTACTGCAGCCTTAGCTATGGGCAAATGTTACAATTACTGCAGCTTTAGTTATGGGCAAATGTTACAATTACTGCAGCTTTAGTTATGGGCAAATGTTACAATTACTGCAGCTTTAGTTATGGGCAAATGTTACAATTACTGCAGCTTTAGTTATGGGCAAATGTTACAATTACTGCTGCTTTAGTTATGGACAAATGTTACAATTACTGCAGTTTTAGTTATGGGCAAATGTTACAATTACTGCAGCTTTAGTTATGGGCAAATGTTACAATTACTGCTGCTTTAGTTATGGGCAAATGTTACAATTACTGCAGCTTTAGTTATGGGCAAATGTTACAATTACTGCAGCTTTAGTTATGGGCAAATGTTACAATTACTGCAGCTTTAGTTATGGGCAAATGTTACAATTACTGCTGCTTTAGCTTCCGAACTGTGTTAAATTGTTTCTGTTTTTGCTTCCAATGAAACTTGTTTTACATGTTCCTTCAGAAGATTATTACATTCGAACCCATGTCTACAGGAGAACGGCGTGGAGATAGCGGCGGACAAGGTTCGAACCCGCGACCGTCGAGACGACTGTCCAGAGCGCATGCCATATGATGTTGTAAGACGTAGCACTACTATTCTGATTTGAAAAATTCATGCTGTTATAGAAAATGGCTGTCCCACTGCTCAAGCAAATGGTGTAAAAATAGCGGAGACATTGAATACCTTAGTCCTAGTTTAAGTGGATGTCTTTATTGTAGGTCTAAACCCTTATACAGAAACTACAACAGAGCCGTGAGATTTATAGCAAAATCGTATTCACGTTTGACAAGAGAAAAACCGTTAGTAAAATTATTATATTTAGAGACACTTCAGGACAGAAGACTAAAACTTAAGTAGCAGTAAAACAGAACACTGTGCACCATAACTTAAAATACCGAAAAACAAAACCCAATAAAATCTTTTAAAATACAGACGTTACTTCAAAAAGAATGAAGATGATTACGTCCTACCCCATTGAATTTAGTCATGCATGTTAACCATTTTCTTAAATTCTGTCAAGTCACTTGTTTTTCTGGCTGGCTCAGGCAACCCATTCCATGCTCTAATAGCACTAGAGAAGAAGGAGCATTTGTACAACTTTGTCCTAGTTTATGAAACAAGAAATGTGCTTTTATCTTTGTGTCTACTCAGAATGACACAGACAAAAAGACACATTTCTTATTCCATATGCTAGGACAAATTCGAACAAGTGCTCCTTCTTTCCAAGGGCCAATGAGAGCATGAAATGGATTGTATGAATCAGTCAGGGAAGCCAAAAATTTAGTACCTAATTAGCATGCATGAATAGATAACGCATGTATACGAGTAGAACTTTATTATCTTTTTTCTTGAAGTAACGTCTGTAATTTATAAAATATAATAATTATAACTGAAAGACATAAAAATATACGCAGAAAGTTACAAAGATAAATGCACATTTCTTATCAAATATGCAAGGGCAATTTGTATATGTTCTTGTTCTTTCCTAGACAACTCATTTAAGAAACAATCTTGCTCATAATGAATAAACTAGGGATTATGAATTGACAACACTAGAAATAATAAATAATAAGGACAATAAAAAAAAGAACTCGATCTTATCTTATCTTATAAAGTACAGACGTTACTTCAAAAAAAGAAGATACAGATAAACATGCCCAATGCCTTGTTATTTTATTTGTAAAAACATATTAGATTTTTAATGCTTTCTTAAAAGGTCATAGGCCTGACCCAGTTGCGCATACAGCTTTTTAGTATGTATCTTTCCGACTTAAACATTAATCTTAACATTTTTTTTTTAAGAAAGTAGAACTTTAAAGTGCGCAATAGTTTTTAGGCCTCGTTCTCACTTAATGACATTGGACCTTGCTACAGTTAGCGCAGACGTTAAAGGCCCATCCTTTGCCCCAGCGTTGTGTAACTGATGTCACGTGTCATGCAATCGTATTTGCTACTTGTTCAAGAAACGCTGTCATTTCTTTAAATCCGTCTTCATCTTTCACAAGTCATTCTAGACCCCAGCGTTGTTTCACAAGTCATTCTAGACCCCAGCGTTGTTTCACAAGTCATTCTAGACCCCAGCGTTGTTTCACAAGTCATTCTAGACCTCAGCGTTGTTTCACAAGTCATTCTAGACCCCAGCGTTGTTTCACAAGTCATTCTAGACCCCAGCGTTGTTTCACAAGTCATTCTAGACCCCAGCGTTGTTTCACAAGTCATTCTAGACCCCATCGTTGTTTCACAAGTCATTCTAGACCTCAGCGTTGTTTCACAAGTCATTCTAGACCCCAGCGTTGTTTCACAAGTCATTCTAGACCCCAGCGTTGTTTCACAAGTCATTCTAGACCCCAGCGTTGTTTCACAAGTCATTCTAGACCTCAGCGTTGTTTCACAAGTCATTCTAGACCCCAGCGTTGTTTCACAAGTCATTCTAGACCCCATCGTTGTTTCACAAGTCATTCTAGACCCCAGCGTTGTTTCACAAGTCATTCTAGACCCCAGCGTTGTTTCACAAGTCATTCTAGACCCCATCGTTGTTTCACAAGTCATTCTAGACCCCAGCGTTGTTTCACAAGTCATTCTAGACCCCAGCGTTGTTTCACAAGTCATTCTAGACCCCAGCGTTGTTTCACAAGTCATTCTAGACCTCAGCGTTGTTTCACAAGTCATTCTAGACCCCATCGTTGTTTCACAAGTCATTCTAGACCCCAGCGTTGTTTCACAAGTCATTCTAGACCCCAGCGTTGTTTCACAAGTCATTCTAGACCTCAGCGTTGTTTCACAAGTCCCAGCGTTGTTGTTTTTTTCTTACATTTCTGGATCAGGTGCTTCCTGGTCATTAAGAACATTTTTGAGGACGTGATTTATCGGACTAATGTTGTGGATGATGAGGGTGTTGACGATGATCTGGTGGGTCTATAAAAGTGAGACAAATGTCAAATGAAGGTCACACTCGCTCGTCCAGTAGACATAGAACTTTCAGTTACTAGAACAAACTCCACTTCCAGGTCAGTATAAGACTTAGTTGTACTTGTAATTCAGGTCGAACATTTTATATTGTGTTGACATGTAATACTGAATCATTTTCACTCAATGATTTAAATTTTCAAATTAAGATTAGTTATGGAAAACTATAACAGACAACTTAAACAATATAACAGGATATATATATATATATATATATATATATATATATATATATATATATATATATATATATATATATATATATCGATCTATTGAAATTTTTTATTAATTGAAGTCATAAACTATGTAGGCTTGTTTAAAATGTATTTATTTATTTTATTTATTTAAGACAATTCCAAAGAAATCTAGAACTGTATCATGAACACAAACTAAATAAGCTTAGGTTCAGTTCCCTTGTACGAGTATTTGCATACGAAATAGTTACGGAATGCCCAAGCGAGCACATCTTGTCTTTGGTTCTACTTGCTCTGAAATGCACATGCTTTTGAGTGTCAGAATGAACTTTTCTTAGTTGTTGATTTAGTTGTGATATTTCATCAAGATATTGGGCTGGACTGAGGTCATTCTTTATAGAAGGCCTGAACACTGCCCTTTAACATTACAACCTGTGGGCAGTTAAGAACAATAGCTCGTTGCCACGTCGTACAGACCTGTGACGTGGAAACTGCCAACAGGTTGTGACGTTGCAGGTCAGTGTTCTGGCCTTCTATAAGGAATGGTCTCGGCTGGACTATTGCAAGACGTTGTTGAGTCTAAATAAGGAAAAGTGCAACATTTTAGATTGTATAGCTACGTAGAGCCACCTATGACCTATATATTCTGTCACATTGAGGCAGACAAAGCTGATAGAGAGATAGCAATAATCGTTGTGAAAAAGTTTTTCTGTGTTTAGCTCAAGTTTTAGCTAAATATCCTCGGAATTCTCGATTCTTAAGGACAACCTGCCCCCATTAAACCACTGTTTCATAAGATCTGAACGAAGTGGTCGTCTCCTTTCCATTAGGACTAAAACAGAAAGGTTTAAAAACTTCTTCATCCCACTTTTGGTCAGAGTGCTACAAGATCAGCTGTCGTCATCGAGAAGTACATAGAAGTCAAATTCATTAAGTGCTGGTTGTGAGTGTGTATTTGTTTTCGTGTGTGAATGATGCTCGAATTTTTCATCTATACTATTATTGTACTGTAGTTACGCTGATGTTGTCAATTGTAGTCAAACTAAATTTCCATTTGATTGGATCAATAAAATTATCTTATCTTATTTTAAGTTGAAATCCTTCTATGTACACCGTAATGCAGTATTTAGGTTGATTTCTAGTTCTATTTATTTTCAAGCAAAAGTGTGTATCTTTTTTTTTTAATCATTTGAACTTTAACTATTTAGACTTTTGTTTGATTTATTCAGTAATGAAGCTTACAAATATTTTCTTCTTGATCAGATCAAAATGAACTGTTTGGCATGTCTGGCTTTTCTTTTAGTGTTGGGTAAGTTGAACTGTATTGAACACAAATATCTATACATGTATTTACTTATATTTACTTGTACATTTGACTTACGTTTATGTATTATAAATAGTGGTGTGATCATATTTTTATCTTCAATTGTGTTGTAATTGTTCACAAATATTTTATTTTCTTTCAGTCGCACCATCATTTCAACAAAGGGTAAGAACTTGTCAATGACTAAAACCTTACATTTAGTGCTATAGATCTAGACTCTATGTAAGACCCATAAGGAATAAACATGGCTCGCACTGTACTGTTCCCTGTAGGAAGGTCTTTGCAAAAGCTATAATGTTCTTGTAACATGGCTATCAGCTTATACTTTCAGATCTAAATTATTTTTATTTTTTTTCAGGGTCGCGGTGATGACGGACGTGGAAACCCAAGGTGAGTTTTTCTGCTTGATTTCTGTGTCTGATTTCACATTTAGGGGCTTTAAGGAATCCTGAGTTGATCGATCCAATATGTTTGGGGTGTATTTTTACTTACTGCTCATAATCACCTTCAGCTTCCCCTCTCCCTTAGTGTGATGGACCGTAGGGGCACCACACATGATCTGTCGACCGTCTTTCTTCATTCCTCTCTGTCTTTTGCCAGAATTAGAATCTCTTTCATAGACATATCCTTCTATTCCTTAATACTGTTCTCTCATCGCTGTTTCTGTCTGTCTCTCCATCTGTACCCTGGTTCTGTTCCAAGTAGAAAAGTCTAAAGACGGGTACATTTAAAGTATCATCCTCTTGGCCAGGATTTCTAAATTTTATCCTCACATAGAAGATGCGAGCTATATTTATATATATATATTGACCTCCTTCAGTCGTAGAACGACTTTGGCTCATCTCGAACACTTTTTCACATGGCTGTTGAGCCCTATTTTGGAGAGACACTCCCGTCCACATATAATACAGGTCAAGGTGGCTTTCGCTTTGTTGGTAGAGGTGCTGGCCATTTTTAGATACGAGATAAGGTTTACAAAAGCAGACAGAAAAACTTCTTTATTCCCCTGGCCATCAACTGATGAAATAGAATGTATCTATCTGATGTCAACATTTCACATGTAATATTTGAGTGAGACTAAAGTGAACGTATATTTTGTTACTATAGTTAAAATGTATTTTGTTTTGTTAATGTACAAATTGTAAGGCAAATACCCTCTTGGATAATAAAGATTGTTATTATTATTCTCTTTAATATTCATTGTATTTGGAAGATAAAATACGAAACTAAATGTAACTTTGTCTTATGTATCCAGAGACCACACCTACTGCTACGGCAGATGCAACGACGCCTACAAACGAGACTCCAGAGGTTACCAAGTAGCAGACTGCAACTGCAATCAGTACAACTTCCCAGGCCATCGTAAGTACAAATACTTAGATAAAACACACCAGTGAGATAATAGCCTAGTATACTGCTGGGTCTGCTAGCTAACTGCGGCTTCTTTTCTTAGGAGAATCTGGGATTTGGAAACGATTTGAGAATTCTGACTAAAATCAGGACAAAGGAAGATGTTCGGTTTTATAGTTGATGAAACAAAACTAAAAACATATTCCTTATCACATATGCTAGAACAAATTCGTTCAGGTGCTTCTTATTCTCTGGTGCTATTAGAGTATGGAACGGGTTGCTTGAATCAGGAAAAAACCTATGACTAAGCAAAGTTTAAGTGTCTAATTAACATGCATGACTAGACTGACACATTACGTGACGACGTAATTATCTTCTCTAAAGAAGGAACGTCTTTAATTTATAAGATATTTTCCATAATGTTGAATATTATCTAAATCTCATTTTGTCCAGACAACTGTGGCTACATCGACGCTTCCTGCATCGCCAACAGTTACGACGCCACCTACAACGTGTACGCCTGGACATATGACCACAGGTCAAACTCCTGCAAGAAGGTCAGCGTCTTGAGTAGATGTGTGGACAGCTACACACCCCAGAGAAACATCTTCCAGAGCCAGCAAGCTTGTGCCAGAGCATGTGAGCCTAATACAGGCTACTGAGTGGTCACATGACATCGGTACTGGTCAAATGACATCTGGACCCAACTTACGAAAGCCAACTTTCATAATAACTTATAATATTATTTGATGTCTTGTATAAGCCTTTCTTTAAACACAGTTCAGAACGGTGGTAATGTATAACTTAAATAATAATAATAATAATAATAACATATTTTTAACTAACTATTCATTTGTTTTATTTATATATATATTTTTTTTTACAATGAGTGTATTAAACTTTTGAATTATCCAGAAACATTATTTGATTTGTTTGATATAAATGGAATAGAATTAAGATAGCTAATAATAAGATGGAGCCGCGGTATATGAGTGGTCAAGTTTTTGGCTTCCAAATCCATGGGTCCGTCGATTCAAATCGTGGATTATTTGTTTATTTCGGTATCTTTAAGGGCCCCGCTGAGTCCACCCAGCTCTTATGAATACCTGACAATTTTGTGGAGAAGTGAAGGCTGTTGGTCGTTGTGCTGGCCACATGACACCCTCGTTAACTCAAACAAATGACCTTTTCATCATCTGCTCCATAAATGGCAAAGTCTGAAAGGGAAAACTTACGTTTATATAAATAATAAACACAAAATAGAGTTGACATGTGACATAAATAGTAAATGTTGTGAATTAAACTAGAATCTGTTAACATACTTTAGGTGAAAGACCTTGCTATCTTTTAACAAAAACAAATGCTAGTATACAAATAGAATTTTGTAATATTTTTGGTTTACTTTTAATATTTTCAACTTTTTAAAACCGGAAAAAGTGTGAAAGAAAAGATCTATGTGTTTTAACACAAATCATGTCCTGGACTCAAAACAACAACAACAACAACCAACTATTATACTTTGCAATAGCAAGAACAAAAGTAAGTATATTGTCACATTGAGTGATTGAGTTTTGGGCACATCTGCACAATTTAGGCCATGTCGTGCCAGTAATCCTTCAAGGATTACTCTCTTTTACAAGAGCTAAATTCCATACAGTTAAATCATTAAAAACAAGGTCTATTCACAATGAAGTGACATTGAAGTCAGCCGGACAGGTAACGTGAGTGTGTGCGTGTGTGTGTGTATGAGAACTTTCAGGTAGATTGAGTTCAGCGTCTACAAAGTTGAAGGACGTTGGTACTAATAGGTCGTAGATATCAAAGACAAATCTAAAAAAATAAACATTAAAATAAAACCATTCAAATATAAAAATGAGAAAGAGCAACAAAAGGAAGAAAAGTTGGAATAAAACAAACTTGAATTATGCAAATACGATAAAGTAAAATATTAACATTTAACACTAATACATAAACATGAGCCTATAATTAATAACAGCATTATAACGTACGCTAATCTCCATTTGATGAGCAGAGTTTCCAATACATTCTGCCTGTCAAGTTCCTGTTTCTTGAAAGACTACGCTTACCCAAAGTAAAATTGTATAATTAAAAAGGTAACTTCGAATAACAAACGCACACTAAAGAATACAAACCGAAGCATCGATTTATTAACAATATAAAACGCAGACTTTGTACTAACAGAAAAGTCCGGGAATACATTGAAACTCATTGGTGATTAAAAAAAATCGTGTTATTTCAGCAATAACTAGCAAATCTGACCAGGTCTTTGATCTACCTAGAGAATATTTGGCTTTTTAAAAAGTCACATGATGATATGTTTTGCTTGCAATGATGTCGTACCTTCTAAGAAGACGCGAAATCCATGGACACCATTTGGGAAGAGGCCGTGTAAGTCGCCTATGACTGATCTGTTTGGAGAGAGCCTGTCGCCCCTAGCGTCAAACGGCGCGGGAGGACCTAAGTCACGCATAACATATATATTTTTTTCAATATAATATAAATATTATTGGATTCAATTGCAAAGTATTCTTTATGAAAATATTGTCATGGATTTAGCAATGCCAACAGCAATATAGTAATGGGGGGGGGGGTCGAATCAGGAGGTCGGATCATACACTGCTGACCGAGTATTTAGGGCTACATGTTGCAGGGGTGATGTCAATGGTCGTGACCTTTAAAGAGAACCTGACGTGACCGTCTATGGAGGAACACACTTGCCTGTGAAAGTTGGCCATTTCGTCGTTCCAGTGCCACGGCGGAGTGGTCAGCATGAGCAGGTAGAGATGTCTCAGCTTCTTTCGGCCTATGGCGTGCGCAGGGGCGTGAAAGGCCGCGTTGGACAACCGGAGAAGTTGAGTGGTGACCTTGTAGACCTCTATCTGCTGCTCCGAAAGGGCCTGGCTTTTGATCAGGGGAGTGACGAGGGCCGAAGGAGACCAGAGAAGGAAGAAGATGATGAGAAGAATATTGGTCACTTTAGTCGAGTCCAGAAGGTAGTCCATCAGTCTGTTCTTGTGCCGGGTCAAGTTGGTGGACTTTTCCTCAGAGTAGCTCCTGACTTCCAACAGCGTCCTTAAGGTCAAGGCCAAGTTCACGACAATGGTCACCGCTACCAGGAAGGAGAAGATAGACGAAGACACGCCCATGAGGAAGTTGGAGGTCAGCGTCGAGTTGTACTTGCAGGGGAGAAGCTTGGGGTCGTGGGTGGGCTCGTGTGCGCCCCATGCGGAAATTATAAAAACGCAGAGACTGACCAAATACGTCCACAGGAAATTGGTCACTTTGATGGACTTGACATCGTTCACTATCTGACTGTATTTCACGGGCCACTGGGCATCCAGAAACCGGTCCAGCGCGATCAGTGTGTACATATACAAGGTCCCGGCCCCGGGGAGCCCAATAGAAGTTAGCAGAAGCAGACACGCCACGCGGCTGGTAAAATACCTCACACGCACTTTGGGCACCTGCCTCAGGGCGAAGAGGGGCAAGCTGATCGCGCCGATGAGCAAGTTTATAAGAGTCAAATACAGCAGCATAAGCCTCCCTCCTGGGTACAGGCTCGGGGACGCCACCAAAGTAAAGAGCACCATTGCATTAGAAAAAAGCACCACAGGAATCATCAGCATGGCGAAGACCGCCATCGTCTTGTGGGCCACGATGATGGAGTCAGCCTCCTCCCTGGACATGTTGTAGGAGTGCTCAGATATGTCTTCGTATTCAAAAGCGTCCATAGCGTGTCCTGCTTTCTGACCTGTCCACTAACCGGGGAGTATGCTGGATCTCAAAATCCTATTCTCTTATTTGATGGCGATGTCCAGATTTTTAAAGAACATTTCTGACAATCTGACAATGTAAAATAGAAGAGCTGAAAGAAAAACAAAATGTATTATGAACTCCTACAGACTGAGTTTGTTCAAAACACAGACTGATACTTTAGACTAATCAGTTTATGTACTTATGGGCATAGCTATGGAAAAAAAGGGGGTGTAAGGGAGCAATCTCTCCCAAGTCCGAAATAATATTTTCACACAATGATCCATTTTAAATCAGTCGAAAAAGCATGAATTACGCAGAAAATCAAGCGAAATTTAAAAAATTACTAAAAAAAAACCAAACAAACGAAGACGTTTTTTTAAGGGAAATAACTGCACATTTATAATCACATATCTCAGTACAGTAAGATTTATTTCCTTTTTTCTTCATTAACCCTCCCCCCAATATTTTGATTGATTCGTGTTTTGTTAGAAACAATGACTAATCGTGCTAAGGTTTTAAAATAGATCCAAGAATGGTGGGAGAAATAACGTGAACAAAATGTGGACCAGACAGACGGAGTGAGCTGATATAAGCTAATATAAGCTTTGCAATAATAAACAACCAATTTGTACAATGCAGATACTAAAGCCTAGCTATAGACATTATTATGAGGGGAGCAAACTTTTGCAATGTCTTTAAAAAGTTTATGTTTACTCTGTCTGTCTGGTAAAAAAATTTTTACGTGCTATTTCTCCCACACCAAATGTCAGATCAAGATGAAATTTCGCTAAATTATTTCTTGCACCCAATAAACAATTAAAAAAAGACCAAAAAAAATTAGTTAATAAACTATTAGTAATTATTTATTTTGTTTGGTATCGAACAAGGGAAAGAGATCGTTCTTGTTAGACGTGGTGGCATAATTTGAATTAGTCCCCTTTAGGAAACTTGAGCCCTTAATGCACACATTTTTTTTAATGAATTTAGAAAGCGATCACGTTAACATTCACCCAGATATTCGTTTCTTTCCCCTCCCCCTTGTGTTCCAACTGGTCCAGACAAGTGACAGGATCATAGCGCATTCAGAAAGCTAAATCAATGAAATTGCGCTAAACAGAAATAAAATAAAATTCTAATCGCACAAAATATTTATTATTGTAAGTCTAGATCTATTTCAAATTTAATCACATGACTATTCGGAACCAATCGATACAATGACACTTCAAATCAGCTCTTTCAAAAGTATTTTTAAATGTTTCTCCTCTTTTACGTTGTCTTTGGCTTGGAACTGAATAGTTCATTCAGACACACGTTGAACTGAATAGTTCATTCAGACACTCGTTGAACTGAATATTTCATTCAGACACACGTTGAACTGAATATTTCATTCAGACACACGTTGAACTGAATATTTCATTCAGACACACGTTGAACTGAATATTTCATTCAGACACACGTTGAACTGAATATTTCATTCAGACACACGTTGAACTGAATATTTCATTCAGACACACGTTGAACTGAATATTTCATTCAGACACACGTTGAACTGAATATTTCATTCAGACACACGTTGAACTGAATATTTCATTCAGACACACGTTGAACTGAATATTTCATTCAGACACACGTTGAACTGAATATTTCATTCAGACACACGTTGAACTGAATATTTCATTCAGACACACGTTGAACTGAATATTTCATTCAGACACACGTTGAACTGAATATTTCATTCAGACACACGTTGAACTGAATATTTCATTCAGACACACGTTGAACTGAATATTTCATTCAGACACACGTTGAACTGAATATTTCATTCAGACACACGTTGAACTGAATATTTCATTCAGACACACGTTGAACTGAATATTTCATTCAGACACACGTTGAACTGAATATTTCATTCAGACACACGTTGAACTGAATATTTCATTCAGACACACGTTGAACTGAATATTTCATTCAGACACACGTTGAACTGAATATTTCATTCAGACACACGTTGAACTGAATATTTCATTCAGACACACGTTGAACTGAATATTTCATTCAGACACACGTTGAACTGAATATTTCATTCAGACACACGTTGAACTGAATATTTCATTCAGACACACGTTGAACTGAATATTTCATTCAGACACACGTTGAACTGAATATTTCATTCAGACACACGTTGAACTGAATATTTCATTCAGACACACGTTGAACTGAATATTTCATTCAGACACACGTTGAACTGAATATTTCATTCAGACACACGTTGAACTGAATATTTCATTCAGACACACGTTGAACTGAATATTTCATTCAGACACACGTTGAACTGAATATTTCATTCAGACACACGTTGAACTGAATATTTCATTCAGACACACGTTAAACTGAATATTTCATTCAGACACACGTTGAACTGAATATTTCATTCAGACACACGTTGAACTGAATATTTCATTCAGACACACGTTTTTTTTTCGACGCAATGGACAGTGAAAAAAAAGCATGGGCTCTGGAAGAAAAGTGTGTCCTACAAAATAAAATGTCAGGCTCCTCTACCGGCTCCTCTACCGGCTCCTCTACCGGCTCCTCTACCGGCTCCTCTACCGGCTCCTCTACCGGCTCCTCTACCGGCTCCTCTACCGGCTCCTCTACCGGCTCCTCTACCACCAAAGTGAAAGCCACATTAACCTGCGATATATGTGCAAGGGACTCTTTAAAATAGGACTCCACAGTCACATGAAAAAGTGTTTGAGATCAATCATAGTCGTTCTTCGACTGAAGGAGTCCAAATAAGGTCTTTTCGACCATAGGAATCGGTAACCTCGCTGAAAGAGGTAACTATCAACATTAACGTACTTATGCGAATTTCGTATCATCTCTGAAAAAATTTTTTAAAAGTATTAAATTCAAACGATTTGAAATATGTTTTGGGTAATGGGCATTCATTCACATTATTACCTACAACTGTTAGCTGTTTGAAATAATCCTCGCGTGGTGTCTGGTATCTTGTAGATCTTACTTTTCCATGTAACCCGCAGCTTATCCCCGAGGATACACTTACTGAATCGTTATTGAATTTTCTATTATAACACTTGCCTATATAGATCCTGAAACACGGGTTCTTTTATTAAACACTGAGGTTTAGGTTTAGGTTGAGGTTGAGGTTTAGGTTGAGGTTAAGTAGATATTAATATAAGTCATACAGTCATAGCAGTTCTCTTGTTGCCTCTTTTCCTATGCGCATGCTGCGTTAAGGACTTCAAGTTCCAAAATTAATTAAACCCTTTTAAAAACATTCGTATGCAGTTTATATGATTTGCATTAAATTAAAAAATTACATGGACAATACTAAAAATGCCATGGAAAACCGCTTTCAATCAATACGGTTAATGAGTGCAACATGTTAAAAGTAATGTCCCCTTCAGACCTTGCCATTTATAAGGCCAGATTATGTTAAGATCATATAATTCTTTGGCTAAAGTTAAACGAGGGTATCATGTGGTCAGCACAAAGACCAACAGCCTTTACTTTCCTTAAATAAGTTCAGGCACCCATTAGAGTTGGGTGGACTCATGGGCGCCCGAAAAAAATCCCCAAAATTCAGAATCCCAGTCTTATACGAGATTCGAGCCCAGGACCCTAGGTTCAGAAGCAAAGCGCTTAACCACTCATCCACCGCAAGTGCATCATATAGTTAGTACAATAAACTTCTGTCTTTTCTCTTTTCCAGGATATTTACGCCCCTCCCCCCTTCACACTTATAGCTATAGAGACCATAATCTAAATAGTAAAACACGGAGAAAAAATCGCAGTTTATAAAGATGCGAAAATTTATTTTTCGCATAAAAACTTTCTAGTTCATAAAAACTAATTAGTATTTTTACACTTATCATGTTATAATTTTTGCCATATCTTATTGACTCTTGGAGGCGCAGTGGCTGAGGGGTAAAGCGCTTGGCTTCCGAACAGGGGTCCCGGGTTCGAATCCTGGTAAAGACTGGGATTTTTAATTTCGAGATCTTTGGGCACCACTGAGACCTGAGACCACCCAGCTCTAATAAGTTGGCGGTTGGTCGTTGTGCTGGCCACATGACTCCTTCGTTTACCGTAGGCCACAGAAACAGATCACCACAAGGTCTGAAAGGGAAACTTACTTTTAGTTCTTGACTCTTGTATTTAATTATTGATAAGAAATGAAATGACAGATACTCTTCAGACCTTTTTATCTAGATTTCATACCTGCACAAATTTTAGGCGATATACCGCTGAGAAGGTTTGAGTTTGAATCCCAATGGAGACTAGATCTATAAGTTTTGTTTAAGATTTACCTTGAGCTGAGCTGTGGGTGAGCTGAGTTGTGATTGCAGTGCCACTTAAGTCCAAAACACTGTAGGCAGTTCCTTAACTCATATGTCCGCGACACTGTAGGCAGTTCCTTAACTCATATGTCCGCGACACTGTAGGCAGTTCCTCAACTCATATGTCCGCGACACTGTAGGCAGTTCCTTATGTCCGCGACTGAGATGAAATCAAAGCACGTACAGCTTGGCATCAAAACTCTAGACAGGGGGAGATTCGAACTCAGGACTATCGTGCCTACAATCTGAAGCGCATGTCTGATGTCTGATGTCACATGACACTCTATAACTTGAACTCACGTATTTAATGCTAATTTCATTTGGTCGATTATCAAATGTCTTGAATTAGTTTTCATTTACTGACTAGATGTAAATCAATGTAACAGTGTCATTACTGATAGAAATTCATCTCTGATGGTATGTGTATACCCCCGGATAAGATCTAGATCTAGGTACTAAACATTTCAAGTTGTCCTCTCCTGTAAACATCCATTGATTTATTCACATCCCGTCATTTCAACGGTAACATCGGGTATTTCCGAAACCAAGAAAAAAAAAGAGATCTTGTTTGAGGTGCGCAAAAGATTTAAAATGTGCATTCAAGTCTACCTGGCATAGTGTGCCTATAACTCGCTTATGTGCGTCTCTGATACACCTGGTTAGAATGACAAAGATAATTGCAGCTAACAGAGCTCTTCCCCGTAAAGACGCACTTTTGGTAACATCCATCAGGCGTCAGGTTAAACACACTCGTTAAAAGTTACTTATTAAGTAAAGCTAACCCTTTAGACCTTGCGATCTATTGGGCAGATGATGTCAAGGTCACCTATTTCTGTGGCCGACGGTTAACAAGGGTGTCATGTTGCCAGCACAACGACCACAGACACACACACACACATACAAAATCAGACCCAAGTGAATTATTTTTTTGCTGCCAAGCATTTTCTTTCAGCGTGCCTGTTTACTCAGCTGTGAATGTCTATTTTTAGGAGCTGGTCACGTGACTACATCACTCTCACATCCTTCTCCTCCTGAAGGATCCCCAGCAACGAAATTGCAATGAAAAGATGCGGAGACAGAAAGTGATGACAGTTCTAGGAAAGAGAGAGAAGTGAAAAGAAAGAGAAGAGAGAGAGAGAGGCTGGGAAGGACAGAGGCTGAAAGATATAGAAAGGATGAGAGAGTCATAGAGAGGCTGAGAGAATCATCGAGAAGCTGAGAGAGACAGAGAGGCTGAGAGTCATAGAGAGGCTGAGAGAGTCTGAGAGAGGCTGAGAGAGTCATAGAGAAGCTGAGAGACAGAGAGGCTGAGAGAGTCATAGAGAGGCTGAGAGAGTCATAGAGAAGCTGAGAGAGACAGAGAGGCTGAGAGAGTCATAGGCTGAGAGAGTCATAGAGAAGCTGAGAGAGTCATACAGAAGCTAAGAGAGACAGAAAGGCTAAGAGAGACACAAATAAGACGAGAGAGACATAGGGAGGCTGAGATAGACAGAAAGGCTAAGAGAGACACAAATAAGATGAGAGAGACATAGGGAGGCGTATATATAAATAAATAAAAAAAGAAGATAGTGAAAGAAAATCTAAAGGAAGAGAGAGAGAGAGAGAGAAAGAGAAAGTGGAAGAAAAAGAAGAAAGAAATAATAATTGAGAGAGATTAAAACAAAGAAAGAAATACAAAGAAAGCAAGATAGGGAAACAGAAAAGAAAGAGTGAGATTTAAAAAAAAAAGAAAACAAACTGAAAATTGTAATTACCATTGATTTAATATTTTGTTTGTAGTCACATAAAAATGTCCACACCCCACCAACACCAGGACCTAAATCTTGAGCCACATCCAACTGGTCCTATCGACAGTCCATTTGTCCTATCAGCACAATTCTTTATTAACAAACTATGTTTCCAGATCACCCTAGTCCGTCCTATGAAAGTGTTTTTCTACGTCCCAGCAGAAAGTCTATTCAGTGCACTCATTACATATTACACTTCACCATCTACTTAAGCCATTGCGTCAATTCGTTGGTTGGACATTTCAACTTTGATCACTAGAGGTCGGAGGTAGAAGGATATCCATAAGTTGCAGTCTTCCAGACATTTTCTCGACCCATAAGTCTAAAAAAATGTGCATGGGCGATAACTTTAATTTTATTGTTCATTTGTAAAGTCGTAGTCTTAGATATTTGTTTTTCCGTTGTATTTGTTGTTGACTTGAAGAAAATGTGTATTTGGCTAGTTCGTGCTCTTCACGTTGATTGAATGGAAGAATCTTTACTTTACACTTGGGAGGAAATTTCTTAGTGGATCTTTTGAAGATTCTATGCTGGAGCCTGCGCTCTCTTTACTGGACGAACTTTTTTCCGCACCATTTGGTAAGCCTGTAGTTTCAACATTGTTGTAAGCTGCATTTTTGTTATCCACACCTTGATTTGTCTCTTGCCTCTCAACGAAAGGAGGTCTATCCTTTCCTTTCA
Source organism: Biomphalaria sudanica (assembly GCA_036873155.1). Classification (NCBI taxonomy): domain Eukaryota; kingdom Metazoa; phylum Mollusca; class Gastropoda; family Planorbidae; genus Biomphalaria; species Biomphalaria sudanica. The sequence goes on from JAZGLO010004765.1 coordinate 396,933, forward strand.
TATTATTCAAGAAAAGTCTTTGAGACTTCCCAGAGTTTTGAAGCTCTATCTCTTTCTTTTGCTTCTCGAACATGTCTGAAAACAAAGATTTCTTACTCATCTCACTACGGTCTGCAATTTTTTTCAGATAGGTTGTTCTGTTGCCTTGAGCAGCATTCACTCCGATATTGGCATTATCTGACTCAACGGTGGCCATACTCTGCTTAAGTAATTCGTAAAAAGGAATGCTCTCATCTACACTGCTGCCCACATTAGAAATGTGCTGATAGAATTTTATGTAGTCGTTGTCCTCGTCCGTATCTTCAACGCTTTGGTTCAAAGCTAGTTCCCTGTCCATAAATAATTTGATTAAAAGGTAGTCATTGGTAAGATCCCCAAGCATGACGGAACTTCCTTCCGGTTGTACTCCTTTAGAGGCAGCTGAATAAAGAGATTGCTTCCGAAGCTCTTCTGACTCGGCAAACTTCTTGGAGATGTAATCCGACTCAGTTATCTGCGAGCTCCTCTTCCAACTGGAGTCCACCGATGTAGATCTATCAAAAGAGAACCTAAAGAGGTCAAGCTCTGTTTGATAGTCAACGTTGCTTGATAATGTAGACCTGGAATGAGGATCGGTCTCAAAATGTACTGTGTGTCGTTCTGAGGTTAGCGCAGTCTCCTTGGAGTACATTCCCGAGTTGACAGTTCTGTAAAGATTCCTTAACGCCGATTCCCAGCGCAAGGGACTTGTGGTCAGCATTAATTTAAACACTGCTTGGTACTCTTGCCTGCCCAGGAAGTACACGGGCAGGTTGACAAGGGAATTGGCAAAGTTCACAGTTTGTACTGCCAGCTGGATGATCTCCATATTCTTTGGGGAGACGACGCCGTAGTATTTTAAAGGCGCAAACAGGAGATAGGGTAACCACAGAAGCATATGAACTAGCATTAGGAAAGAAGTGACCTTGACTGATCTCACTCGGCTCTCGAACTTACATATTTGATAGGGCGAGAGCATCATCATTTGCTTTCTGAACTGGCGCACCTGCCTTAAGGCCACGCCGATGATCTGAACATACAGAATGGCTGAGACTCCAACGGTCACTGACACGGTGGCGATAGACGACCATACTACGTAGCTGAAGGGCAGGGCGGTGTAAAAGTTGCATCGCACCGTCAGCACACTGACCTCTGGCATGTATGTGTGCCAGCCCAGCATCGGGATGAAGGCCATGATGACCACGTACAGCCACATCAAAGAGATCGTCCTGGTGGCTCTCTTGAACGTGACGATGTCGTGGTAGCGAAGCGGAAACATGATGGCGATGTAACGATCCAAGGCAATGAGCAGCAATGTGTGGAGGGAGCCGGCCCCTGCCAGGATGATGGATGAGAACCACGCCAAGCAGGCGTACTTGTTGGAAAGTATCATGCCTTGCGTGCTACGGAGATTGCTCAGAATATTCATCGGCAAACAAAAGACCCCCATCAGAAAGTCCGCCACAGACATGCTCATTAGGAGATAGTCGTTTGTGCTGTGAAACCCTGGGTAGAGGACCACACCCCAAAAGACAAGAATGCTGCACAAGAGGATGACAGGAATGTAGCCGATGCAGAAGCTGACAAAGACGTTCCTTGCGTCTTGTACTTGAGGGTCATCTAGATGAGCAAACGACTGGTTTCCAACTTCCAAATAGCCGTTCTTTATAAAGACAAAGTCAACTATACCACGCATATCCAGATATAGACAGATAAGAAAAAAAACAAAACCCATAAAAACCCAAACAACTTAATTGTTTACAATAAGCTAATACATGTAAATAAATTATGAAAGTAAAGCTTCCCTTTTACAGAACATAGTAGCTTAACACACAAAAAAATAAAACATATACTACTCACTACTTAGAAGCAAAAGAAAACATGCGATTATAAAGGTACAACGACTCTTTTAGAAATCAATACTGAAATGTATATAAGATCGCTGATTGAAATCGAGTTAATCCTGTTTGAACACATTTACAGATTGACTTGTAGCAAATCTTCTGTTGCTGAGACTCATAAAATATGACCAGTAACCTAAGTATTATTTTGACAATTAATACATAATTATAACGGCCTATTTGTGTAGTGAAATGTGCACAGGTATCTGGCTGAGATGTTTCTCATTGAAAGTCTCCTAAGTCTGTTCAAAGCACTTAGGGGTAGCACTGTTGATCGTTTTATGACCATCTAGTTTCTTGCATCCAGATGTCGTTGAACGTTTCAGTTGGCTTCATAAACACTTGACGTCTCTGTAAAGGCGAGACATCTCTACGGATGACAATAGAAAAAATGTCGACATAAATACATGTTTAGAAGAAAAGCTGAAATAGTAGCGCCTACCGTAAGGTAGTTTCTTTGCACTCTTAGCCGAGGGTAATGGTCGAATATGTGAGCGAAAGTTTAAATAAATACTGTCTTGAAATTGTCTCTAATGACCTTAGTCAAATAAGTTACTAATTAAAATGTACATATAAAAAAATATCACGCAGTCTAAGTATTGACATCACGCAGTCTAAGTATTGACATCACACAGTCTATGCAGTGACATCACGCAGTCTAAGTATTGACATCACGCAGTCTAAGTATTGACATCACGCAGTCTAAGTATTGACATCACACAGTCTATGCAGTGACATCACGCAGTCTAAGTATTGACATCACGCAGTCTAAGTATTGACATCACGCAGTCTAAGTATTGACATCACACAGTCTATGCAGTGACATCACGCAGTCTAAGTATTGACATCACGCAGTCTAAGTAGTGACATCACACACTCTAAGTATTGACATCGCGCAGTCTAAGTATTGACATTACACAGTCTATGCAGTGACATCACGCAGTCTAAGTATTGACATCACACAGTCAATGCAGTGCCATTACACAGTATATATATATATATATATATATATATGTATTGACATCACACAGTCTACGTATTGACATCACACAGTCTATGCAGTGACATCCCACAGTCTAAGTATTGACATCACACAGTCTATGCAGTGACATTACACAGTATATATATATATATGTATTGACATCACACAGTCTATGCAGTGCCATTACACAGTATATATATATATATATATATATGTGTTGACATCACACAGTCTACGTATTGACATTACACAGTCTATGCAGTGACATCACACAGTCTATGCAGTGACATTACACAGTATATATATATATATATATATGTATTGACATCACACAGTCTATGCAGTGACATTACAGAGTATATATATATATGTATTGACATCACACAGTCTACGTATTGACATCACACAGTCTATGCAGTGACATCACACAGTCTAAGTATTGACATCATACAGTCTAAATATCGACAACACACTGTCTAAGTATTAACATTACACAGTCTATGCAGTGACATCACTCAGTCTAAGCATTGACACTACACAGTCTAAGTATTGAAATCACACTGTCAAAGTAGTGACATCACAGTCTAAGTATTATTATCACACATTCTAACTATTGACATCACACAGTCTAAGTATTATCATCACACAGTCTATGTAGTGACATCACACAGTCTATGCAGTGACATCACGCAGTCGAAGTATTGACATCACACAGTCTATGCAATGACATCACACAGTCTAAGTATTGACATGACACAGTCTATCCATTGACATCACACAGTCTAAGTATTAACATCACACAGTCTAAGTATTGACATCACACAGTATATCTAAATATTTACATTACAGTACAAGTATTGACATTACACAACAACGGAAGCTTATACTTCAGTATTCACATACATGGCTAAAATTGTTGGGTTTAGTCCCCATAAATAATTGTTCACGCTATTTCTCCCTTAACGCATTCTCCGATCAAGTTGATACTTTAAACAATTATTTATTGTACCTAACAAAACATAAATCCATAAACAAAAATACTCAATACGTCAATTTATTATTGGTAATTAATTATTTTATTTGATATCAAACAAGGGGAATAACTTGTACATTATTGATTGATATATTCTTAAGGAAAGATTTGTTCTTCTTTAGATAAGCTTGATAAGCTTTTTTGTTTTTGTTTTTAAATGAAATAAGGCTTTGGTATTGTTATTCAGCAAGGTATTGGTCCACACACTTTTCTGCAGCCGTAACATGGTGCCCATTGCCTTGGCTATCATGTTGTTTAAAGTCTTTATCCAGTAGAACATCGTTGAATATGATGGAGCCAAGATAGCAAAAAATGGTCAACTATTTCATTGACTGGCCATTAATGGTTACGTGAGGTGCAGTATTTCTGTTCTGAACTAGCATTTTAGTCTTGCCTTGACGAATATTTAAGCGAAACTTTCGGCAAGCAGCAGATAAGTTGTCAACCAGGGACTGAAGCTTACTATCAGAGTCAGCAACAAGAGCTGCATCATCAGCATACAGGAGTTCCCTGATAAGTATCTTACTAACTTTGGGTTTTGCCCTCAACCTTGATACATTAAAGAGTTTTCCAGAGGCTCTGGCATGGGGAAATACACCTGCGTTAATGCCGCTGTAAGCAAATTGTAGTAGGCAGGAGAAAAATATGTAAATATATGAAAGATATAAATATATAACAAGCAGAATATGGAAAATACTTTTAAAAACAACCAATGAAAGATGTGAGGTGACAGGACAGTTCAATCTTTGCCATATCTCTCAATACTACCATATTTATCTCCCCATTTTCTATAAGAAACCAAATTAATTAATTACCACTACAGGATTAACTCATTGGTTTTTAGCGGCCCCCGAAAGAGGAATAGACGCTATTAGTTTTGTGTGGTCTGTCCGTCCGTCCGTCCCGTTGAGATCTCGTAAACTAGAAAAGATACTGAAAATCCGACATATTTTAAACCATTAAAAGTTCTGATGCAACAGCTACTTTTTTTTCTGAAAGAGAAAAATTTAATTTTAAAAATCGAATATCTAAGCAGTTTTTATAACTATTCACTATTAATAGTAACAAACGTGGGAGACTATTTAGTAAGGGAGGTGACTATTTATCATATTTTTAAACATATTTATACAAACGGCTTTAGATTTTTTGTTAATTTTTTTTTCTAAAATTTTATTACTAAGTTATGCATTCTCAGTACTACAAACTACATATTTACAAGAAAAATGTGTATTTTTATTTTTAAAGATAAAACATCTATTTAGTATGCTTACAAATGGAAATTAATTTAAAGCAGCAATTAATAAGCAGTGTTTCATATTGCAGGCTTGTACTATGATGGGGCCATTGCGTTCGCATCACCTTACTAAAGGGAAAAATTTTATTTGTTGAGCCTTTAAACGAGAGATAGTCACTTTATAAAATAATAAGATCAAGTGGATAATTACAATACCACCAGTTAGGTCCCAGGTTCACACCTAGCTTCACCTTCACCTTCACCTATCCCTTTATCTGTTGGACCGTTGGGGCACCACACAAGATCTGTCAACACTCTTTCTCCATTCCTCTCTTTCCTTTGCGTTTGATAGAATTTCCTTCTCTGACAGGCCTGTCCATTCTTTGATGATGTCTTCCTATCACTTTATCTGACTTCCTCTTCATCTTCTTCCTGGTACTGTTCCCCGAAGGAAGGTCTTTGAGGATCTTGTGATCTGGCCATAGAGTTTGTGTTTACATTTTTTTTTACAGTGGTTAGCAGGTCATTGTGGGGTCAAATAGCTGTATTGATCATGTTTCTAATCTCTTCATTCGTGATGCGATCTTTGTAAGTGACACTTAGGAATTAACTATATCTTCATAACCATCAGTTCATTGAATAATTATGAATATTAACAATGCAATAATAATAGCATAAATAGATATGCTTTTTTAACTGCCTGAGCGGACCTTTTCGGGGAAACCGATTTTGAGTTTGTGTTTCCATACAAACTGTGTTTTATATTATTATTATTATTAATTCTTGGTCGTAATCGAAATATATTTATGTGTATGTTTCTGTTGTGCTGTCTTTATATGAAAAACGGGTCTTTGTAATCACAACAAATTTCCATAAGGATCAATAAAGAAGTCTTAGTCTAAGTAATTGTACAAAATGTTGTTCTTTATCCGAGAATGGGAAAAGGGGAGATAAATTGTAAAAGAATCCAGTCAAGAGAGATACAGACGGAGTGAGTTGTCTAAGCTTTGTAAAAAAACCGAGACCATCCTAAACTTGCCTTTTAGTTATCAAATGTAGGATGCGTGGTCAAGAGGTTTAGTACGCTGGAACGCGGCTTGGCTTGGCTACCTATAAAGGGCAGTTTAGACCAATAGCTCGTTGTCACGTTGTATAGACCTGTGAGTAACAAGGAGCTATAGGTCTCCACTGCCCACAGGTCGCAACGTTACATGTCATTGTTCAAACCTTCTATGACGATTGGTCTGGCTCAGGAGCGCCCTAGAAATAAAAAAAAATTGAAAATCCCAGTCTTCAGCGAGATTCTAACCCAGGACCACAGGTCAAGCGTTTAACAACAAGTCTGCAACCGCGACCCTCCCCCCCCCCCTAACATTTGTATACCTTGTATTAAAAAAAAACTTTTATGGAATGTTTTTTTTTTGTTTTCTAATCGAATGGCTTGAAAGTGACGAAGAAGACATTAAACACATTTACTAATTGAGACATGATTGTCTATGACATGAAAATTAATGACATGACAAGTTATGAACTGACAAATTATGACCTGACAAATTATAACTTGATAAGGTATGACATGACTGTGCTATGACCTGACAAGTAATAAAATGTCAAGCTATGGCCTGACAAATTTTGTTCTGATAAATTATGACATGACAATTTGTGACATGAATGTCTATGACCTGAAAAGTAGTAACATGACAAGCTATGACCTGACAAAGTATGGAATGACAAGGTATGATATGTCAAGTTATGATATGGCAAATCATGAGATGACAAGTTATAGCATGCTAAGTTATGACATGCTAAGCTATTATCTAAGCTATACATTACAAGAAACAACATAACAAGTAATGACATGGCAAAGCACGACACGAAAAGGTACGACCTGTCAATTTATGGCATAACAAGTTAGGACATAAGTTATAACACGAAACGTTATGACATGCTAAGCCATGACCTAACAAGTTCTGGCATGACAAGGTACGACAATGCAAGGTGTGACATGGCAAGGTGTGACATGGCAAGGTGTGACATGGCAAGGTGTGACATGGCAAGGTGTGACATGGCAAGGTGTGACATGGCAAGGTGTGACATGCCAAGTCAAGACATGATAAGTAATGACAAGTGAAAACAAGTGATATTGATATTTCTTTAATGATTTAAATCTGATAAGCCTAAATTTAAAAAAAAACAACTGCCTCACACTATGAATCCGAAAATAGATTAAATTCAATTTACACGAGGCACAAAATGTATACATAATCGATGCTTCGCATTGCCAGATTGTAAGTTGGAAATAAAATAGATTCTATAAACACGGTTCAAATATAGTTAGATAATAGATATTGGTTTGTAGAAGAAGTCTTTTTTTTTATAAGTCATAAAAAGAAACATTAACATTTTAAGCCTGTTTTATTTTTAAAAACCTTAGAGTAATTTAGAAAAAAGTCAACACTTTGCAGCGATCGCGAACTCGGATCACAAGACAAGCATTGTAGTGGAACCCACAAGGAAACTTAAAGCGTCAAAGAAGCAGGTGGCTACGTAAAAGGGGAGGCGGAGGCCATACAGTTTGATTAAACAAGATGGACAGTCTGGTCAAGGACAAGGAACTATGGAGATGTCTTCTTTTTGACCCTTTCCTTCTTTAGGGAGGACGGAATGCAGGTTAGAAAGACTCAAATGATATCCTCAGGAAATTCACGACTTTTGCGACTGTTGCATGATGCAGAGAAGCTTAAATGATGCTCTTCATCCTCAGCCAGGCTTGACCTCCACTTGGCATTCTCAACAAACATTTGCGTGTCTGACAACACTAACTTGTAGTCAACTTCCTCCAGCGACCTGCTTTTTCGAACGGGGTCGACGTCAGAGCCGTAGTCCGTAGGAAAGATTTTATTACGATTAAACGAAACAGACGAGTCTGGTTTAGTAATGAAAGGCATTCGGAATCCATCGACATTCGTGCTTCGATGCTTAGCCTTACGGGTTTGAGCTGAGACGTCGTAGAGTTTGACCGGAACGTCAACATCCGAGTTGTCCACGCGAGTGGGAGCTGAGATGTCAAGGAGTTTTACTGGAAACAAAGCTAGTCTGTAGTCGAAAGGAAGTTGAGACCGAAGATAATTTGTCCACTCACTCCAGGCGTCTGTCGGAAGTCTTTTGTCAGATGGAGCAGGATTGAGCTGTAGGCTTAGGTCTACGCTGGTATCTCGTTGTGCTATTAGTTGATCCGAATAACATTCTGTACAACGAATAAGATCAGCTAGCGTCGCATTGTCCAACCTTGGATCTCGGTTTAATGATAAGAGTCTGAGAGTCGAATAGAGGCCCTGATGCTGTAAAGGCTTTGACTGGTCAAACAAGTTGAAGATAAACTCGAATGACTCGCCAGTAGAATATTTATAGACATCTGACTGGTTAGATAATGATGGCTGAATGGGCCATTTCTGTATTTTTTCCATTGTTGCCTTTACTTTCAAACACTCGGAGCAGTAAACATGGTCTGGGAAAATGGTCCTGTTAAAGGAAACAATGTTCACCTTATTCATGGCTTCTTTCCATCTCCAAGGCTGCGTTCTTAGCATCAACCTCAACAAGTTTCTGTAGCCGTGATGAAGCAGCAAAAACACTGGCGCGTTCATTAAAGCCTGGCAAAAAATAAGCGCTTGCCCTGTGACTGAAGCAACTTCTTCTTTCTTGGAACCCAGCACCTGCGATTTCCTTTGCTTTAACAGCTCCAGGGTAAGGTATGGGGTCCAAGTGACGAGGAAGACAAACAAAAGCAGCAAGGATAACTTAATGGAACGTATCTCCTCCTGCAACACTCGAGTCTCGCAACTCGATAACAAGGTCACCTTTTTATTCAATTTGTAATGCCTCACGAATGCAAAACCGATGGTCAGTAATTGAAGAATGGTCGACAGGGCAAGCATGAGCAGGTGGGAGGTCCACGTAGTCCAAGCTGCATAGCTGTAAGGGAAGACGGAGATGTGATTACACCTGGAGGTCAGAGGCAACACGTCCCACAGGTAACTGCCCCAACTGAAAGCTGGAATCAGTGTTAGAAGCAGGATATAGATACACATGAACAAGATCAGAAAGAGCGTCCATCTCCTCAGTACGAGACTGTTGCAGTGGCGAAAAAATAGGATTGCGGTAAAGCGTTCGAGCGAAATCAGAAACATGGTGTGCGTGGATCCTGTGTAGACCAGTACGATGGACGACAGCCATGCGAGACAGGCGTTCTTGTTGCCCAGGACAGCTTGTCTTGCCACGCCCAGTGAGATCAAGACGTACACGGGTATGCAAAAGAGCCCCATCAACAAGCTGAAGAAGGACAGGCAAAGGTGGAGGCTGTCAATAGAGTAGTGGAAGCCCGGATACAGAACAAGTCCACACACCATAAACAAGTTGCCCAGGATGGTCAAAGGCTCAACGCTGATGCAAATACTTATGATCATCATACTCACAGTGGATAACTCCAGATCATCGAAGATGCTTTGGGTTGTGTTCAACTCCTCATCATACCCTAGAGGGTCTCGTAAAAGGTGCAGTGGTGTTGGCATTTTCAAAGCCGAAGGCTACCGAGTGTCAAGCCACGCCATGTATCGTCATTGTAATCATAGCCTCAAAGTCAGCACGTGGAACAAGCACGTTGAACTTCTTTGTTCTGTGATAGTGTCACGTCTAGACGTCTTGAGCCAACAGTTGACAACAGACATGTTTCACTTAGAGTTTAATTTGTAATCACCTTGTGGAATGAGTCTAGAAACAGAGTGAGAAGAAAGAAAAAACAACAACTAGCAAGCGATCAGCTTATCGCTTGAATTAAACAGTTCATAAAAATACACACACAATAAGACATTGACAACATACAAACTACTTACTTTTGTAGAAAGATTTCACCAGTCTTTAGTCATAGTCATATCTTAGTCATCAAAGAACTTTTAAACTACGGACACTTTCTCTCTGTATTGAAAAAAACATTAGACATTCAAACCTAGATTTTACTCCTTATGCATTTAACATTGATTTTTAAACATTGATTTAGGTTTTAAACTCAAAAGACCGCGATTGAATATAAAGTGTCGGCTTTAGTGGCCAACTCCATAGATGGTAAAGAAATAATGTGGCCGAGATGTCTATCATCGAAAAAGTGAACCCAAAAGTTTTAATTAAAATCTTTATATTCCGCTTTGCACCATCATCTATGTTGCAGACTAATTTCTACAAAAATTAAAATAAAGCTGGAGGACTTCAGCCAAATTTAATTATAAGCTCGCGATATTTTGTATTTATAACGGTAAAACCAGAGTTAGTTTGTTTTTTTCAAAATGATATACATAAACTGTCAAATATATACGGGAATCGTAAGAGCCGTTTCGAAATACCCGT
>JAZGLO010004765.1:412500-462500 GCA_036873155.1 Biomphalaria sudanica
TAATACCTTGTCTTGTCCGAAAAATGTTCCCTGCCATTTCTATTCGACACGCTACATCATGATAGGCATCCCCAGCGTTTTCTGTGATGCTGCCTTGGTGTGTCAACTTATCCATCTCTTCAAGTTCGGACTCGCCAAGTCTGACAGGGGCGTCCGTTGACTTATATCCCACTCGCACAATTTAAGTTTTATTCAAGTTTATGCGGAGACCAATTTTGGGTGCCTCTAGGCTATCCATCATTTCTTGTATGCATTTATTTGTAGTCCCGAGTATTGAATCGTCGTCTGTCATGGAATACCGAAGGCTGTCGAAGGCATTGCTCTACTCATTATGGCTAGGAGAAAAAGGAAGGGAGACAAGATGCACCCCTGTCCCACACCTGTCTTGATGCTAAAGAACTCAGTTGTTCTTTTTTCAGTTTTAATGCATTAGCTAGATTTACTGTATAGGTGTCTTAAGATCTGGACGAAATTTTCAGGGATGCCATATTGACTAGCCCAACTAACATCTGCTTTTCAAAGAAAGTCTAAGACAGTTCTATTCTATTCAGCATTCAAAAACAAGCTAAATAAAGAGACATACTAACATATAACACAAAACAAAGGCAGAAAGAAACATAACAAAACAAAAACAATCGGAAAAAATGAAATAAGTTCAAGAAAATTAATTATAGATCAAGGGAAATGATCGCGAGGAAACTTTATTTAAAAAACAGAAGAGTTATAGGACCAAAGGAAAATATTTCACAAAACAAAAACACTTAAATCTCAACAGAATTGCAGTTGGCAATGTCGATGATGACCAGACATTAGCGTCGCCAAGAATAAAAAACAAAAGCCACTCCCAAAGAATCGATCGTCAACTGGTAATCTACGGAAGAGGATCTTGAAAGCCACAGAGGTACTAGTCTACAACCCATTCTCAAGAGGGTACAATTATCCAATGCAGGTTTTAAAAAATGCCAAGCTCTGTAAGGGGCGGGCAATCGCTTCAGACTCAAATCAAGATGTCCCGCTTTGAATTATATATCTCATAATAGGAGCGTTTTTATTATTTTATTTAATGAATTTTTTTTATGTTGACGGTACATTGATTTTTTAATGTGTGTCTTTTTGTTTATAAATACTTATTATAAGGATTCATAAAATCGTTACAGAAAGGGAGAGATGTGGCTATGTTTACGTCTATCAAACTGTGTGAGTAGCGTCCCTTGTCAAACTCGTGTTATTTTTAGGATATCTGCTTCTTCTCATTGTGTTTATTTCTGGGTATTTTAATGAAAACTCATTTCTTTTCTGTTCCCATACCTAGTAATCGATTTGTAACATACACTCTCTGAATCTCTAACGCATGGGGATCCTTTAAGTCTAGTTTGTACAAAGCTTATATTAACTCACTCTGTCTTTCTGGTAATAAGTTTGAACATGTTTTTTCTCCTATGTTCCATCAGCAGATCAGATTGAAACTTTGCAAAATTATTTATTATTAGAAAAGAACCACTAGCCACACGGGGAAAACTCTGGTTTGACCCTTATCATTTTTCAAGCAAAAATTGAAATAAATTTAAATTTGGCTAGAGAAAGATCTAGGTCTAGATTCTCTAGATACAACATCGGTTTTGAAAGGACTGTCGTGTTCGGAAATTTCCTAGTGTTAGGCATGATTGATTCTAGAGTTTAATAAATTAATGTTCAGGAAAATTGTAAGCATCGTTTTCTATGTTAAGATCAGTCTTGACTGTGTTCTGTGGAACCCCCGTTGTTCCGCCAAGCCTGACTACATGTTCATAATTGACTACTTGGTCTACACGTCAATCACGTTCTAAGTAAAAGCTGCAAAAATAAAATATATATATAAAAATTGGGTAACTAAAATACATCATACATCACTTTGAGCTGGTCTAGTTTCTGAATCTACTTTAAAACAAATATTTTTATTAAAAAATGATCTCTGGTCGAGTTTTCTATTATTGACTTCCATTTCAGACATTCCATTATGTTGCAATGACTCTAGAACTTGTCTTCACGCCATAGCAAATATTAGCATTCAGATTACCAATATTGTGCTAATATGAAAAAAAAAGGTAAATTTAGAAAATGGTGTTGTTTTTTTTAAAATTTAAACAGCAGAAAGAAATGCAACCCAAAAATAAGCATTGTTCCGCTAAATTCTTCGTTTTGGGAAACACTGCTGTATACAATTATAATGTTAACTTTATCGGAGTACTCATTTGTATTCACTGACATTTCAGAGTACATTTTTGTATGTCATTCGATGTGTTTCGAATTGTAAATGTGTTTATATACATTTCTAAATCGTGACTAAAAAGGCCAATTCTAGATACACATCTATGGTAACACATCATTCATTTTTTTTTTATCAACAGACGGCTGCAGCTTTTTCAGCCCTTTTCCAATTTCTGTTGCAACCATTATCTGCGAGCCCAGTCCCCTCCCTCCTTTATAGTATTTTGAAACGATATCGGAATAAAGGATTATCTTAAAATAGATTTATAACGTAGAGAGGTCATGTAATTGCACAGTGTGGTGGTCTCCCTTTTAAAGATACACAGCTGGATTATAAAAACAGACACAAGAACATGAACTAATAAAATCCAAGTCACAGAAGCAAACTTCACATTTAATGTTTGAGAGAGACTTGAAGAAACAAACTTTTTATTTAGCATCCTCTACACATTGTTACAAGTAATGCACTAGTGGCAGACACTGCAAACGATAGTAATGAACAAAATGGTATGAGTGCTGGGACAAGTTCCAAAAAGCCTGGAAAGGCTACGAGCAGAGGCGGCCATAGGCGGTGACGTAGGGCGACCGACTATGCCCCGGTCTATAGTGGGCCCAGCGATAAAGATAACATTTTGTCACCATCAGCCCATCATGGCTGAGAGGTAAAGCGCTTGGCTTCCTAACCGGGTCTGGGGGTTCGAATCCTGGTGAAGACTAGGAGTTTTAATTTCGGGATCTTTGGGCGCCTCTCAGTCCACAGTCCACCCAGCTCTATTGGGTACCTGACATTAGTTTGGGAAAAGTAAAGGCGGTTGGTTGTTGTGCTGGCCACACGACACCCTCGTTAACCGTAGGCCACAAAAAACATATGGCCTTAAAATGATCTGAAATATATACACCACAAGGTCTGAATGTCTGAAAGGGGAACTTTACTTACTTTATCAGCCCTTCGTACTAATACCCGTGGCCCTGCTAAGGCCGCCTCTGATAGGAGCACAAGAGGCCTCGACTCCCCGTGGCGAAGGTCTCCCAGGCCTGAGCAAGCTATTATAACACAGTGTAGGACGAGTCAGTGTCCTGTTGGTTCATGGTTCACGCAAGTAGTGTCAAACTTCGACTCGCGGTGTCCCCGCCACGGTGTGCAAGGGTAAACCTTGTCTGGTATTTTTGTTGCCAACGGAACTCAAGACAAGCGGATTTCCTTGTCGACTTGCCCCCAAAAACGTTGTTTCTGTTCCGGGCTTTAGAGGATTCGAGACTCTCCAGATCTTACTGCAATGAAATTTGATGATGATGACTGTCAAGGAATCTCCTTACAGGATGTTATCATTAGATACTAGAAACATACCCGGTGAATATATAGGCAGATGACAATAACAAACAAATAGTACATAAAGGAAATATATTTTTTTTAAAAAGTAGTTAATACTAATTTAAATCAAATACTATGGTTTGTCCAAGATATTAATGGATATGTCAGAATAAAGGAAAAACAGCTGTCTTTTATTCCTGCTTTAGGCACATCTCCATTTATATACTTGACTCCCCAACCTTACTTGTAAAAACGGTTTGAGTTTCTTTCCTGATCCCGTATAATTGACTTTCCGTAGGTATCCCGTTGTCCTACTTAAAGCTAATAAGATATTGCAACACAAGTTTACTCAGCTATACTCTGACTAGAAAAAAACAAATCGTCTGTTGAAAGTTATGTATATGGTGTTCAGTTCATTATTCTATAAAGTCGTTATAAGGAATTTATCACAAAGCTTTTTATTCCCCCATTCTGACACAGTTAATTGTTTATCTTAAACCCAAGTTTCATTTGTTCTACACTCGTGGCTTTCTTTTCCACTTTGTTTGGATATTAACGTCACACTTTTTTTGAGAATACTGTTCCTAGCGTTCAGGATTTGAATTTTTGAGGCACGTGCTTCCGAGATGCTTTGGAATTTTTCCGGTGCAAGAGTCTCAACGGAGTAGTCAACTGGTGAAGATGCTGTGGTGAGACGTGGCTCTGTCGGGTAGTATACGCTGGCGTGGTTGGTCCGGTACAAATCCCTTAAGATGCTTTTCCACCTGCAGGGCACCGTCAAGAGCATGACTTTGTAAACCTCCCTGTACTCTGAGCGCAGCATGGAGTAGATAGGGGCGTTCACCAAGGAGTTACTGAAGTAAAAAAGCTGGGTGACGACCTGAAGAATTTCAAATACTTTCGGGGAGAACAGTTGGTAATACTTCAAGGGCGCAGTGAAAACGATGGGGAGCCAAAGCACGATGAATATGATCACGAGGAGGGATGTGATCTTCACCGAATAGATCCGCATTTTGAGCTGTCTGTTTTGTGCTGGCACCAGAGAGGCTCGCCGCTCCGAGAGCTTCATTTGCCGGTAAGAAATGGACAGGATGTGTGCGTACATGAGCGCGCACGAGACGACGATAAAGGAGACGCTGCCAAAGGACACCCACACGATGTAGCTATGGGGCAGCGTGCGGTAAAAGCTGCACCTGTGCGTCAGTGGGTAGAGCTGCGGGTCGTAGGTGTTCCAGCCCAGCATGGGGACGAACGCCACCACGATGACCACAGTCCAGAGCAAAACCAGCACCGTGATGCAGCGCTCCTCGGTCACCAGCGTGTGATAGTGCAGCGGGAACACCACGGCGACGTAGCGATCAACTGAGATGCAAAGGAGGGACCCTATCGACGACGCTGCTGCCATCTCCGCAGAAGCAAACCAAGTGAGACACGCGTACTTATTCTTGAAAATAGTCTCTCTGGTGTGGGGCAGGTAGGTCAAAATATACATAGGTATGCTAAATGAACCCATCAAAAAATCCGCCGCTGAAAGGCTAAGGAGAAGGTACGACTGACTGTTCATTGAGCTTCCAGGGTACATCATGGTCCCGCAAAAGACGAGGAAGCTACTGAAGGTAATGAGGGGACAGTACACCAAAGCAACACCAACGAAAACCTTGTGAGCGATCATGACGTCTGGGTCCAAAATGTGGGTCATGGATTCATTGTACGGTTTCGACCTACTTAGTAAATGTATGTCTAAAAACTCCATGACACCAGTCATGCAATCAAGAGGTCTATCAAATTAATCCAAAGGCGTTTCTTGTAGTTTAAGTTATTAGGACAATGATAAATGGGGACAAATGAAATGAGTACATTGGATTTAAAAGATGAAAAGATATCCCTGCAACAAAAGTTACTAGCCATTAGGAAATGATGAAATTTGATTTGTTGTAGTGTAATCAGTTTATAAGATAAAGGTCTTAGGTTCCAATCCAAATTAAAATCAGAATTTAGTTCCTGATGACTTCATGTCATAGACCAGGCATCATGTTGACACATCTGGGTAGAGAAAAACAAACAAGAAGAGAGTAATTTTGAAATACATGAAGAGGTTACTTTTAAATACATGAAAAGGTTACTTTTAAATACATGAAGAGGTTACTTTTAAATACATGAAGAGGTTACTTTTAAATACATGAAGAGGTTACTTTTAAATACATGAAGAGGTTACTTTTAAATACATGAAGAGGTTACTTTTAAATACATGAAGAGGTTACTTTTAAATACATGAAGAGGTTACTTTTAACTACATGAAGAGGTTACTTTTAAATACATGAAGAGGTTACTTTTAAATACATGAAGAGGTTACTTTTAAATACATGAAGAGGTTACTTTTAAATCAACTTAAAACATTAATATCGTCATCATCAGCAATATCATTGACATCAACTACAAAGAGAACAACATCAACAAAATCCAAAACAACATCCACAGTAGTAACCATAGAAACAACATAACAACACAAACAACAACTTCATTCACAACAACTTCATTCACAACTTCCATATTAACAAATTTAACAGCAGCAACAGCATCACCAACAGCGGCAGAAACAACACCAGTAATAATACTGTACACATCTACTCTACACATTGGGCCTACTCTAACCCTATGGTCTACTTCGTAAACACCTAGGGCCTTCTCTACACACTTGGCCTACTTTACACATATGGTCTACTCCGTAAACACCTAGGGCCTTCTCTACACACTTGGCCTACTTTACACATATGGTCTACTCCGTAAACACCTAGGGCCTTCTCTACACACTTGGCCTACTTTACACATATGGTCTACTCCGTAAACACCTAGGGCCTTCTCTACACACTTGGCCTACTTTACACATATGGTCTACTCCGTAAACACCTAGGGCCTTCTCTACACACTTGGCCTACTTTACACATATGGTCTACTCCGTAAACACCTAGGGCCTTCTCTACACACTTGGCCTACTTTACACATATGGTCTACTCCGTAAACACCTAGGGCCTTCTCTACACACTTGGCCTACTTTACACATATGGTCTACTCCGTAAACACCTAGGGCCTTCTCTACACACTTGGCCTACTTTACACATATGGTCTACTCCGTAAACACCTAGGGCCTTCTCTACACACTTGGCCTACTTTACACATATGGTCTACTCCGTAAACACCTAGGGCCTTCTCTACACACTTGGCCTACTTTACACATATGGTCTACTCCGTAAACACCTAGGGCCTTCTCTACACACTTGGCCTACTTTACACATATGGTCTACTCCGTAAACACCTAGGGCCTTCTCTACACACTTGGCCTACTTTACACATATGGTCTACTCCGTAAACACCTAGGGCCTTCTCTACACACTTGGCCTACTTTACACATATGGTCTACTCCGTAAACACCTAGGGCCTTCTCTACACACTTGGCCTACTTTACACATATGGTCTACTCCGTAAACACCTAGGGCCTTCTCTACACACTTGGCCTACTTTACACATATGGTCTACTCCGTAAACACCTAGGGCCTTCTCTACACACTTGGCCTACTTTACACATATGGTCTACTCCGTAAACACCTAGGGCCTTCTCTACACACTTGGCCTACTTTACACATATGGTCTACTCCGTAAACACCTAGGGCCTTCTCTACACACTTGGCCTACTTTACACATATGGTCTACTCCGTAAACACCTAGGGCCTTCTCTACACACTTGGCCTACTTTACACATATGGTCTACTCCGTAAACACCTAGGGCCTTCTCTACACACTTGGCCTACTTTACACATATGGTCTACTCCGTAAACACCTAGGGCCTTCTCTACACACTTGGCCTACTTTACACATATGGTCTACTCCGTAAACACCTAGGGCCTTCTCTACACACTTGGCCTACTTTACACATATGGTCTACTCCGTAAACACCTAGGGCCTTCTCTACACACTTGGCCTACTTTACACATATGGTCTACTCCGTAAACACCTAGGGCCTTCTCTACACACTTGGCCTACTTTACACATATGGTCTACTCCGTAAACACCTAGGGCCTTCTCTACACACTTGGCCTACTTTACACATATGGTCTACTCCGTAAACACCTAGGGCCTTCTCTACACACTTGGCCTACTTTACACATATGGTCTACTCCGTAAACACCTAGGGCCTTCTCTACACACTTGGCCTACTTTACACATATGGTCTACTCCGTAAACACCTAGGGCCTTCTCTACACACTTGGCCTACTTTACACATATGGTCTACTCCGTAAACACCTAGGGCCTTCTCTACACACTTGGCCTACTTTACACATATGGTCTACTCCGTAAACACCTAGGGCCTTCTCTACACACTTGGCCTACTTTACACATATGGTCTACTCCGTAAACACCTAGGGCCTTCTCTACACACTTGGCCTACTTTACACATATGGTCTACTCCGTAAACACCTAGGGCCTTCTCTACACACTTGGCCTACTTTACACATATGGTCTACTCCGTAAACACCTAGGGCCTTCTCTACACACTTGGCCTACTTTACACATATGGTCTACTCCGTAAACACCTAGGGCCTTCTCTACACACTTGGCCTACTTTACACATATGGTCTACTCCGTAAACACCTAGGGCCTTCTCTACACACTTGGCCTACTTTACACATATGGTCTACTCCGTAAACACCTAGGGCCTTCTCTACACACTTGGCCTACTTTACACATATGGTCTACTCCGTAAACACCTAGGGCCTTCTCTACACACTTGGCCTACTTTACACATATGGTCTACTCCGTAAACACCTAGGGCCTTCTCTACACACTTGGCCTACTTTACACATATGGTCTACTCCGTAAACACCTAGGGCCTTCTCTACACACTTGGCCTACTTTACACATATGGTCTACTCCGTAAACACCTAGGGCCTTCTCTACACACTTGGCCTACTTTACACATATGGTCTACTCCGTAAACACCTAGGGCCTTCTCTACACACTTGGCCTACTTTACACATATGGTCTACTCCGTAAACACCTAGGGCCTTCTCTACACACTTGGCCTACTTTACACATATGGTCTACTCCGTAAACACCTAGGGCCTTCTCTACACACTTGGCCTACTTTACACATATGGTCTACTCCGTAAACACCTAGGGCCTTCTCTACACACTTGGCCTACTTTACACATATGGTCTACTCCGTAAACACCTAGGGCCTTCTCTACACACTTGGCCTACTTTACACATATGGTCTACTCCGTAAACACCTAGGGCCTTCTCTACACACTTGGCCTACTTTACACATATGGTCTACTCCGTAAACACCTAGGGCCTTCTCTACACACTTGGCCTACTTTACACATATGGTCTACTCCGTAAACACCTAGGGCCTTCTCTACACACTTGGCCTACTTTACACATATGGTCTACTCCGTAAACACCTAGGGCCTTCTCTACACACTTGGCCTACTTTACACATATGGTCTATCACTTAATGCCTAGGTCCTACTCTGTACATTGGGCCCACTCTACACCTGGCAACAACTAAATTTTGCTTTTACAATCATTTCACTTCTTAAGTAAAAAGTATTATACAAAGTCTGTTACGATAGTCTTAAACTACTCAAATACAAGATCCATGAATATTTTCGGCACACACAAAAAAAAAGCTTTGGATCTTAAGGATGTTTTTGGATGTTCAAACATTTAGGGTTTCATCGAAATTATTTTTTTACTCTAACAAATGTGTGTCGTAAGTATTGAGTCTTCAGACACTTAAAACTCTAGATCAAAGGAAGCGCCCCTCTCCGGCCTGATTGAACTATTGGTCTGCCTAGGAGAGATTCAAGCAGAGTAAATCACATTTCTATTACCGATTTCTCGAGTCTCGAGACTCTCGCGACAAGATGCGAGGCCAAAAGACGAGCACACCGGAAGAACACCTCATCCATTTTCCATCTAATAATACCACCAGCCGTTATTGCAGATGACAAATAATTTTTGATCAACTTCACTCAAACCTTGACACACTTTACCACATTTGTCAGAAACATGCGAATCAAGAAGAGATTTGGGACAGACTAATCTCGCAGAAATTTTTCTGAAAAAAAAAACAACAAAAAACAAAACAACCAGCATTTTATGTGGTTACGAAGTCTTAACTGTGATCTACATATTTTGCCACTTCAGCTCGTGGGCTGCCCGTGTTTGGTTTCGGTTCTCTTTTCGCCGTCTAAGCCTGTTCTCGGCTGTAGATTTTCTTTTGGTCTAAAATTGTTATCCCTTTGTAAGAGATCTCCAGCAGTTAATGACCTCCAAAATCTGGTTTGCCGGGGGGGGGGGGGAATTAAATCGTTTTTTTTTTGTTGTTTTTTTTTTTTACGCGCGGATAAAAAAAATATGAATCTCAAGCTCAAAAACTGGGAAATATTTTGAGACCCCCCCCCCCCCCCATCATGATGACGTGCGGCCTGCACCCTTGAGCAGCTCTTGCCACGCAACTACATTAGTCTCTATGTTCAAATTCTAAGGAAAATTCACATGGTGCATTGGTTTGACCACATACCAGATAAGGAAATTCTACATGAACAGTATCAATGCCACAGTAAAAAGGTCCTAAATTACGATGGGTGGAACATGTAGTCCGCATCGCATGGGGAGGTAATCGCCTTTCCAAACGTGCCTGCAGGAAAGCGCTCCCAGTCGGGGTCAATACAAGCGCTCTAAAGACACTCTCAAGAGTTCCTTCAAGGAGTGTGATATTGACACTTACGACTGGGAAGCATAAGGCCTGGATCGCTTCTCATGGCGTGAAGCTGTGAGTGTCGGAGTCACGTTATGAAGCAAGAAGAGTGGCCAGCAACTAACCAAACCTACCCATGCCACATATGCGGCGGCTTTTAAAAGCGAGTATTAGACTTTACAGTCATCTTCGAGTCCATTGGCTATCATATGAGAAATGTGCTCATCTTCAATCACGAAGAAGGAGCTATATATGTTCAACTTCTCAAAAACTGAAATTCGAGTAGTTCTTGTTTAATACTTACATGGAAGTGAGAGAAGGAACCGTTACTCTTTAAGTCTTCCAATTCTCCGATGACAGGACGCTCGAGCTGTGTCGGAGAATTTGCTCTGAAACATAAACAAAGCGGCAGCCATCTTGTTTTAATTTTCGTTCAGTACAGAAACATGGCACTTATGAAAGAAGGAGTTTCACACTGAATTCCCATTTCTTAACTCTTTCGCATGTAGCACAAATTAATTTTATCTTTTAATTGGCTGCAGTGATCTTATAATATAACGTCATTCACATTGTTTAGAACCCAAAAGCTTGAAAATTCTCAATAAGCAAAGACCTAATTCTTTTTTTCAATGTTACCGACGTTTTCAATCTAGAAAGCATGTCCCGTCATCTTTGAAAGTGGTTTAACTCTTAAAGTGCTGAGCTTTTTTAAAATGAGTGCATACAAAATGGAATTACAATTCTAGTGTTTAGAGGCTAAACTATCACACGCGTCTAAAGGGTTAAAGCTGTCTTTTTAGAAAGCCATATACAGCGAAGAGTTCTCTATGGAATTGAGGGCCATCCCGCGTTAGGTGCGGCAAAATATGTGTGTCGAAGTTGGTTCTGCGCAGCCACGTGAAATACTGAAAAAGTAAAAGTAAAGTTTCCGTTTCAGATCTTGCGATCTATGGAGCAGATGATGTTAAGGTCATCTGTTTCTATGGCCAACGGTTAACAAGCAGGGTGTTTATGTGGCCAGCACAACGACCAACCGACTTTACTTTCACCAACTAAAGTCAGGTACCCATTAGAGTTGGGTGGACTCAGGGGCGCCCAAAAAAATCCCGAAATTCAAAATCCCAGTCTTCACTGAGATTCGAACCCAGGACTCTAGGTTCGGAAGCCGAGCACTTAACCACTCAGCCACCGCCCCCCCCCCCTATGTGAAATACCGAACTCTTATATAATTCTATTACTTGAAGAGAACCGCCTGATTATTATTATAATTATTACTATTATTATTATTATGTTAGAAACGAACGAGTATTCATTCTCTGGCGCAGCCAGGGTCGAGTTTTGTTAAAGAGAAACAAAATTCAATGTAGTCCCTTTATCTATTTCAGCTAAGGAATTGTCTGGTGATGTGGCAGCTCTGCGGCAGTACCGCCCTCTGACAGGCAACGAGAACGTTCCTAGGAATCTAAAGGGCCTTGAAGGTATCTATGAGGTCAGTTATCCCCTCAGTTGATATAACAATGGGGTATATGGTTGTTTTAGATAACTTCCATAAACGCTTCATCTCCAAGCCTAGGTTCCCATATTTTCGCTGTTTTTCTATTTCAGTTTTTCTTATATTAGGAGAAAGTGGTAAGGCGATGTCAATAATGGTAGCGTTTTTCTTTCTTTTTATCAATAAACAGCACATCAGGGTGATTAAAATCTACCTTTAATATTATTATTATTATGTTAGAAATGAACGAGTATTCATTCTCTGGCGCAGCCAGGGTCGAGTTTCGCTAAAGAGAAACAAAATTCATCGTAGTCCCTTTAACAGTTTCCACTGAGGAATTTTCTGGTGATGTGGCAGGTCTGCAGCAGTACCGCCCTCTGACAGGGAACGAAGATGTTCCTAGGGCCCTGAAGGTGTCTGTGAGGTCAGTTGTTATTATCCCCTCGGTTGATATAACAATGGGGTATATTGTTATTTTGGACAATTTCCATAGACGCTTAATCTCCAAGCCAAGGTTCCCATATTTTCTTTGTTTTTCTATCTCAGTTTTTCTTAAATTGAGACAGTGGTACGGTGATATCGATAATGGTAGCGGTTTTTTCTTTTTTATCGATAAACAGCAGATCCGGGCGATTGAAATCTACCGTTTTGTCGGTCAGAATAGACCTATCCCAGTACAGCAGATGTTCAGTAGACTCGAGAATCTCTTGCGGAGAGTATTTATAATAAGGGGGAGTGTCCTTACCAATCAATTTGTACGTCAAAGCCAGGTGTTGGTGTATTAACTTTGCAACTTGGTTATGGCGACCTAGGTAGGCTGATTCTGATAGGGCTGGACATCCTGCCATAATGTGTTCAATCGACTCGCCCACATTTCCACATTTTCAGCATTTGTCGACAACATTGAGTTTCAGGATTTGCTTCTCGTAATTTTTTGTCCTGATTACTCTGTCCTGTATTGCTGTAACAAAGCCTTCTGTTTCAGGGTAGAGATGACCTGCTTTGAGCCATGTTAAGGAAGCAGCCTTGTCGATGTTGTCCCCATGTAATGAAGCCGGAAATTTTTCGTGGAGTGTTTTTTCTTCCCATTGGCTAATCTCATGCCCTACGTCGTCCAAATCGACATTGACATCAGCATTGTGTAGGTTCAGAGGGGTTGCTTCGCAGTCATATTTGCGTAGAAAGGAAACTAATTTTGTGCTGGAGGCGAGCAGTTTTGATCGTATTTTTAAAACTTGCATCTTACACAATTTGAAGATGTTCTGCAATCCACGACCCCCATCCTTCCTGGGCAGGTATAACCTTATGGCAGAGGACTTGGGGTGTAGGCATCGAAACTTGGTTAGTAATTTTCTAGTGAGTCTGTCAATGTCATGTAGGTCGGTGTCAGTCCATTTGATAACACCGAACGTGTAAAGGAGCACTGGGACGGCCCAGCTGTTTATTGCAGTGATGAGATTACTGCCAGACAGTTTGGTGTTGAGGATTTTATTAACTCTTTGCTTATATTTACCAAGAAAGTCCTCTTTTAATTTCTTATGGTTTATCTTGGCATTCTGGTTTATTCCAAGATATTTATAAAGAGAGGCAGAGTTCAATTCCTCGATGCCTTCAAATGCAATGTTGGTGTTCGTTGCTTTGCCCTATTTAATGCTGATGATGCCACACTTATCCAGGCCAAAAGATTTACAGATATCGTCACTAAAGCATTTTACCGTTTTGATTAAGGTGTGTAATTTTTGCTCGGTTTCTGCATATAGCTTTAGATCATCCATGTATAATAAGTGGGACACACATTTTGTACATTTAGTGTCAACCCTAAAACCGTTTGTAGAGTCTTGGAGTAATGTAGATAGAGGATTAATTGCTAGGCAGAACCAGAGTGGAGATAGTGAGTCAACCTGGTATATACCTCTTCTTATGTGCACAGAACCTAGTTTATCACGATTAAGGTGCTGTTACAGATGTCCTTAAGGTCCGAGAACTGTGGTTCCCTTTAATGGACCTTTTGACCAAGGAAAGGCTTTTATCCATGGCCAGGATGAGGCATCGGCTCTTCACCGATCCCTCTGTCCGAAATCCCGCCTTATCCGCAACGATCATATAGTCTCGTCCGGTATGTCGCAGGACACGACCCCCTTGAGCCAAGCACGGGTTCCCCTATCCCGTGCGAGGCCGGAGGCCGAGCCGCGTGGGGGCCTTTCGTATTCCTATAAGGTGCGATTAAGGTGCAGATTTATCTTCCAATTATTCATACAGACTTTCAATAGTTGTTTTATTCTTGGGTTGATTCTATGAATTTCCTGGGTTTTTTAACAGCCAATCATGCGGAACTGAATCGAATGCTTTTTTGTAGTCGATGTAACACGTGTGTACATTTCTCTTTCTTCTATGAGCTTGATGCAATATAATACCATCTACAGTTAGCTGTACTTTACAGCCCATCGACTCTTCAATGCAATATAATACCATCTCTAGTTAGCTGTACTTTACAGCCCATCGACTCTTCAATGCAATATAATACCATCTCTAGTTAGCTGTACTTTACAGCCCATCGACTCTTCAATGCAATATAATACCATCTCTAGTTAGCTGTACTTTACAGCCCATCGACTCTTCAATGCAATATAATACCATCTCTAATAGCTGTACTTTACAGCCCATCGACTCTTCAATGCAATATAATACCATCTATAGTTAGCTGTACTTTACAGCCCATCGACTCTTCAATGCAATATAATACCATCTATAGTTAGCTGTACTTTACAGCCCATCGACTCTTCAATGCAATATAATACCATCTACAGTTAGCTGTACTTTACAGCCCATCGACCCTTCAATGCAATATAATACCATCTATAGTTAGCTGTACTTTACATCCCATCGACTCTTCAATGCAATTTAATACCATCTATAGTTAGCTGTACTTTACAGCCCATAGACTCTTCAATGCAATATAATACCATCTCTAGTTAGCTGTACTTTACAGCCCATCGACTCTTCAATGCAATATAATACCATCTCTATTAGCTGTACTTTAAAGCCCATCGACTCTTCAATGCAATATAATACCATCTATAGTTAGCTGTACTTTACAGCCCATCGACTCTTCAATGCAATATAATACCATCTATAGTTAGCTGTACTTTACAGCCCATCGACTCTTCAATGCAATATAATACCATCTCTAGTTAGCTGTACTTTACAGCCCATCGACTCTTCAATGCAATATAATACCATTTATAGTTAGCTGTACTTTACAGCCCATCGACTCTTCAATGCAATATAATACCATCTCTAGTTAGCTTTACTTTACAGCCCATCGACTCTTCAATGCAATATAATACCATCTATAGTTAGCTGTACTTTACAGCCCATCGACTCTTCAATGCAATATAATACCATCTATAGTTAACTGTACTTTACATCCCATCGACTCTTCAATGCAATATAATACCATCTATAGTTAGCTGTACTTTACAGCCCATAGACTCTTTAATGCAATATAATACCATCTCTAGTTAGCTGTACTTTACAGCCCATCGACTCTTCAATGCAATAAAATACCATCTATAGTTAGCTGTAATTTACAGCCCATCGACTCTTCAATGCAATATAATACCATCTCTATTAGCTGTACTTTAAAGCCCATCGACTCTTCAATGCAATATAATACCATCTATAGTTAGCTGTACTTTACAGCCCATCGACTCTTCAATGCAATATAATACCATCTACAGTTAGCTGTAATTTACATCCCATCGACTCTTCAATGCAATATAATACCATCTACAGTTAGCTGTACTTTACAGCCCATCGACTCTTCAATGCAATATAATACCATCTCTAGTTAGCTGTACTTTACAGCCCATCGACTCTTCAATGCAATATAATACCATCTATAGTTAGCTGTACTTTACAGCCCATCGACTCTTTAATGCAATATAATACCATCTCTAGTTAGCTGTTTTTTACAGCCCATCGACTCTTCAATGCAATATAATACCATCTCTAGTTAGCTTTACTTTACAGCCCATCGACTCTTCAATGCAATATAATACCATCTCTAGTTAGCTGTACTTTACAGCCCATCGACTCTTCAATGCAATATAATACCATCTCTAGTTAGCTTTACTTTACAGCCCATCGACTCTTCAATGCAATATAATACCATCTCTAGTTAGCTTTACTTTACAGCCCATCGACTCTTCAATGCAATATAATACCATCTCTAGTTAGCTGTACTTTACAGCCCATCGACTCTTCAATGCAACCTTGTTGTTCCTCTGCTAGTAGCTTATGGGCAGAACAAAATGTATACATTTTACTTTTTAAAAGTGAAGTTAATAGTTTATACACCACTGACAGACAAGTGATAGGGCGATAGTTTGATGGTTCGTTCGGATCCACTTTTTTAGAGAGGAGAGATGTTCTCCCTTCAGTGAGCTCTAACAGCATTGAAGACGGTTCTGATATTAGCTCGTTAAAATTTGATGTTAGTGGTGCATTTTTTTCAGCCAAAAGTTGTGTATATTGTCCGGCCCAGGAGCAGTCCAGTTGTGGGTTTTTTGATATGACTGCTGAGACTTCCTCAGCTGTAAAATCCTCATCAGGCATTTCTGGTATTAGGTTGTTTGTAGTTTGGATTTCCTCGATCCAGTCAGACTACACATTGTAATATAGAGGGTCGGTCCAAAGCGCCGCCCAATAGTCGGTAAAGGAGCCGTGATTAGTGCTTAGTGTTTAGTTTAATTTTGTCAGCACCATTATCAGCTAGTTTACGGAAGAAATGTTTTCTCTTATGCTGAAATAAAGCGTTATGCTCCTTTCTTTTGGTGGTTTTGTTGTAGCGCTTTAACCTAGCTCCCTTTAGTTTAGCTTTCTGTCTCAGAGTATCTTTCAGACATAAGAGTCGTGCGTGGCTATCACAGTCCGTCAATTTGATTCCAGTTGTTCTTAATATTGTCTTCATTTTGTTAAGTATTTTCGCGGAATGGTTGTTTCCCAGATATTGTCCAATTGTATCCATTTGGCTCCTCAGTTGATTAATATTGTCTTCAAGGCGCCTTTTCCATGCTGACACATGTTGTTTTGGTCTCAGATTAATTGGGCCTGGCTCGAAGGTCTTTTGTCCAGAGAGCTCATTGACAGCCACAGCGGCGCAGTATATAGCGAGGTGTGTCTCAAACAGATTTCTTGGTGTTTCAAAATGGTTGGCTAAGACTTTATTTATTTCATTTATATATGTGTTTGTCTCTTTCTTGACGTTTAGCTTGGGGATACGAGGCCTAGAGTTAAGATTGGTGTTTTTATAACGGTCTATAAGATTAGAAAATTTTGAGTGTAGCTCATTGCTTATTGCCGATGTTGAGTCATTCTCTTGTTGGTTGGGTGTTCTACTAATGTCTTCGTTGCTCGGCTGTGTGGGCGTGGATCTTCTAAGTGGATGTTTAAGGCGTGGAAGTTGTGACTATCTTCTCGGCTGACATAACAACAGCATATATTTTTTTAAATTAAAGTTAACTACTACACTAATTACAGGGTTGGCGCAGTCGTGTGAAGCATTCGTTTATCTTCGGATTTGAGCGTAGTCGTGTGAAGCATTCGTTTATCTTCGGATTTGAGCGCAGTCGTGTGAAGCATTGTTAATCTTCGGATTTGAGCGCAGTCGTGTGAAGCATTGTTAATCTTCGGAATTGAGCGCAGTCGTGTGAAGCATCGTTAATCTTCGGAACAGAGCGTAGTCGTGTGAAGCATCGTTAATCTTCGGAACAGAGCGCAGTCGTTTAAAGCAATACCCTCATAGTTACTGTTCGGAATTATAGACATTGCCATTAATAGTCGCGCAGTCCCCAAACGTTAGTTTTTATGTGTTTTTTTTCCTTTTTCACGTTTAGTTTTTCTTATCTTATCTTATAAAATACAGACGTTACTTCAAAAAAGAAGATGATTACTTCCTACGCGTCATGCATCTAGTCATGCATATTAACCAATGACTTAAATTCTGCCAAGTCATTGGTTTTCCAGGTTGGCTCAGGCAACCCATTCCATGCTCTAATAGCACTAGGGAAGAAGAAGCATTTGTACCGATTTGTCTTAGCATATAGAACGAGGAATATGCCTTTGTCTTTGTGTCTTTCTGAGTATTTTTATTGGGTTTTGTTTTTGTATTTGAACATTATGGTTCAGCGTTTTATGTATAATTGCTAATTTCTTATGGTGTGAAATAGTGGCACTGCTATGTCAGGGATGTTTGGGGATTTTTGTATCATGAAAATAAACAGTAAATCTTAGCGATTGAAATACACCGTCTTGTCAGTCAAAAAAGATCTATTGCAGCAAAGTAGGTATTTGGTTCACTCGAGAAACTTGTGACGAGTATTTGTTGTATGGAGATCTATCTCAATCAGATCATGTGTTAAGATCAGGTGTTGATGGATTAGCTTCGCAACTTGGTTAGGGCGACCTCTATTGGCAGAGTCTGACAAAACTAGACACACTGTCGTCATGATTTCGATTGTCTCACCGACATTTTGTTCCTTCTGCATTTATCAATGACATCGAGTTTCAAGATGTTTTCTAATTTTTAGCCCAAATAACTCGGTCCAGTATAGCGCCGACAAATCCTTCTGGTTTAGGGTGAAGGTGCCCAGCTAAAGACCATGCTAAGGAAGCAATCTTGTCAATCTTGTCGCAGTATAACAAACCTGGGAAAAGCAATTCTGTATGACGCTAATGATGGTCTAGCTGGCTCTATTATTTCTCATGCTATTTATGTCTTGTTATAATTCAATATTGCAATGAGTCTTTCCTGTGAGCTTGTACAATCAAAATATATCATTTCATAAAAGAAGACAAAGTGATTCTCAAATGGTTGGGGAAGAGGCAACAAGAAACACAATGTTAATAATTTGCTAATTATTTTGTAGCCATCTTATGACTGGGTAGGGTTTTATACGATCTTTCTCTCTACCTCTGTATCTCCTCCATCACTCTATCTCTCCTTGCTAATTCGTCGTGCAGAGTTAGCTGCTACTGAGTACATTGTCACTTTATAAACATGATTTAATAGACATGAATGCTGAGCTCATTTTATTTAATGCTTCTTATCGACAGGAAGTACAGTTTGGCATTTGACAAATACATTAACCTTTGAACTATGACGTCAACAATGGGTCCTGTGAATTGTATTACGTCCGGAAGGGAAATGTCTTTTCAACATAACGTCTCAGCAGTAGACGCCAGTACTGATCATTCTCAAGTAACACTCACAGGGTACATCTTTGACGAGAAGCTGATTGCTCAGTTCGACTTCTTTTTCAACTGCTTCTTTCTCCACTTCTTGTCCCTGATTGGCGTTGTCACCAACATCTTAAACATCTTTGTCCTGTGGAGACACAGCTTCAGTGAGACCACAACGATCTGGTTGTTGTCCATGTCAGTTACCGACCTTATCACTTCCGTGGTCCATCCCTTGCGTAGAATCAACTGTATCGTTGACCAGTTCGACCCCGTGGCTGGGCTCACTAGCAGGGCCGTGTCTGTTGTGTATTTGGTCAACATACCAGACATTTTCATCTCTGTCAGCATGTTTATTACTACATCAATCGCCGTAGAGAGACTTGTTGCAGTTTTGCTGCCGTTGAAAGTGTCCCAGATCTTCACACCATCACGAGTGAAATGGACCATCGCCCTTCTGTACGCCTACACTGTCATTATGCTCGGCCCCACCTGGTTCTTCCTTAGCTACATCATCATCTTCGATCCCAAATACAACGTCACGCGAGGTGGCTACGTCCTCAGCCCGTTCTACGCCTCGGACTACGAGAACCTTACCAAATACGCTACTGGGAGCCTGACTCAGCTCTTCACGAGTGTGACTTTTATTACAATAGTGACATGCTCCGTCATTCTGTCTATAAAGCTGACTATTAGCAGAAGCAAAACTCTGGCCAAGATGTCCTCCTGGAGGTCAGGGTCCAGGCAAGTCAGGGACATGAAGGTAGTGAAGATGTTGCTGACTGTTTGTCTGGTCAACGCAGGTATCTCTATCCCAACGGTCACTATACAATTCTTCCTCTTATATTCCAACCTGTCCGTACTGTCCGCAGGTAAAGCCTTCTACCTCCTCCGTAGCATCGTTAGCATCCTGTACCAGGTAAACGCCGACGTCAACTTTTTCATCTATGTTACTGTGAGCACAAAGTTTGCTAAGACTCTGAGAACAATGCTTCAATGCTTCAGACGCCAACCAAGTTTTAATATAGCAAAAGCAGATATGCATGGCATGGAAATGGAAGAATAATACTTTCGTATTACATCTAATATCATATAAACCAACAAAAACACGAAAGGATAATAAAGAATCTATAATGACCTTTTATTTCTAGATTCTTGTTAGTGAACCCTCAAGATGTTGAATAAAATGAAAATTAAAAAGATAATCAGTTCCAGGGTGTCACGTACACTGTATCTATATTTAGCCATAGTCTATATTTAGCTTGTCGGCAGAATTTCAGTTAGCTCGGGAATTTTATATCACGCAGCAGGATTATGTTTTGAAATAAAAGCGATTGGTTTAAAATATTATTTATTGTACATTGAGCTGCATTTATTGGTTGGCCTTACAGCGGAGAGATGTTATTCACGTGATAACGCTCTAGAGCCCGGGGAAGATTCTAGATTGACGCCAGTCTTGTGTGGAACGTGTTAGAGATAGCATGTACGAGAGTCTAGTGTTAGAACTCAATTATAGTATTGTGTAGATCAGTTATTTTATTCAAGTACATTTAACCATTGTAATTATTTGTGAATAGCTTTCTCAAGTTTTGAATTAAAGTATTTGTTTTAGACGAAGAGAAGTTTCTTCATTGAATATATAATAATATACTTACATCGTCTTGTCAATTATCAACTTCTAGATGATCCTCTTATCAACTAGCAACTTCTAAATGATCATCTTATCAACTGACGATTTCTGAATCCTCGGCAATTACAATCATTGATTGTGCTTCAACATCTTGACATCTTGGTATCTAGTTTGATCGTAACATCTAGCACTATTGATGATCGTAACACAGGGTTTAATATACTGCAGTGCTGTCTGTATGGCTGACCAGAGCCTAACTCTTCATTGATCCTCTACAAACTCTGAAATTATTTTAATATAAATTTATGAATGTATATGTCCAAATATTCTATTTCTTTTTTTTTTTCTCTACTTATTAATACAAGTAAGTGAAATTTTACTAAAGCATTGAAACAGGATAGAGGGCGCCACAAATTTTAAATCCGATACTTTACCTCCGAGGTGAAAGTTCATAAATTCTTGCTATTAAGAGTGCATTTATTGATGTATTGTAGAGTATTGTAGAGCCATTGGGTAGTATTTGAATGGCTGCTTGACAGGACTAGGTTCAACGCAGTCTTAAATTTGATTTCTGAATTTATTCCACTCTGTAGAAGTTTTGGGCTAACTGCTGCAGTTCGGTCGTTGGCAAGTAGCTCCAAACAGTTAGTTCAACTGAACCGATGTACTTGGAGATAAATCTATTGAAAGACCGGTCTATACGAAAACCTGCATGAATGGCCAAATAATTGTAGAAAGCTTCAACTTGATCCGAGAATGGGTGTAGAAGAAATAAAGTGTTCAAAAATTAGCACCAGACAGACAGACAGACAGAGTTAATATTAGCTTAGTAAAAAGTATCAACACAGTTTCCAGTATCAAACTAATATCTAGTAATCTGCCCCAAACTAAGTGAGAAAGTAGCACAGTTTACACTCACTGGGACTTCATACCTTACAGAAGGGAAGTTATTCTCTTTAATAATAAAAGTATATAAAATTTTACCCCCCTTTTTTCAGACTTTCCCCCCATTGGTCTGTTTGTCTCTACTAACGAACTGGCGCCAAGTTGAAGCTGACAAGCGATGCGCAACTGTTCCAGATCTGACTCATCATTCCAAAATGTATCAGCAAACACTGTTAAGGAAAGACTACTATGATTCCTTAACCTTTAACGAATCTCAACCTTGGCGATTCCAGAGATTAACAGGTATTTTCTAATAATGTAGCAGGTATACAAAGGTACTGCCCTTTAACTGGTAACAAGAATCTTCTAGGTATTTTCAGGACCTCGAAGTCTGCGAATTATAGGGTCAACATCCAGCGGTTAGGCTAGTAACAAAAGCGCATATTGTTATCTTATTAAACGCTTATAGTCACTTAATCTTCAAACATAGGTTTTCTTGTCAAAGACCAGAGCCCAGTTTTCATAATAAGCTCTTGTCTAAGACCGGAGCTTAGTTTTCCTATTAAGCTTTTGTCGAAGACCAGAGCACAGTTTTCTTATTAAGCTCTTGTCAAAGACCAGAGCCCAGTTTTCCTATTAAGCTCTTGTCAAAGACCAGAGCTCAGTTTTCAGACTTTCATTGAGTTTTTATTTGTCACATGTTGTAAAAACATTGGCTTCAAAAGCTCCACTTATAATTTTGTATCAAATTGAAGATCTCTTGCTAGACATATACTCTCCATCAAAAACGTTGTGATTGAATGCCCAAACGTGAACAAAGGCGGTACAAGTATTGTCTCTAGACACAATTAAAACGTCTAATTATAGCCTTCACTTCTCCCAACTCTGTATATTGAAGCTAAATACCAACACACACTGGCACACACACACACACACACGATCAGAGTGACAGTAAGGTAATATTTTCTTGTGTGGATCTTCTAGAAAGAACAACGATCCTGATAATTCCAACCTTGGTACTTTAGAAAAGGCTTTAATTACTAACATGGAAACATCAAATTGAGACCATGATTGCTAAAACATTTAATTTGAAAAAGAAAAGGTGGGTTTGCTAAAGATAGTTTCAGTAGCTTGGATAAAAAAAAGGCAGTCGTGTAGTAGCATTCAGTTTTATTATGAATTGTTAATTTCAACTTTGCTAGTAAACCCGTAAACCTAATACTTAGTGAATTGGATGCATTGTTTCAACACCTATTATGTTAGATGAATCTATTTGGATACTTTTCGTAAAGTCGTAGTTGTCTTTTCTTGATTGTTGCATTCTACAGTTCATGTTTCCTTAGGTTTATGTCTTTTTATTTCTGTAACCTATATATAGTTTTAAAGTTTTAGCCATAGATATTCTATAATTTTTAGTAAACTTCTTGGAAAAAGTTCGATTCACGTTAATGTAATCTGTTTTATAGAGTGTAATCTATAAAAGTAAAGTTTCCCCTTTCAGACCTTGCGATCTATGGGGCAGATGATGTTAAGGCTATTTGTTTCTTTGGCCAACGGTTAACGAGCAGGGTGTCATGAGGTCAGCAGAAAGATCAACCGCCTTTACTTTCCTTAAAGCTGGATGGAATCTATGCGTTCTCTGATAATTTTTTTTTTTTTTTGGTAATTATATAAATGAGACAGGACAGTGTTTCCACATGGCAGGGTAGTTTGTTTCTGAATGTTTCAGAATCAGTTGGGCATTTTTAATGTGTAATGTTCAAATATCTACTGTCAGTTTTTGAGTTCTGTGTCCTGGTTTTTTTGTTCCTGGTTCCATGAAGCTCTGAAATGAATACATACTTTTTGTCCATTATCTGTAGCAGTAGTTCCCAAACTGTGTTTCCCGAAATACTTGAATAATTAACTACGAGGCCAGCACATGAATCAATCAATAAGAAAAGTGTTCTCTAAATGCTCAGAATAAACATTGATCTACAGTTAATGTTAGCATAATTCTATTCACTTTACTGTCAAATCATTAAATGCAAACGCTATTCAATGTTCTTCATTAGACACATCAAAACCGCATGAGCGAATAGTATCTTGTTATAGACACTGGACATTACTCACATGGTTCGGTGTATTGGCAGCAAAACATCATTTAATGAACAAGAAATACTCAGTGATTCTCAGCCTGAGAAAAGATAATAATAACTTTACAAATATTACGATAACAAGAAAAATATTAAAAATACTTTTTTTAAAGAAAAAACTCCTTTATGCAACTTTTAGCGCGATTGTTTTTATCTTAATAACTAATGAATATTATTTTTAAAAATACAATGGAACTTTTCTTTTACCCCTACCATGCCCCCCCCCTCCCCTCCACCCGAGAAAGGATCCTGGTTAAGCGAATGTTTAGATCTACTACACATTATATTATTCCAATGATGTACCATTAGATCTAGACGATGTGCAAAATATTCCTGATCATAAATTTATCAAACTCTTTAATCAATAATGGCTAAATGTGGTAATAGCCGAAAACTTAAAGTCCGTTCATGAAAAATATTTTCTCGTTCTATACCCAAATTTAAATGTATTTATTTTTTTTTTACTTGAAAAATTATATAGATAAAACTAGGGTTTTACACAGTTTGGCCAACGAGTAAGTAATTCTTTTCCAAACGATATACAGCAACTGTCAAATGTTTAGAAAAAAAAATCATTAGAACCGATTTTGCTCACCAAGAAGGTTCAAGGTTTCAGGAAGTTTCCATGAAGTTACGATTTGAATAGAGATATTGTAATGAGGCACTAATCTTATTCTGCACCTCTTTTTTCTCACCTCTCGCTAACTCTTTTTCTCCATGCTCTGAGTAGCTGCCCTTCAGACCAAGTATATCGTCGCTTTTTAAACGATCTAATATATATAATTGAATGTAAGGCGTATGTATGTATGTATGTATGTATGTATGAATGTATGCATGTATGCATGTATGTATGTAAGTATGTATGTATGTTATGTATGTATGTATGTATGTATGTATGTATGTATGTATGTATGTATGTATGTATGTATGTATGTATGTATGTATGTATGCATGTATGTATGTTCCTCATAGAAATCGAAACCATTTGACCAATCTTGATAAAACTTGGTATTAATTTTCTCCAAATTATAGCGGAGACCGTGGTGTACGTTAAATGTACCTCCGAAAACTGGAGGACACTTTTTAAAAATCCCTAAATTCAGCTATATTAAAGAACGAAACTTTTTAACAAATCGGGTAATCCCATTTTGACAGTATTTTGTATTAGATATAAGTGTGTCGGCTAAACGGATAAAAACCCATTTTCGTGCCAAAAGTTAAACATTTTAAGGAAACATTCGCCAAAGTTGACATATATCTAAATCCAAGGCTAATCCCTTAGGCTTGTGGGTCGCATGTCATATTCGGCTAGAACATAGTCAAGCTAATTTCTCTCACTTTTAAAAGTACTGTTGTTTATCTATAGGTCCTACAGGAAGTTTGACATTAGATTGACACATACATCAACCTTGAACTATGACGTCAATGTTGGGCCCAGTGAACTATGTTACATCCGGAATAGGCATGTCTTTTCAACATAACGTCTCAGCAGTAGACGCCAGTACTGATCATTCTCAAGTGACACTCACAGGGTACATCTTTGAGGAGAAGCTGATTGCTCAGTTTGACTTCTTTTTCAACTGCTTCTTTCTCCACTTCTTGTCCCTGATTGGCGTTGTCACCAACATCTTAAACATCTTTGTCCTGTCGAGACACAACTTCATTGAGACCACAACGCTCTGGTTGTTGTCCATGTCAGTTTCCGACCTTATCACTTCCGTGGTCCATCCCTTGCGTAGAATCAACTGTATCGTTGACCAGTTTGACCCCGTGGCTGGGCTCACTAGCAGGGCCGTGTCTGTTGTGTATTTGGTCTACATACCAGACATTTTCATCTCTGTCAGCATATTTATTACCACATCAATCGCCGTAGAGAGACTTGTTGCAGTATTGCTGCCTTTGAAAGTTTCCCAGATCTTCACACCGTCACGAGTGAAATGGACCATCGCCTTTCTGTACGCCTACACCGTCATCATGCTCGGCCCCACCTGGTTCTTTCTTAGCTTCCTCGTCATCTTCGACCCCAAATACAACGTCACGCGAGGTGGCTACATGCTCAGCCAGTTCTACGCCTCGGACTACGAGAACATTACCAAATACATTACTGGGAGCCTGACTCAGCTCTTCACGAGTGTGACTTTTATTACAATAGTGACATGCTCCGTCATTCTGTCTATAAAGCTGACTTTTAGCAGAAGCAAAACTCTGGCCAAGATGTCCTCCTGGAAGTCAGGGTCCAGGCAAGTTAGGGACATGAAGGTAGTGAAGATGTTGCTGACTGTATGTCTGGTCAACGCAGGTATCTCTATTCCTACGGTCACTATACAATTCTTCCTCTTGTATTCCAACCTGTCCATACTGTCCGCAGGTAAAGCCTTCTACCTCCTCCGTAGCATCATCAGCATCTTGTACCAGGTCAACGCTGATGTCAACTTTGTCATCTATGTTACAATGAGTACAAAGTTTGCCAAAACTCTAAGAACAATGCTTCAATGCTTCAGACAACGATCTAGTTTCAGTACCGGTATAGAAGATGTACATGCAGTGGATATGGAAGAATAATTCATTCTTATTTTTAACAAAATAACTAGAAAAACACGAAAGATTAATAAGGAATCTATAATGACATTTAACATTAGTGAACTCCATGAATAGAAACTTAACAGAGATTTAGTTTTAGGAACGTATTTACCGTTGTGTAAACTGTGCGGCTTCCCAGGAGAGCTTTATCTTTGTTGGGGGCTTCCATAAACTCAAAAATATACAATTAAAAAAATATTTGATTAAATTGATTAAATTTACAAGTACTCTATTTCTCTCCTATAAAAAATGATTTTTTTTTAGTTAGACCTATTTTTAAATTATTGGATCAAATTTTTGAAAGCTTTAAAAAAAAAAAAGATAAAAACCTTCGCAATAGTTCAGTGTCTCCAATTACTTATATCCAACAGAGTTAAATTCTAATCAAAGCCCTGCAATTTCTAGGACAAGGTTCAGAATATATTCTATGAATAATTTATTTATTAGGGTAGGGACTTTTTATTCTTCTGCGTTCTGTTGGAAGGTTCAGATGTCTAGATATATCTGAGATGAACTGAGCAGTAGTCATGAGATCAGGCAATGCTCTATATAGTTTATCTTGTAGGCCTACAGCCGTGTTTTTAGGGTGAATGTCTTATTCGTGACGCTTGATAAAGAACGCAGTTTTGATGGATATGGTCGGCATTCTGTGGTGGAAGTCTACCAGAGCCAATTTCACGAGTCCCATTTCCAGCTTCCGGAATGTTGTCTCGTTCTGTTGGGTTCAATTCTGAGACAAAAAACATTAGAAGTTGGTCGTGTTGGGAATAGCTTATAATAAGCGTTATCTCTCTTATAGTTTGAATGAATGCTTACCCATTTTTTGGTCTAATCACAATTAGTTTCTTTATTTGATGCTTATCTTATTTTATCTAATGTTATCTTCTAAAATACAAGAGTTGCTTTGAAAAAAGATAATTACGTCCTACGTCATATAATGATTGATCTAATTGTTTTGTAAAGGGTCAATCTCTTATTCAAAGCCTAAAAAAAAAACATATTTGTAAAAAAAATTATTCCTTAAGTTATGTGTCCTATGCGTATAGTATCGCGCTACAGTTCACGCGATAGTTTGAAAAAAGTAGCCGTTGCATCAGAACTTTGAAAGGTCTAAAATATCATGATGTCGGATTTTCAATATCTTTTCAGTTTACGAGATCTAAATGGGACGGACTGACGGACAGACAGACCACACAAAACTAATAGAGTCTATTCCTATTTCGGGGGTGGCTACAAAAGTGTCATGTAGTAGTTAGGACATCAAATTCTCCAAGATGATTAATGACCTATATAGAATTCCTTTAGTACAAACATAGGAATAAAGACTTGTGGTCCTTGCATCACAAATTTTTAAACTTATAGAAACATTGTATTCAGTATATTAAGGACACTGAAATCTAGACAGATTGGCTTTTTAAAAAAATAAAGTACAAAGTATGACAGTAGATTAAATGGAAGGGCTAAACAAGGAAAATATTTTTAAAAAACTTTTAAAAAATCTTGTCTAAGGGAAAAAACTCCGCACTTATAGCTATTTCTCTAAATAATATACAAGTTATTTCCCTTATTCGTTATCAAACACGACGATTAATTACCAATAATTAATTGATAAGTCGGTTAATTTCGTTCATTGATTCATGTTCTGTGAAGTACAATAAATGATTGTTTAAGGTTTTAGCTTGATCCAATAATGAGTGTAGGGGAAATAACGTGTTCAGTTATCTTCGGGGCCGAAACCCTACATATTTAGCCGTATCTTTGAATAATGTAGGATTACTTTCCCTTGTTGGTATCAAACAAAATAATTAATTACCAGTAATTAATTGACTAATACATTTTTTTAATTGATTCATGTCTTGTCTATGGCAATAAATAGTTGTGCAAAGTTTCAACCTAATAAAAAATTGGATGTAGGAGAAATAACGTGTACAAATTTTTTACCCGACAGACAGACAGACATAGTAAGTTAATATAAGCTTTGTAATAAATTTCATTTCTTATTAATATTTTGTAATTTTGATACTAACGAATGTTAAATACTTATTGTTGTTGTTGTTTTTTTTGTCTCATATTATCCTTTGGTTTCAAAGGTTGACATCTCCAGGGGTGTCAATGGGGATAAGCTCCCATTCTCTATAAAATACTCCTAAAGGCATGCGTCTTAGATAGCCTCTGACAACTAAGTCCAGCGCCTGACCTGCTCGTGTGGCTTAATTACTAATACCTGGCGCCACAAAACCGGGAGCTTCGGGCAGATGGAGCCTGTCATCTTAGTAAGGCAATTCATCTAGGAGAGGGGTACTCTGACTTCAAACTCCCGCTGTCTTTAGGTAATAAGGCTTCAGGAGACAACCTCGAGGAAAAATCAGGAGTGATGCCTATTGGGCGTTGGGAGTATCAGCA
Source organism: Biomphalaria sudanica (assembly GCA_036873155.1). Lineage (NCBI taxonomy): Eukaryota > Metazoa > Mollusca > Gastropoda > Planorbidae > Biomphalaria > Biomphalaria sudanica. Next base: position 441,184 of record JAZGLO010004765.1, read on the forward strand.
ATGAAATTCCCTCGGGCAGCTTCTGCAACTGAGTTGGTGCCAAATGTAACGGGATGCGTTTTTTTGGATCACATCAGCAAAGTTGAGAGAGGGATCATGATGCATGGGCCACCCATGACCCCTTTATCTAAGGCCCAGGAATGCACCCCGGAGAGGACATTCTGGTGCTGCTGCGAAGCAGCTAAAACAACAGGGAAGACAACAGTCACATCCCCATGTCAAGACGAAACCAAAGCCATTGATTCACCTTGGCGCATGCGTTGTCTTCCGAGACAAAAGGAGCCATATACCATAATTGCATAACTTGTGCATCAGACAAATCGTGGAATGGCCCGTAAAAACATACAAAAACCTTCATTGCTGCGTGAGGTTATGTGTGGAAATGGGATGGCCAATATCAATTCGTGGCCTCTGTTTGGGTAGGCTGAGATATCAAGATATTGAGCCTCGCCAGAAGAGGAGAGGAATGGGACAAAACAGGAGGGGATGGGGAATTGTGACAAGTCAAAGGCTTGCTGTCAGAGTCACTCAATTTTATCACAGCATTAATTATCATTAATTATTATTATTTATTATTATTTATTTTATTTTAGTTATTTCCCCGTCCTATCCCCTATTTCTTCACCCGCCCCACCGTTTCCTCTCCAGGCTAAACTCAGTCCACCACCTTGGCGAGCACTAGACCATGGCTTTCACTTATCTCCCCTTGATCGGGGAAAGATAAACGCACAGTCTCTTTGGTCTTACCCGCCAGATGTCTGACGGTCGCGGTTGACACCACCTTTGGTGGAATGCAAACCAATCTTTCTTCCCCCCCCCCTTTTCTCCCACGTCTCACGTCAAAGAGATTACTCGGGTCAACACGCCTCTCGACGCTCCAAGGTGCGACACCCCTCTAGAGTAAATTCACCCACGTGAGAGATTATCTTTAGCCTAGGACATTTCCTGTTTCCGCCCACTTCTTCCAGACCTTTAAAAGGTAGGGTAAGGCGGGACAAACGCTCTCATATTTCTCATTCTCGTTGAATAGTCAAGTCTGGACTACTTCATTTATTCTTACTCCTAGAGGAATACCTGGTGCCTCCCTCAGGTGTCTGCCTATTTATTTGGCATTATCTGCCGAGTCAACTGCCTACTTGGTATTGAGAATCATCTACTGCCTACGTGGATCTACTCAACTCTTTTACTTGGTGCTATCGGCTCTACTTGCCTGCCTATTCGACAGTCCACTTGTCAACCCATTAGGCACGACGTCCATATACACCCAGAGTTTGTGCGGACGTCATAGCTCCTTCTGAACTTCGTAACTCACTGGACTTATCCTGTTAGCTACGCTGCCCACGGCAGATCCGCTCTGCCCGCAGTACACTTGTGCCCACGGTAGCCTTCCACCCGCCCTACTGTGCCCACTACATATATCAGAACTTTGGATTGAGACTCCACAAGAACTGAATCACCGGCGTCCCTCTACCCGCTAGAGCGCCACCTCCAGCTGCAGAACCTCAAGCTAGGACACAGCCAGCTGCGACCCAAGCAGGACAACCAGCTAAGTTCAGAAGACAAATTGACATACTCTCTTATTAAGTGCAAGAGTGATGATTAGATATAGTATCGATAAGAGATAGATACAAACCCTCCCCCTTTTTATTCTTCTATGTAAATATTTATGTAAATAAATATTCTTCAATTTTAACTTTGTATCTTTCTTTCATTGCTTGTCTCGTTGCGTGCCTGCTCCCGATTTATATGCTGACGGGTTGGTGTGTGATAACTTCTAAAAATAATCATCCCCTAACATTAAACACGCCAAATACACGTCACTTTCGCTAATCTGTCACAGGAATAAAAGTGTTTTGAAATAGAAAGATGTGTTATTGTTTTACTTAAATAACCATCAAAATGTAAGATTCAAGACCAAAGAGTTGTTTCCCTTTGTTCATCCTGTCCACTAGTTTCCGGCCCTCCTTTTCCTTACGGTTTCCATTGCTATGAGTTTAGAATGTCCTTCCTACTTCACTTAAAAGAGAGTGGACTTGAGTCCTTTACCGTATCATAGAGGTAAGGTTAAATGTCTGACTGGTTGTGTGGTGGGCGCTCTGGGCTGTAGTTTCGATGGATAAACGCATGAAGAAATATGTACCATTTTGTAATTACATATTTCAATTGAATAAATGCATGAAAAAGAAATATATTCTTTAAGAGGATAACATTGCTAATATGCATCTACGGCTGGTAACTATAAATAGCTAACCATTTGATGTATTCGGTAAATGATATTAAGAAGCATTGATAAGCTTTTAGGGGAAGCGGTGGCTGAGTGGCCAAGGGCTTGGCTTCCCAACTGGGTTCGAATCTCGAAATTGACTGGGATTATGAATTTCGGACCCCATCCAGCTCAAACGGGTACCTGACCTTAGTTGGGGAAAGTTAAGGCAGTTGGTCATTTGTAAAATGTTTGTAAAATGTTTTCCATGCTTCGGATGTTCCTTCAGAAGTGAAGATAATTTACTTTCTAGTTCAAACCTCCCTCAGGACGACGGGGGATGTGAGCGGGCAGGGCTTGAACCCGAGACATCGATAAGTCCGAACGACAGTTCAGCGCACAAACCGCACGACAAGGCAGCCATCTTGCTGGCCACATGACACCCTGCTCGTAAACCGTTGACAATAGAAATAGATGACCTATGGATAGCAAGGTCTGAAATGTACTTTTATCATTCTTAAACTCTGTCGCTCATAGCATTTTATAGCATAAAGTTATTTTAATTACATCCAACACTAAACAATACAAAAAACATAACACAATCTAATAAAATATTCAGGAAGACACAAAGATAGGGGTATAAATCTTATTCCAGATGCTAGGACCAATTCACAGAAGTGCTCCTTCTGCCGAGTGCCATTAGAGAATGGAATGGGCTGCCTGAATCAGCCAAAAAAACCAATGACTAAGCAGAGTTTAAGTCATTGATTAACATGCATGACTAGATTGACACTTGAAATGCATAGGGCGTAATTATCTTCTCTTGTGAAGTAACGTCTGTAAGATAAGATAACACTATGTAGTTGATAACATATATTTTCAATTTGGTAAAGTTTTAAACTTGATTCGAGAATGGGTGTGGGAGAAATTACGTGTACAATTATCATAGGGGACAAAACCGCACATGTTTAGCCATTTGTCACTTAGTACTGTAGGGTTAATTTCCCTTTTTATATCAAACAAAATAATTAATTTCCAGTAATTTTTCGAGTAATTAATAAATGATTTTATTGATAAGTGTATTGTTATATATAATAAATAATTGTGTCAAAGTTTCAACTTGATCCGAGAATGGGAAGTGGGAGAGACATTGTGTTCCAAATGTGGGCCGGACCATCAGACAAAGTGACTTCATGTTAGCCTTAGAACTATAGATACATTTGCGATGGATATTGGTTTATTTAAGTTGCATAATAACTTATACACTATAGTTATACATACTGGAGTGTCTAGCGATAACAGAGCCTATTACTAATGAAACTAATAGTGTTTCATTACTTATAGCAAAACGTGTTTGTACTGACATCCAATGTCTAGATCTAGTAGGAACATTAGCCTAGACATTTCCTTCAGGATTCATAGTTTAGAACTTAAACGTAGTGAAGACAAGTTTTGTTCAGACACACAGCAACACTGATTTGCAACAAATCCACACCAGAAAAAAAAAGAGAACCTTTCCAATTGCTACTGTTTAGTGATATGACACATGCATATTATTTGTATGACAAAGTCATGTTTAGTGTGACCAGACGTCAGACAAAAAGAGAATATATCATCCTTTTAGGATCGTGTCCAAAGTTCAGTAGGCATTGACTAAATGGTTGAAATGTCCGCTCTTACTTTGATACAAAGCTTATTATATCAAGTCACTGTGTCTGGCCAAAAGTTTGTACACGTTATTTCTCCCACACCTAATCTCGAATAAAGCTTGTGCACAATTATTTTTATTACCTGATAATAGAAGAACCAATTCAAAAACTTAACCAATTAGTTAATTAGCTATAAGTATTTTGTTTGGTATCTCAAACAAGGGAAATAAATTGTACTCGACTGAGGTGGTGGTATAAGCTGAATCAGTCCCCTTCCTAAACTGCCTTCTGTAGCTTAGTGAACACAAACATGAAAACTAGAAACAATAGATAACTCTACAATCTTCCATGTTCATAGACTCTTCGCTAGCAGAGTGGTTACCGCGTTGGCTTGAGAAGCCTGAGAAAACTGAGTCCAAAAGTTCGAATTCAGGTCGTTTATTTTTTTTTTTCAATACATTTAAAAAGCGATCATCCAGATACTCCGTTCTTTCTCCCCCTTACAACTGGTCTAGACAAGTGATAGGATCTTAGCGCATTGAGATTGCTAAAAGCCTGAAATTGCGCTTTACAAAGACGATTGGTAAAAAAAACATATTTCTAATCACACATTTATTATTGCTAGTCTAGATCTATTAAAAATTTAATTACATGACTGCTCCAAACTTATTGATACGCTTTGGGTTTTTTATTTTAAATATTTTTTTTATTTTGCGTGTTTATTGTTAGGGCCCAAGTTTTCCTGATTTCAATACACGAGCTGACTCTTAAGTAGCAGAAATATGTCGTTTTTGACAACCCGGTTTTAAGATCTAGAACTTTTGTTTTGCATTTCACTGGAACAGAGTTTTGAAAGTGCATTTTCGCTGATCAGCTCACCGTGGGCATAAGAGAGGGACTGACACATGGACTCGGTGAGATTCCTCACACTAAATAGCGCCTACAGTCTGAAGAAAATGTGCTTGGGATTCAATGAGTGGCGCCAACGAAGAACTTCTTAGACAAGTCCTATCGTACGAGAAATAGATACTCTGTAGATGTACGGCAGTTGATTAGCCTGTGGGGGATGAACTGCCTTGATGTAGACAATACTTTTTTGTCTTAGTTTTCAACTCTGACTTGTTTTCTTTTAGTGTCTTTGTCTTCTTTTTGTCAAGCTTTGTCCTGTTTTTGTCAAGCTTTGTCCTGATTTTGTCAAGCTTTGTCCTGTTTTGTCAAGCTTTGTCCTGTTTTGTCAAGCTTCGTCCTGTTTTTGTCAAGCTTTGTCCTGTTTTTGTCAAGCTTTGTCCTGTTTTTGTCAAGCTTTGTCCTGTTTTTGTCAAGCTTTGTCCTGTTTTTGTCAATCTTTGTCCTGTTTTTGTCAAGCTTTGTCCTCTATTTGCCAGCATTGTCCTCTTTTGTCAAGCATTGTCCTCTTTTTGTCTGGCAGTATCTTCCTATATTTCCTCCTCTGGGTTACATAGGATTTCCACCATTGGACCTAGCTGTGAGCTATAGATATTGTCACATCTGACGCAGATTACTGATAGTGTCTGAACGTTTTACAAATATTTTAATGTATCAATTTGAAGAAATAGATCATCCCTTGGAAGTCTGTTGCTGGTGTCATAATAAGCTGTGAAGATCTTTTATTCTTCTTGTTTCCTCTCAGGAGCTGCACAAAGGCTTTTGATATTTTATTGAAACATAACTGACGGACTTTGAAGTTCTTTTTTGTTAGCTCCTATATTCCTATCAAGCTAATTTAAAAACGACCTGCCTTATTCCGCGTTCAGCTGACTGTCCAACTGGTGCATCTATCTTACCGCAGACATAGAAGAGCGCCATCTTTTCGTTTACTCCCAGATGCCTGTAGAGATTTGATTCTTTATGCTATGATGGCCGAGTACTTTTGATGGAAAAAAGAAAAGCATGAACTGCGATGATAGAGTGAGAACCACTGAGCATTACTATTTTCTAAAAGCCGTTTTTTTTTTGGTCCCTTTATTTGTCCAACGTTGAATGAGAAAATAATTGTTTAGTTGAACAGAGTTGTCTGCCACGATCGTTTGTTTAGGTCAGTGACATCTTTAGGAATTCACAGATTTAAAAAAAATTGCATTGTATTGCTAAGAATGATTAGTAGGCTTAACCATCATAAAACTTTAAATGTAGAGAATCACTATTGGTTAGGATTAGTTATAGTTGTGCAATGATTACATTAAAAAAAATAATAACTGATATTGTAGAAAGATATTACAAAATTAAAATTGAAGTCTTATATTGTAGTCTCTTTCATTTTATTTTATTTCTAAATAATACGTAAAGATATAGAGTAAATATATCCAGTCTTGAACTAGAACATACATATACACTATATTTTTCAATTTAATTGTGTCCAATGTATTTGAGTATGGTGTACAGTTTTAAACACTGTCATTGAAGATCTAAGACTGTTCAGGAAACAAGACAACAACAGATCGTGAAAATCAATATAATTATCTCTCTTAATTAAAGACATATGTCTCACATTAAATTGTTCTAGTCTTAAATTGGCTGGGTTTTGAAAAAAAACAACACAGGTTGGAGTGAATATTAATCTTGGATATGAACCAAAATCAATTCAAAGAGTTGCGTTTCTTGACATTCGCTCTAGATCAAGACAACGCTGGTTTGCAAACCCTTTTAATGTTATTCATAAACGAATGTTTTATTTGAGTAATGAAAGAAAGTCTGCGCGTGTTAATATTTGAGAGAGCATCTAGGTCTATATTTGTACAAAGCTTCTATCAACTCACTCTGTCTGTCTGGTCAAATGTTTGTACACGTCATTTCTACACACACTTTTTCGGATCAAGCTGAAACATTGCACAGATATTTATTGGTATAGTTTCTCTTTCAGACCTTGTGATCTATAAGGCAGATGATGTAAGGTCATCCGTTTCAAAGATAAAGGTAAATATATCCAGAGGATATATTTCTGTGGCCCACGGTTAACGAGGGTGTCTTGTAGCCAGCACAACAGCCAAGGGCCTTTATTTGTCCTCAACTAGTGTCAGGTACCTATTTAGAGCTGGGTGAACACACAGGCGCCCTAAGATCCCGAAAAAAAAAATACCAGTTTTCCCACCAGGATTAGAACCCGGGCCCGGTTTTGGAAGCCAAGCCCTTTACCGCTCAGCCACCATGCCTCCATGTCTTGTCTAAGCCAATGAATATGTGTGCAAAGTTTCAACTTGATTCGTGATTGGGTGTGGGGAAAATACCATGGGCATAGACAAGACATGAATCAATTGAAACAAAAAAAGCCTATTAATAAACTACCGGTAATTAATTATTTTGTTTGGTACAAACAAGGGAAATTAATCCTTCATTAATCACTGACATGTTGTTTATGTTTACAAGAGCTGTCCCGAGTTGCTTTATATAGGAAGCCTAGGAGTTTTTGAGTCTTTGAAGGACTGTTTTGGCATCGCTCAGGAAAACAATTTGGCTGTTTGGTTTACATGGATAGTTTACTTGCTGCGAGTTCATGTGATCGCCACTCTGCTCTGTGACTGTCCGAGAGATCGCGTCTCTGCTCTGTGAGTGTCCGAGAGATGGCCTCTCTGCTCTGTGACTGTACGAGAGATGGCCTCTCTGCTCTGTGATTGTCCGAGAGATTGCCTCTCTGCCCTGTGACTGTCCGAGAGATGACCTCTCTGCTCTGTGACTGTCCGAGAGATCGCCAATTGCGACTTTTCTAGTCTTTCTCAATTAGGTCAGATCCTCGTTTGTGCTGGATTTTTAAGATCAGTCTGTGGAAACACTGACTCATTGGTGGTTGGGATAATGGGTTTTTAGAAAAGATTCGGCAAGGGCAAAAAGTTTAAAATAATGATAATGACAGTTTACTTTAGATTCAATGTATAATGTTGTGATTGTGCCATCGAGCATGTCAGAACATGAAAGACATGATATAATATAAAAAACCAATCTAATAAAATAATTATGAAATCTCGGAATGCTCTGCACAGTATATAAAGAACATAACTACTCTATATTACTTTAACTTTATGTTCAACAACTCTGCACAGTATATAAAGAACATAACTACTCTATATTACTTTAACATTATGTTCAACATTGTTAAATAGGAAATATGTTTTTATCACTCTTTCTGTAAGCAATGATTCAATTTAATTCCAATTTTAAAACTATTTCACCAACAAAACAGAGGCGTAGCTAGGATGGGGGAGGGAGGGGAGAATTTGGCAATAGTTTCTTAGAACGTGGAGCTTGTTGCCTGAATCAGCCAGGATAAGCATGACTAATCATAGTTCCAAATCGGCCCCCGAAGTGGTCCCACCCAGGCAGGTACAAAGGTTTCAATAGTTTCAGAGAGAACGGCAAAGACAAATGACAGAGAAGAATGGAGAAAGAAGATTGACAGATCTTGTGTGGTGCCCCAACGGTCCAGCAGACCAAAGGATAGGTGAAAGTGAATTTGAAGTTAGATGTGAACCTGGCCCATCTGATGTCTTATAATGAATATCTAATTGATCCTATTGTTTTGTAAAGGCTCAATCTCTTATTCAAAGCTCCAAGAAAGAAAAACATTTCCGTAAAAAAAATAATCCTTTAGCGAAGAGTTCCATGACTGTATATAAGCCCTGCAGGTCAGCGATGATATGAAAAACTTCTTATTAATTGTTGTTTTACATTATGTTCCACTTATATGCATACTAAATAGATTTTTCTCTTTAAAAATAAAAGTAAACATTTTTTTTTGTAATTGTAAAAGATAGTATGACAGAACTTGCTTAACTTTGTAATACAATTGTAAAAAAATAATCTTTTTGACAAAAAATCTAAAACCGTTTGCATAAATGTGTTACATATATGGTAAATACATATCGCCCATACTTAATTGTCTCCAGTGTCTACAACTATCAATAGTGAATAGTTGTATATGTGGTGTATTTTTATGCATAAGTGATTTTAAAAATCAGATTTTTTTGCTTTCAGAAAAGAAAAAAGTAGCCACACAAACCTAATTGCGTCCTTTCCCCATTCGGAGGCCGCTAAAAATGATTTTTCATGATGCGAGGCAATCTGCGAAAAGCAGGTTTTTGTTATATATTATTTACATGTTATATACTTAGATATATTTGAAATATATGTTGGAAACACTTACCCTAATAACCATATTTTTTTTTATTACAGAACTTTTAATTTAAATGTCCTAATTAAAAATATTCTGTCAGAAAACAAAGAAAATGTTTGTGAAAAAATGAACCAATCAGAGATTTTAGCGTTTTCCTGGTTCAGCCCTTGTGTGTGTTTGGAATAGTTGGCAACGTCATCAACATCATAGTGCTCTCATACCATGGGCTTCAGGGTTCGAACATCATAGTGCTTTCATACCATGGGCTTCAGGGTTCGAACATCATAGTGCTTTCATAACATGGGCTTCAGGGTTCGAATATCATAGTGCTTTCATACCATGGGCTTCAGGGTTCGAACATCATAGTGCTTTCATACTATGGGCTTCAGGGTTCGAACATCATAGTGCTTTCATACCATGGGCTTCAGGGTTCGCACATCATAGTGCTTTCATACCATGGGCTTCAGGGTTCGAACATCATGCTGCTTTCATACCATGGGCTTCAGGGTTCGAACATCATAGTGCTTTCATACCATGGGCTTCAGGGTTCGAACATCATGCTGCTTTCACTGTCCGTCACTGACCTACTAGGCTCAGTCTTCAGACAGGTCCGTCGACTCAAGTGCCTTGTTGCCACGGTGGACGTCCCAGCGTCTGTATCTCTGGACAAGTTCGGCTTCGTCTTCTTTCTCTTGATGGACTACTGGTGCCTGTTTAACGTGGCGAATGTCTTCACTCCATGGAGGGTGAAAATCATGTTGGCGTCGTTGTGCGTGTACTCGACCGTGATCATGGGGCCACTGTGCTACCGCCTCACATACACTTGGGCGCAGGACCCCGCGTCCAACGTTACCGTGGCGTACCTCATCTACACTCAGTTTTACGTCGACAACATGGACATCCTCGACACGTTCACCACTATCTTCCACAGCAACATCTGCACCACGCTTCCGCTGGTGATCATTCTTATTTGCTCGCTCATTATCATTTTCAAGCTCATCCAGGAGAGACCCCAGACTTTGAAGAAGCTCTCTTCTACACGATCCAGTGCCCAGAAATAGATGAAAGACAGAAAAGCGGTGAAGATGCTGCTTTTCGTTTGCATAGCTACCGTCTTCAGCTGTCTGCCCACGGCCATTTTGGCCATCTACATCATCTACTTTAAAACCATTTTGCTGACAGGAAATCTCTACTACATTTTCAGAAGCATTGAGGAAGTTCTGTACCAGCTCAATGCTTTGGTTAATTTTATCATCTATGTTTCTCTTAGTTCTAAATTTAAACGAATTTTCAAAAACCTGTTCCTGTCGTGTTTCTATCACAGTAACAAACTAACGTAAGCGTAACTTTGATACTGTTACGGTGATATTAACATGGGTAGTTTAAATACAATAGTTACGTTTAGAAGCTAGCAGTTCAAATTAACAGAGGCTCATCGCTGACGTCTTCTCTGTCTATGAATGACGACGGCCATTTCCGGTGTTTTTGTTTTTTTTTGTTTTCGAGAGTTCAAGAAGGTTGCGTAGTAATACCAACCGTATTGATCATGTTATTATTAGTCTAAAGCCGCTCTACAAAATTGTCATTCTATTCATCAACTTTCCTTTACGTTCTACATGGAATATAGGGCTTCAGTAGAAACACGCAAGTCTCCAGGGTCTCCAGCTAGTTTTTTAAAGGCGTCCCAGCTCTTTCCTGTCACCTCGGCTTCTTCAAGTACACCGCGTCGTCACTTTCTGTTTGGCCTTCTTCTCTTTCTTGTGCCGAGACCAATAGTCATAGAAGGCCTGAACGCTGGCATGCAACGTCATAGGTCTGTACGACGTGGAAACGAGCTATTGGTCTAAACTGTTATGAGGCCTTCTGGAACGAACGGTCTTGCTTGTTCCCTGGGTTGGGGGGGGGGGTTCCACTCTAAGGCCTGTCTAGCTCTTTTGTCTGTCTAGTTCTTTTGTCTGTCTAGCTTTTTTGTCTGTCTAGCTCTTTTGTTGGTAACTTTTCTAAGGGTGTGACCAATCCATCTCCACTTTCTCTCTCTAAGATCTGCACCTCAATATGTCTCTGTCCACCCATGTACCACAGTTTGGTGTTTATCTATTTTGTCATAGTCCTTCTGCTCCTCAATATACCTGTCAATGCACATCCTAGATTCTAGAACATTTAATGTTCTTTTTTAAAATCATCTTTCTCTTCTGAATTTTTAACATCTCTTAAAGTTTGGATGCTAACTGGAAGAACTACACACAATTAAAACAAAGTTGATTCATTAAATCTATGCTGCCTTACAATTAAGCAAATCTCACGACCAAAGTTTGGTTTTGTTTCAGTGCTTAGCTAGGAGTATGTCATCATTTGGGGGCCCGGGAGGGTTGATCTATTTATGGGCCCCTGCATTTTTCATAATATTTAATGTAAAAACACTCATTTGTGGTACTCCCCTCAAGTGGGGACCCGGGGGGGGGATTTTCAGATTCTCCCCTCCCTCCCCCATCCTAGCTACGCCTCTGTTTTGTTGGTGAAATAGTTTTACAATTGGAATTAAGTTGAATCATTGCTTACAGAAAGAGTGATAAAAACATATTTCCTATTTAACAATGTTGAACATAAAGTTAAAGTAATATAGAGTAGTTATGTTCTTTATATACTGTGCAGAGCTGTTGAACATAAAGTTAAAGTAATATAGAGTAGTTATGTTCTTTATATACTGTGCAGAGCTGTTGAACATAAAGTTAAAGTAATATAGAGTAGTTATGTTCTTTATATACTGTGCAGAGCTGTTGAACATAAAGTTAAAGTAATATAGAGTAGTTATGTTCTTTATATACTGTGCAGAGCTGTTGAACATAAAGTTAAAGTAATATTGAGTAGTTATGTTCTTTATATACTGTGCAGAGTTCTCCGAGATTTCATAATTATTTTATTAGATTGGTTTTTTATATTATATCATGTCTTTCATGTTCTGACATGCTCGATGGCCTAATCACAACATTATACATTGAATCAAAAGTAAACATTCCTGGTCTATATCTAGATTCAAACTCAGCCTGACCCAAGCAGATTTATGCCACTCCGTTAAGTGAAATCTTGTAATAATTAAGTACTATCTAATTATTGATAAATCGTGTTTGATAACGTAGGCGCTGATCATCATTTTTTCAGACATTTTATCAGACATTTTAATGACATTTTATCAGACATTTTATGAGACTCGCTTCGCTCCAAAGCGAGGGATCTACGGTTCGAATCCCGGTATTTTCAGGACACCCCTGAGTCCACCTAACATCCTATAGGTACTAGACTAACGTGTGGAAGTAAAAGCTGTTAGTCTTTGTACTGACCACATAACACCTTAGTGAACTGTGGGCCACTGAAACACGAGATTTACAGTATCTGTTCCACAGATCGCAAGGTCTGAAAGGGTTCTTGCCACTATGTTATAAATTCTTTAAGCTAAAATTCAAATTATTCATACTAGATTTACTAACCATACAACGCATTACGTATAGGCTTGAACCACTTACAAAAACAAAATGCAAAATATTGGAACACTACCACCTACTATAAAGAACCTTTCAGACCTTGCGCTCTGTGGAGCAGATGCTGTAAATCTCGTGTTTCTATGGAAATTGGAGATCCCTCGGTTTGGAGCCAAGCGTTTTCAGACTTAGTCACCAAGCCCAATAATAACAAATAACAACACATGAAACAAATGTATCATTTCTTTTATTTAGCTCAATAACTCTGTAATAAGTTGCTTCTAAAAAAGTGACCTGCCTACATCAGGCTGTAGAATAATCTGTTGCTAGACTCACACAGTCGTGAACACTCTGGAAAAGTCTGGAAAATGTTGCTGGCTACACCATAAGTGATAGCACACCTGGCGTACACGACGACCCTCTGACACCTCAGACGTCTCAGATCAAACGAGAAAGCGTTAACAATGTCATAGTGACCTGGGTCAGTTAGACAAGTGACGTTCAGGTATCCACAGTTATCTGGCAAAGTCAACATATCAACTATCAAATATAAGTTAGGTGTCTACGGGAATATTTTAAATAAGGATATCTATTATCAAACAGGAGTATATATGTTTAAAACATGAAGCAACTAAATGTGTATAGGACCAACTCATACGACTATATTAAACTTAGACAATATACAATAAAACACCAAATGACATCACATGTCAAAACGTCACATCAAATGACATCAAATGCAATCACAATATTCCATATGCATATTTTGACAGCAAAAAACACTACAAAACATCACATGTGATGTCATAAGATGACATCACATGATACAACACGACATGCATGATACCACATGTTCGGACAAGACACTACCTTACACAATATGACGCCATGTAATATACTAAATCAATACATAACCTTAGAAACAAGGCTTTATTTCAATAAAACACGACTTTACAGATATTTTACAAAGAGAATTAGATGAATTACAGAAATGGGAATCAAATTGGAGCATGTCTTTCCACCCAGAAAAATGTCAGTTCTTAAGAGTAACAAAAAAACTAAAACAAATTAATTCCACTTATCTTATTCATGGCAAACCAGTAACACAGACTAAAAACGCAAAATACCTAGGTGTTATAATAAATGAAAAACTGTCATGGAATCCACATATTGATGAAACTATAAAAAAATCCAACAAAGCATTAGGGTTTATTAAAAGAAATTTCTATAAATCAAATAAGAACATAAAACTAAAATGTTATTTAACCTTGGTTAGGCCAATAATAGAATATGCATCCACCGTGTGGGACCCCTCAACTCAAGAAAACATTAAGAAACTGGAACAAACACAAAATAGAGCAGTGAGATTCATAACAAACGAATATTCACATTTGACTAGGGTAACACCATTAGTAAAATCACTAAATTTAGAAAGTAAAGTAGCAATTATACATAAAACACTGAACCATAATCTTCAAATACAAAAACAAAATTTAATAAAATACTCTGAAAGACACAAAAATAAAGGCACATTCCTCGTCCCATATGCTAGGACAAATTTGTACAAATACTCCTTCTTCCCTAGTGCTATTAGAGCATGGAATGGGTTGCCTGAGCTAGCCAGAAAAACCAGTGACTTGGCAGAATTTAAGTCATTGGTTAATATGCATGACTAAATGCATGACGCGTAGGACGTAATCATCTTCTTTTTTGAAGTAACGTCTGTATTATATAAGATAAGATAAGATAGACACAATAACACAGTACAGACTGGTCACGATTCACAGACTACGATAATGCGAACACGATTACAAATACTAGCACGATTACAAGCACGGGTAACACACAAGTTCATTTCACGATCACTCCACGCCACATAATACAATATGACACCAAATGAAAAAATATGGCACAACATGACATCACATGACACAATATCAAATCATATGAATCAATATGGTACCACATGACATCACATGACTTCACAAGACATCTCATTACAATATATGACATGGCATGACAACACCTGTTAGCACATGACACCACCTGCCATGATATGACATCTCAGGATACACTTGGCACACCGTGACACAACATGATACTACATAACATGAAATGACTCTACATAATATCGCATGTTACCACACGACACCATGTGTCATCACATAACATCATATGACAACATATGACACACCTGACATCGCATTTTCGAACATGTCATTAAAATGTATTATCTCAGCTGTTCGTGACTTACTTGTAGTACTTGAAGAAATTCCAACAAACTTATATTGTGAACAAATACATCCGTTAACTATAAATCTGTCTGGGTTTGTTTGGTAGGCGGTCCTACATCTTTCGTAACAGGTCCCTTGATTTCTGAAATGCGTGCATTGCAATGAAGTCAATTTGCAGAAAATATATTTTTAGTTATCAAGAAAGGTGGTTTCTTTTTAAAAAAAATTAAATGACAATTAAATGACAATGCAAATGACATTTGTTAATATGGCATTTTGCTATAAGCTGATGCTACTGCACTATAGGAAAAGATCACAGAGGCGCACGCGCGTATGCAGACATTAAAATTAAAGTCTGGGACATTTTAAACCTATGACGATACTTACAGGCTTTTCAACAGTTCTCCTATGTAAACCTGAGGGGGAAAATTAATTAATTGTTTTAAATTATTAGAAATACATATAGTGGTGGCGGAGAGAGAGGGGTATGTAACATATACCTGGCAATGTTCTTAGAAGCATTCATGCCAAGTTTCATCAAGATTTGTTCAAACGGCTTCTAACGGCTTCGATTTTTACAAGGAACATAGTCATACGAAACAAAACAAAAACAAACCATGAATGTTGTCTGCAGAAGAAGAGAGAAATCTATTGAGATCATTCATTTATGAAATTCGTGTTAGGGCAAATATCATTGACTGATTCTCGAAAACATTTCTTTCATTTTTTAAAAGATACTTGTGATTCAGACTCCACCCTAAAGAGACTGTCACATCATCTTCTTTTCAATCATCTAGAGACAGACCGTATTGCCTCACAACCCAGTATAACCAAACGCCGTGTAGACTACGGTAGTGCGGTGCCACTAAGAACGCAACATTTCTTTGGGACAGACTGAAAAAGAGCAGATAACTGAGAAGTAAATTCTCCCTAGATTTGTATGTATTTATTTATTTGACTTATTGCTTTTACAGAGCGCAACGCTTAGGCGTCCAGCATGTTCAGTGCGCTATAATCCAAGCACTTTGATGTTACACTTTGGGTGGAGGGGGTATCTAGGAGATTCCATGCTGCCTTTAGACGCCCAGCAAACACGAGACAGGACTGGAACTCAAGACCCCTTATTATATGGCTAAGACGTTTTTTGGACTGTCATACCATAATAAATATCATATATAAGTAAGCTTCAAACACATATGTCATGATGTACGCGTCAATCACCTTGACATTTAATACTTATTCTACCTAAAGAGAAAATACTATTGAAGATGACTTACAGCGTTCGGTTGCTGGAGCGGAGGTACCACTGTGGAACAGATATATATGATGAACCATTTTTACGACACATTTTGTTTTTATCTAAGTCGAAAAGAAAAATCAGCTTTTCAAAGATCACATATATAGACATTCATCCCAATAAGATTTATTTTGTTATTTTTAAGCTTATGTTTATTTAGTCGACAAAAGTAAAATACGTTTATAGTGTATCTTCATTTGAAAAGAGAAGTACACTGCTTGTTCAAAATCTAAATTGCGAAAGTAGGTTAATAATTTCTTATGAAACGTATGTCAACCCTTACCTGATATCTTATGTACAAAAGTAGGTCAACCCTTACCTGATATCTTATGTACAAAAGTAGGTCAACCCTTATCTGATATCTTATGTACAAAAGTAGGTCAACCATTACCTAATATATTATGTAGGTCAACCCTAACCTAATATCTTATACACAAAAGAAGGTCAACCCTTACCTAATTCAAATATAATAAAAAGAAGTCCTAAAAATGTCATTGTTGTTCAGATTTCTTTAGTCTGAAACAGTTAGAACATAAAGAACATGTAGGTCTAGGTAGGCTTTGATTAAAACATTATATATACCACTTGAGGTGGCTTTGAGCAATTAAAAGTGAAAGCTGATTTAACAGATTAAATCTTCATCGATAGTAACTGGTTGCCAAGGCTGCCCGGTCGCGCGGTATGTGATTCGGAGAGCCCCTCAATGTGGTCCTGAGTTCAAAACTAACACGACGTAGACATACGTTGTGACTAAATGTATTCCAGTTACTTTTCTGTGTTTACAAAGCTGACTCACTCCGCCTCTCTGTCTGGTACACATTTTGTACACATTAGTTCTCCCACTTCCCATTCTCGGATCAAGTTGAAACTTCGCACTATTATAAACTGTCGATGACATGAATCGATTAAAAAAAAAGAACAATTGTTAATTAATAAATAGTAATTAATTAATCTAGTTTTTATGTGGAAAATGTAATACCCTTACTTTCGGCTCACGGGAGATAAGCATTGCAATTTTGAAAGATATGACAATGATCGAGGCTTGCTCTACCCGCCATGCAAGGTAGCAGATGCATAAACGTCGCTAGACCAGAACAATTATGTACTGTTTATGTTTTGTTATGATTGATTCGAAATAATGGATACAATTTTATTCAAAAATAAAACTCATTATAATAGAGGATTAAAAAAATATTACTTTTTTTAGATATATTGCTAACACTTGCCTTACAAATATGCACACACTAAATGAAAAACACATTAATGTCTTCTTCGTTTAGATTTTGATTTGCAGTATTCTGTTAACAATATATAGCTCAACTAGCAAAATAAAAAAAATGCTTAAAAAAAACAGCCTATATTAAGTGTATCAATTAGTTTGGATCAGTCATGTAATAAACTTTGTAATAAGCCTCAGACGACAATCTATAAAGGAGAATAATTTAGTTTACACCTCCACTTCAGTCAAGTAATGTTTCTTTTCCTTGTTTGAGATACCAAACAACGTAATTTATTACCAATAGTTAATTAACTAATTGTTCTTTTTTAAAATTGATTCTTGTTTTGTCAGGTAAAAGAAATTATTGTGCAAAATTTTAGCTTGATCCGAGATTAGGAGCCGGATAAATAACGTACACAAACATTTAGGCCAGACAGACACACAGACAGACAAAGTGACAAACATAGTGAGCTGATATAAGCTTTATAATAGAATACAGTACTATAGAAATAAAAATAGCGCTATGGTTACCTATTGTCTCGTCCACATTACTCCAGATTGTTTTTTCTTCTTTTTTTTTTTTCATTACATTATTTTGATACTTAAAAATTGAAAAAAAAAAACGAAACAATGTCAAGATGAAGTCAGAAGTTTATCACAAAACTGTCCAATGAATACAATCCTATCGATATCTAGTATCTCGGTTTTTACTCTAGCTATTTTATACGCTATACAATGCTATATCGTTGTGATAACAGGCCACAGTACTTACAAGATCTGCAAAGGTTTCCTGCAATGATAAGGTAACACTGACCATCATAATACTCTAGTTAGACTAATTGTGATACCTGCCTGTGTTTCCTGCTGTATGTGTGTTGACATAGAAAAATGATTTTAACGAATGTAGCTCGTGCTTGGAAATCCTTGTCCAAGTTCAAGGAAGTAAATTCACCTTAATGTTACTTGGAAACAGTTTTCTGTAATATTTATATGTATGTGTATAGGTCTACCAAGGGCTGATACTCGTGTCTCTGTACTTAGTCTTATTTCTAGTATCCTTTGCATTGACATAGATAATAAATTTAACAAAAAGTTGAGACCTTGCGATCTATAGGGCAAATGATGTAAAAGTCATCCTTTTATGTTGAACAAGGTTAACGAGGGTGTCATGTGGCCAGCACAACGACCAATCGCCTTTACTTTTCCCCTAACTAATGTCAGGTACCCATTAGAGCTGGGTGGACTCAAAGGTGCTCTAAAGATCCTGAAATTAAAAATTCCAGTTTTCACCAGGATTCGGAAGCCAAGCGTTTTGTCGTTCAGCCACCTGGAATCCTAATAAATTTAATATAGCATACTAATGGACAGTCAAGGCACGAACCATGGAGCCTCCGAATCAATGAATGGGCTTAGCAACAACACAGCACCAAGGAGCAGACCACTCTTTCATCCATTAAAAAAAGAATCTTTCTCTGTACGGTAGCGTTTTGCCCG
The DNA here is from genome assembly GCA_036873155.1 of Biomphalaria sudanica. Taxonomy (NCBI): domain Eukaryota; kingdom Metazoa; phylum Mollusca; class Gastropoda; family Planorbidae; genus Biomphalaria; species Biomphalaria sudanica. The sequence continues at coordinate 459,881 of JAZGLO010004765.1, forward strand.
TTTTGCAATTTGTTAACTTCTTTATGGCGCGTGGTAATGCACTTGGGTTGCCGACCGAGGGTTCTCGAGTTTGAATCCGGTGAAGAGACTGGGAATTTGAGTATGTCCCTGAATCCATCCAACTCTAATGGGTAACTAACATAAGTTATGGACGTAAAGGGGGTTGGTCGTTGGGCTGGACACATGACTGACACCATCGGTCATCATCTTCCTCCATAGATCGCAATTTCTGAAGGGGGTACCTTTTTTTTCCAGAATAAAATGGTCAGTTAACCCTTTCAGACCCCTCGACCACACCCCCCCCCACTTTCACCAACGATCTTAACAGAACCGACACAAACAGCCGACAGGTTTTCGATTGTACAAAGGCCCAATTTAATTACATAGCTCTCAACAGAACAACATAAATGCACTAACATGAAAAGACCTCATTCGGTTGATCATTATGGAGTCGTTAACTGTAAACTGAACTATTTATCTTATGATTTCAATCAGCAGACTTTGGTTTCCAGCATAAACATAATGCATTTGAACATATTCAAACCAGCAAAATAGGAAAAAAAATGTTTTTAATTACAAAAAACTTATCTAAGGGGAAGAAATCCGCACTTTAAAATATCTCTCTCAATAATGTAGAAGTTTTTCCCTATTCAATATCAAACAAAACAATTAATTATCGAAGGGTTAATTTCTTTTGTTGGTATCAAAGAAAATAATTAATTACCAGTTAATTTTTAAAATTGATTCATGTATTGTCTATAAAGTAAAATAAAGTTTCCATTCTTGCATTCTATGGGGCAGATGATGTCAAGGTCATCTGTTTCTGTGGACCACGGTTAGATAGGGCGTCATGTGGCCAGCACAACACCAACCGTCTATACCGACGTTCGGTCTGGAAGCCAAGCGCTTTCCCACTCAGCCACCTCACCTCCATATCTCGTCTATGCCAATGAATATTTGTGCAAAGTTGAACTTAATTCGAGATTGGGTGAGGGAGAAATAGCGTTTACAAACGTTTTACCAGACAGACAGAAAGACAGACTGAAGGAGTTATTTTAAGTGCGAGTTACAGTACTGAAACAAATTAAATGTAAAAGGACCGTACTGTCATAATTGAGCTATTTGACAAAAAAAAAATAGAACAAAATCAGAGGACCAAAAAATAGAGCCAAATCAGAGGACCAAAAAATAGAGCCAAATCAGAGGACCAAAAAATAGAGCCAAATCAGAAGACCATAAAATAGAGCCAACTCAGAGGACCAAAAAATAGAGCCAAATCAGAAGACCATAAAATAGAGCCAACTCAGAGGACAAAAAAATAGAGCCAAATCAGAAGACCATAAAATAGAGTCAAATCAGAGGACCAAAAAATAGAGCCAAATCAGAAGCACGAGAAGACCAAAACAGAGGACCGAAGCAGAATGATGTAAAGTTATGTAAGAAATAAGCGAGTGTTGGTTTTACAACTTTTTTGCAATGCAACACAATAATTCATTTAATCTAGACAGGACTAGTCTCCAGTGCTACCCATTGGTAAATTCAAGGATTATTTCTGAAATAACAAGGAGGGTTTATTTCATCATTATTAAATTTTCTTTCTCCTGTTCAATCAGGACCGGCTTTATGGCAGTGCAACACTATGAGGTCGTCCTTCACATTTCAGAATTATTACTTTAAAAAAAAATATACTCAGTAAGTAAAAGAAAATTGAGAGAAATGAGATGAAATGTACAAGTACTCTCTATTTTGTCCTTAACAAACACGACATTCTTTTAGATTGGAGATTTTTTTCACGATAAATAAAACTATGTCAAGATCACTTGACGCTGAACCCCAATGTTGCCAACTAGATTGTAAATAAGCAAAAATTTTTAAGCTGTAATTCTAATTGTAATTTTGTTGTTAAATGCATTAGCTTAAAATCTAAAAATTCAAAATGGTATCACTGTTGCCCCATTGGTTTTAAGTTTTCGGATGTGAAAATGTCAAAGACTGCAAGACTTCTTATTAAAGAAATATTTTGAGATAGAAGCATAGAAAACTTGATTTTGTAGTGCACAAATTATCAAACAACTTTGAAGATAGCTTATAGGCAACACCTCCTTAGTCTTGTGCACCGGATACACCAACAAGGTAGCTATTTATAGTTTTTCAGCCATGTACGAAACTATCCAATCAAATTATTGAATGTATTAATATCAAGTTGCTTCACTTACTCAAGTCTGACACTGTGTTAGATTACTTCTTAAATAAGTCTAAGCTGTACTAGAAAATGTTTTTTAAAAAATCTATTCGAAATAATTTAGAGATTAAAGATATAAATAATAGAATACAAAATTGAATGTTAACAATATAACTATGTCAGCCATGGTGGCGCGGTGGTTGAGTTGCGCTGGCTTCCGAACCGGAGGTTCCTGGGGTTGAATCCTGGTAAAGACTGGGATTTTTAATCTCAGGATCTTTGGGCGCCTCTGAGTCCACCCAGCTCTAATGGGTACCTCAGAGTCCACCCAGCTCTAATGGGTACCTCTGAGTCCACCCAGCTCTAATAGGTACCTGACATTATTTGAGGAAAAGTAAAGACATTTGGTCGTTGTGCTGGCCACATGACACCCTCGTC